>CM076571.1:797355722-797478222 GCA_034641835.2 Pinus albicaulis
ATTATTTCATTTCTTATATCCACTTCCTTAGCAATCTCATCTTATAAGGTAAATTTTGCCACATTAATTTTTAGATACTTGTGGGTTTGTCTAGTACTATGGCATAAAAATGTGGGATACAAATTTGTGATGTTTATCCAATTTGTACTCAATTTTTTTATCCTTTAACACTCACTCTAGCCTTCTTCCGTTCATATTGAACCTCATGAGTCATTATTATAAACTAAAATATAGAATACTACACAGAAACAATGCTTTTTATATTATTCATATAAGCATTGTGCTTGGTAATTGATATTTGTGATGGAAAATTATTATTTTACTTCTAGAATTGTCATACATAAAAATAAGTCATATTTGAACATTATTACCTTAAGCATTGAACTCTCTAATTAATGTCATATAAAAATGTTATTTTACCAAACCAAATTTTTTCATGGGCAACTTAATGAGAAAAAGACATATTTGAAAACAAATCTAACTTATATTTCTTCCAAAATACTTCTACTACTTCAATCCCAAAATTTTGTAGGTAATAAATTATCACAAAGTCCATAAAAATATTTCAAAGGACACTTGTAAGAGTTGTATTTATACCTTACCCACACCTACTTTTCCTCATCATTTCCATAAATACACCACCTTGTAGGCATCGCTAAATTCAATTCTAATTTTCTCATAAGCAAGATTAATTTTCAATGATAAATGTTAGTAAGTCTTCCTATTGCAGTCCCTAATATTTTTTCCATGACCATCATTGTCATGTCCTTGTAGTAGGACTTAGAAAAAAAAAATGTACTAGTTATATTGAGGCAAAAGAAGATCGTAAGGGAGATAACCCCATTTGACAGAGACCTCAGGTTAGCGACCCAAGTAGGTGAGAAACATATATATACATCAAAAGTTCCCAAATATACTCAATAAGGCGAGGCAAGTGGGCGAAAAACATACATATGCATCGAAATTTTCCAAATATACTTAGTAAGTTATAAATTTTTTTTGTGATGATAATTTTCACTATGATTTGAGTTTCTTAATTAGACAATTGGAAAACTTATATATATATATATATATATATATATATATTGTAGTCGAGGTTATGGACGAGGAACTCGATGTCACTCCCTCCTTTAATTTACTTCTACGAAATGTCATCCCACTTCACCTTGGCTACATTGGGGTTGTTAATCATTGTTAATCGAATTCAAGAGGTAATAATGTTAGCTAATTAATGTTAAAATAAGCTTTGGAGAATAAATATATATATTTTGGATTAGATAGCAACATGCATTTGATGTCTGTTTATTTCTATGAAATATAATGACAACATAAATGTTTAATAACTCACTTTTATTTATTTATGGAATAAATTTTGAATGAAAAGATAAATTTGAATGTTGGAGATGCACCTAAGCTCTTTGTGTGAGATAAAATGCCACTATGCCGAAATTAAAGTACAATACATATATGCATTCATTTCTCCTCATCCAGATCCCTAAAAAAGTTTCACATTCCATCTCCCAACACCAAGCTAAGTCATGGCCTTCATAACCCAATTATTGAAGCAGACGAGGGGCATTCCATTTTTAATGAAGTGGGTCTCAATAATTATGATGTTTTATCCTATGGGGATCTATATTGCTCATATTTATAGTCAAACAGGGAAATTGGGGATGAGAATGAGGCACATTTAGAGAGATTTCGAAGAGTCTAGAAAGCATGGGAAGTTATTAAGGATTCTAAATATAGAGAGGTATATGATTTTGAGTTTCAAGCCTCAAAAGATAATGCAAAGGTTATTTCAAATGAATTAGAATTATATGAAATGATTGCTGAAGACAATGAAGGATGGGTAGTTAAATACTTTTACCCCTATAGATGTGGTGATTATTTTGTTTTTTGCAGAGATAGAGTTGGTGGAGAGGTGATAATAATATTTATAATTTGTATCAAAATGGTATCATTGTGAGGAACAAAACCAGAGGCTACAATATGGAAAAAGGATTATAGGGTCCACTTTGCTAGAGGATATAGGTAGGAAAAGGATTATAAGGTCCATTGTAGTAGAGGATATGGGTAGGATCAATGCAAGTATTTCTCTTTGAAAATAAAACTCCTTTTTTGATTGAGCATATTAGGACCTTCATCTAGTTTCAATAAATTGAGCTTCATGGTATTGGATGAAGCCTAAAGGAAACTTCAATATTTCATCAAGCTACAAGGACGAATTGCTAAGAAGAGATATTTTCTTGATATAGTACGACCATTTGGCCCCTCTAAGGGATTTCTCTGTTTTCCTAAAGACCGATATTTTACAAAAACACTATAAGAAAATACAAACACCGATATTCTATAAAAACACTATACCAAAATGTATTTTGTAGATCAAAAAGCATGATCATCTATATTTGTTGGATCAGGGAATATTGTACATCATAATGTTCCTGGATAGTTATAATGGGTAGTTGTAGCAAGTCATGAAACTAGTATGCGTCTCCAAGGCACTGAGATAGAGGCATCCATTGAAGTAAATGCATGATTTCGTTTTCTTCTATTATTATAAATGTTCTCTTTGCCATTTTAACAAGTAAAATGAGTGTTCTTCTATTATTGATTGATCGGTATTGAATCATTTCTTCCAACAAAGGCTGACATCTGCGTGCACACCACCATGATTTTGATATTAATTACAACATTGTCATCCTTTTATTTATCAATTCCAAACCCTCATGTGAGCTATAATTTCACCTTAACTATAGTACCTCTATTCTCTGAATTGACCCCAAAAATATTTCTGAATTTTTTTTATATTAATTACAACATTGTCATCCTTTTATTTATCAATTCCAAACCACCCTCCTAGCTATAATCTCACCTTAACTATAGTACCCATGTTCTCTGAATTGACCCCAAAAACATTTCTGCAAACTTTTCAACCTACCAGATTTAAGAAAAATGCACATAAATTCAACTTAATATTTCAACATTTGAATTCCAGGAAAAATAAATTACCAAGTAACTTAGAAGGTACAATTTTATTCTAGACATCTACTTTTTTTCACCAGGTTGTAAAATATAAATGGGCGAAACCCTACACTTATCTCCTTGAGATATTGAAATTCACGATGTGAGACTGTAAATAAATCAGAGGCCATTAACATTTTCAATAATATATTTTAGCTTCAATTTCAAAATAGTGATAGTTATAGTTATACAAATAAATACAAAACTTTCTTTTTTTAAAGGTGCAACTTTTTCATCCCATGTCTAAAAAAATCGAAACAGATGTAATCCAAAGACATGGAAAAGTTTTGTCAAATATTGATTGAGGAAGATACTTATCATTGTAAATAAGCTCCTTAGAAATTCATGAGTGAAATTTTACTGTGGGAAGAAATTCCAAGATTGGATATCATGGACAAATTTTGCCATCTAGATGCAAATGACCATATTATGTTGGATGTCTATAATGAGGACATACAACAAAAAATTCTCTGAGAATGGAAGTCAAAAATTTCTAAGCATGAAGCTCTCTTGAATATAGGATAAATTTTAATTAATGTTTTGCTACACATAAATCCAAAAAAATAAAAAATAAAACTTAATATCTAAATTGTGGGGAAATTAACCATTACTAACCATGAAACATTCAAATATTTAAGAAAATTACAACAAATCCAAAAAAATAAAAGCAACTTAATATCTAAACTGAAGGAAAACTAACCATAACTAACCATGCAACATTCAAATATTTAAGAAAATTCCAACAAGGAATAAATTATGAAACCATCAGAGAAATTCAGTTAAAAAAAAAAAATTACGGAGCCATCTAAGAAATTGAGTAAGTAAAATATATATATAATATGTGCAGATGGGTCCCAGAGTAGTTTGTTAGAATAAATATGGGCTAATTCCCATTAATAAAATAAGAGAGTATAAGAAAATGTCACACTCACTCAAAAAAAAATTCCCGCACAGTAACAAAATTAAATAACTATGCAAACACAAAATTGGATAACAACAATTTAATGCGCTGGCAGATTTAAATACATCGCAACATTTCATTTTTCATACAACTGGACTGACAGAAAAGTATATGTGGCACCCAAACCTGGACATTGCCATTTTCGCATATTTTAGTTTTTCCAAAGCACAATCAACGTGATATATAATTCCTCTGGCCGATTCTGTGTGAGCATTTATTACTGGAGTTCTCGAGTCCTCCGAACTTTAAGTTCTCCGTCCAGCTGAACTGTAAGTCTTGCCACTTGTCGTTCTACTCTCCAACCAAGGCATACGCCTCGGTCTCTATGCGTTAGCTGTACATGCTAATTACTTTGCATGACAGGTAACATTAAGGTTTAACAATTCTCATGACGTAAAGAAAATTTCACAGAATTATAATTGCCTTACGATCACACATTGTGCCGCCTGTGCCGCTCTTTCTTCGCAACAATAGACAGGGTTACGTTCCGCAAGCAACCCTCTGGATAATGGTAAGCTAGCTCGACCTGCAACTCAGTGATTTATCAGTGCATGACTCCACGAAGTTTCTAAAAACACTTCCAGTTTGATACCTTACTTATCGAAACCATTGTACTGATGTTCAACAGGCAGCATGTTTCCAAATCGCCAAGGTGTGGTCATTTCCTATTCCTTTCACGGAGTATTTCTTCTGCATCCTCTCGCTGGAACTTTTGGGTAAGGAACAAGTTTAAATTCTGTTGTTTGAGCTTTCTAGTTCTAGGTTTTCTTTGTCAGCAAGAATCTTTTGGCTCACCCCGTTCAGGGTTTACACTTACAACTCGCCCCTTGTTTATTTACAGGTTTGGCGCGGCCATGGGAGATAAACCCCTATCTTACAGGTAACCAGATTTGCTTGCAGCACGTTTATGCCATACTCCTCTCGTCCAAACAAATTAATGTACCTTTTCTTTTAGCTGACGTGCTACTATTTGGTTTTGCAGGTTTTTGTTACGATTCAAGTCTGGTTTCCCAGGTTTTCAAGTTCAAACTGGCTTTAATATGTTTCTCCTCCCACCTGCAGGTACCCAGGTCAGTAATTAACTGCTAAGGCCCCATAGGCTTGCAGTGGCACCTGACTTGTTTACAAACTGCCTGGTTTTAATTACCTCCGTTTACTCTTAGCTAGCTCGCAGAGCTTATGGTGTACTAGAACAATATTTCTATATATTATTTCAATTGTAACAATTAGGACTGGCAGTTCTTGCCGATATGTAATAACTCAATCCTTCCGTCAGTCGGCCTTCCTCATGGCGGTATTAGCTTATTATGCCAGATTTATAAAAAAATGGTTTTACTGTTTTAATTGGGGTTTTTACCCCTATCATTCCCAGTTTTATGTATATGCTTGATACACAGACATAATTACAGTCTCACTGCTTTCCTCGTTTAAGGGTATTTGCGCTATAATCTTTAATTTTCTTCCTGTCTGTTGTTGCTTACAGAAATTGGTTTTTCTCCAGATTAGTAACTTCGTTTAAATTTATGATTACCATACATTGTCCTTTTTGGAGTTTTCTGTTTCCATTCACATTTTAATGTTTTCGAGTTATAAGGTGATAAGATGGTATGGTGCTTAAGTTGTAAATTAGATTCCTTTCTAACTGTTAACCATACATGTATGTATTCCGCCATTGTGTGCGCTATCAATCGCGCCCATAGTCGTTAAAAGTAAACACAATTCTTCTTTGTACATATCTACAGATATTTTACTTCTTATGTTTTTGTTACTTACCCTCAGTTTTAGCATAGGGTTTTATGATTACGAGTTCTGCTAAACTGGTGGTTTAATGTTCACATTTAATGTAACTCCCGATCAAAGGACAGTGGTTCTTCTGTCTCTATTTTAAACTCACAAGTCTGCTTTTGTTTCTTTCTTTTTAAGTTTAACACTGTTACAAATAAAGAATGCAAAGGCTTTTGTCTTTTCAGTAGAACCCCTAATTCCACCGTTTATGGCACACATTTATATATATCATATATATATGTAAATAGCAGTCACATCTCTGTCTTTTGTTGGTGGAGTAGAGTTTTCCTTTCATTACATCAATCGTTTTAAAACACTATAAGTTTTCTAGGTTACCCAACCATCTAATCAACCAATTTCAGAGTCCTCTTCTTTTGGTAACCGTGTTTACTAATTCACTGGTTCGAATCATTCATTTAAAATTTTTCAGAAAATAAAGAAAACAAAATAACGGTATTGCTGTTCCATTAAACTTCTAAGTTAACCTACCTTGCATTCTTACAGAAATTGTCAAACATAATTCTAACTTTTACAAGAACAGGTTACCAATAACTACCTGTATTTTTCTGTGTCCATGCACGTAAAAAATTTCACACACCGTGAGCATGCATGCAGAGCATTATTATGTATTCGATGGAAATTCATATTCAGTCTCTTTCCCTTTAACTATCTAATAACTACAAACAATAACTGAAAAAAATAAACAGTCAAACTGTAATTTACTGAATTCCAGATTTTAGGTACTTATCTGTTCCAGAACAAATCCCTTTTTGACTGTGGTCCTCCCAACCTTCCAAGAGAGGCAATGACGTCCTACTCTTGCCCCCGAGCTCTAGAACCAGGTCAGTGCCACAGGTAACAGTGGATAAATTTACTTCTGTTGTGACCTCAGGATGGCCACTCCAGTCACAGGACAGATTGCTGGTTCATAAGGGTTACAGAAGTTAATTTCAACTGGTTCTTTCCACCCAGCTCTAGAAATACTTCACCCTCAGATCCCAATTGCACAGAACCCCTACCCTTCTTCTGGAATTCCTTTTTATTCCAGAGGGTAGGTAACTGTTTTCCAAATGTTCCCAACCACCCCTATTCTTAGCAAGTTCACCAACAGTCCAAGGGTTTTTTCTTTTTCAGTTTTATTTTTAACTCAGTAACAAAATTAATACTTATGTCATGAGCAATTACAATTAAGTTTTCCTTGTCCAGAATAATAGAAGAAAATAAAACTTAACAAATAATTAAAACAAAAGTCTTTTAACTAAACGTAACTAATTGTCTTTTAATGAGGGTGTCACAGCTTCCCTCCCTGGAAGTAACACCGTCCTCGGTGTTTCAGCCCCTCTCTGAAAAGAGTTCTGGGTATGCTTCCTGCATAAATTTTTCTTCCTCCCAGGTAGCTTCGTCTGGTCCAAAGTGCTTCCACTGCACTTTCACCTGAACGACTACTCTTTTGCGGAGTTCAATTTCCCTCCGATCAAGTATGCGTAGACGCTCTACCAGGAACTCTCCGTCCGGTTCTACCTGAAAGGCACAAAATAATTTCAAATCAGTACATTTAGAGATATTCAATCTGCAAACTAGGATTATTTTATCCTTCTTCCTACCTGAATATTCTGCCAATGAATTACATGTTTCTCATCATGTATGTATCGCTTTAGTAAGGATACATGAAACACGTTATGTACCCGAATGTGACTAGGCAATGCCAATCTATATGCTACTGGTCCGATTCTTTCCAATATTTGGAAAGGGCCACAGTATCGAGGGGCCAACTTAGTATAAGAGGTCCACCTCATAGTACTTCTTTTAGGCTTAATTCGTACATACACGTGGTCTCCTACCTCGAATTCTCGGTAGGATCTTTTCCGGTCTGCATAAACTTTTTGCCTATCTTGCGTGGCTTTCAAATTCTGCCTTATTCGTTTTACCTCTGCCTCCATTTCAGCCAGCATTTCAGGTCCCAACAACAGTTTTGTTTCGGGGCCGCTCCAGTTTATAGGTGTGCGACATTGCCTACCATATAATGCCTCAAAGGGGCTCATTTTCAGAGACTCCTGATACCCATTATTGTATGCAAATTCTACCAGGTGCAAATAATCTTCCCACTTGGTGGGTTGCTGCATCACATACATCCGCAACATGTCCTCCAGAATCTGATTTACTCGTTCTGTCTTCCCATCTGTTTGAGGATGATAAGCAGTACTAAAGTGTATCTGGGTTCCTAGTCCAGAAAATAAAGTTTTCCAAAAAGCAGACGTAAACTTAACGTCTCGATCTGAAATCACGGTTTTGGGTATGCCATGCAACCTGAAAATCTCTTTCATAAATATATCCGCAATTTGTACTGTTTTATAGGTAGATTGCATAGGTATAAAATGGGCGGACTTACTTAGTCTGTCCACCACTACCATAATAAAATCATTCTGCTTCCTTGTTCGCGGTAACCCTGTAATGAAATCTAGTGAGATAACTTCCCACTTCCATTCAGGAATGGGTATAGGCTGCAATAACCGAGCAGGATGCTGATGCTCAGCTTTAACCTGCTGACACTCTAAACACTTACTTATGTATTTGGAAATGTCTTTACGCATTCCTGGCCAAAAATAAACTTTCCTTACTACTGTAAGCATCTTCTGATATCCAGGATGACCAGCGTAATTGCTGTGGTGGAATTCATTTAGGATTAATTCTTTAAGATTAGTGCGGTTAGGCACATAAATCTTCCTGCGAAAGTTCAAAGCCTGTTCTTCACTCTCACCAAACTCTGTTGCTTTATCATGCTGTTTATCTTTCTGCATCTGCTGCCACAGAAACTTATATTCTGGGTCTCTCTGAGCTTCTTCCTTCAATTGCTTCAACAGTTGGCTTTCCAATTGGTTAAAATATAGAGCAAACAGACTGTGCAATTTTCGACTTAAAACGTCAGCAACTCTATTTTCTTTCCCTTTAACATGCTGAATGTCCATGTCGAATTCGCTCAGAAATGCATTCCATCTCGCCTGTCTAGAGTTTAAATCTTCTTGCTTGAAATAGTTGGTCAGGCTGCTATGATCCGTTTTCAGCACAAATCTTTTACCCAGTAGATAATGCCTCCATACTCGGAGGGCGTGTACTACTACCGTAAGCTCAAAATCATAAGCAGAATATTTCTGCTCATAGTCCTTAATTTTTCTAGACTCGTAAGCTATTACTTTTCCCTCTTGAGTTAGTACTGCTCCAACTCCTTCTTTACTAGCATCTGTACAGACTTCGTAGTCTTTTTCCGGGTCAGCTACCTTCAGTACTGGAGCTGTAGTTAGAAGTTGTTTTAGTTTTTCAAAACTGTCTTGGCATTCTTTTGACCATTTAAAGAGTTTTCCCTTCCTCTGCAACGATGTAATGGGAAAGGCAATTTTGGAGAACCCTTCAATGAATCTTCTATAATACCCGGCTAAGCCCATGAAGGATCTAATGTCCGCCACATTCCGAGGAACTTGCCACTCCATGATGGCTTTGATCTTTTCAGGATCAACAGCTATACCTTCAGCTGTTATGACGTGTCCCAAGTACTGAATTTCTGTTTTAAAGAAATCGCACTTGCTGAATTTATCATAGAGCTGATGCTTCCTTAGCGTTTCCAACACTAGACGCAAATGCTCCTTATGTTCTGCTTCATTTTTAGAGTACACCAGAATATCGTCAATAAAGATGAGCACAAAATTATCTAGAAATCGATGAAACACACCATTCATTAGTCTCATAAAAGTTGCTGGTGCATTTGTTAATCCAAAGGGCAGCACAACAAACTCATAATGACCATATCAGGTGCGAAATGCTGTTTTACAGATATCCTCGTCTTTAATCCGAACCTGATGATATCTGGATCTTAAATCAATCTTGGAAAATACCTTAGCCCCTCTCACCTGGTCAAACAAATCGTCAATTCTTGGTAAGGGGTACTTGTTCTTGACAGTCAGCTTATTAAGCTGTCTGTAGTCCATACACATGCGCATTGTCCCATCTTTATTTTTAACGAAAAGGACCAGTGCGCCCCATGGTGATACACTTGGATGGATATAGCCCTTGTCTAGAAACTCTTGTAACTGTATTTTTAATTCTGTTAACTCTGGCACACTCATCCTATACGGGGCTCTTGATACTGGTGAGGCACCTGGCAGCAACTCAATAGTGAAATCAATATCTCTTTTGGGTGGTAGCCCAGGAATCTCCTCTGGAAATACGTCCAAAAATTCCTGCACCACAGGAATACCTTCCAGCATTGGGGCCTTTTCCTTAGAATCTGTGTATCCCACTTGGATAGCATATAACTGGCATCCTTTTCTAATGCACTTACTCATCTGAGATGCTGTTATTGGTAATATATGTACACGCTTTTTAATTCCTTGAATCAATTTCTGCGTTCCATCTTGCATTCTGAAAGAGATGGTCTTTTCCTTATAGTCCACTAATGTCCAATGTCTTTCCAACCAATCCATACCCAATAACACATCATATGATCCTAACGGCAAGATATTTAGATCTACCTCTATCTGCTGTTCTGCCACTTCCATCACACAGTTAGGAATCTTCGCTGTTATCTTACGTTTTGCCCCAGTGGCTAACTGTACCAGCCATGAACTCCTAAATTTCTGTTCTTTTAATTTACATAACTCTACTAACTTAGGACTGATGTAACTCAGACTTGCTCTAGGATCAACCAGAATTGAAACAGGTTTGGTTAGCAATGTACCTTCAAGTTCAATCATTGTAGGCTGAAAGTCAGCCTGCCGATCTTCTAGCGCTACATTGATGCGGTGCATGCTACGCGCCACGTCCCCTACTATAGATGCCTCCTGCAGATTTGCTACAGTTTCACTTTTGTTCTGTTTGGGACAGTTCTTATAATAGTGAGCCTCCCCACAGCCCCAACATTGTAAGGGAGGTTTAGTATTCTGTCCTATCTTAGGTTTACTTGACGCTTCTGTGACCTTCTCCTCAGCTGGCCACCTGATTCTTTGGTGGTTTTTCCCAAACTGCTTACTGATTGTGTTTCGTGCTGCATTCCTGAAGCTGTTGTTTTTACTGTTCTTAAAGGTAGAGTTACTTTTCTGACTTTTCTTCGGCTGCCAGCTCTTTCCTACATCACCCTTGGTTTTACTTTGCTGGTAGCACAATCGCGCTTTTCGAATAGCCTCATCCATGGTCTGGGGGTTGACGAATTCTATCCGCTCTCTCATATGAGCAGGTAAACTGCTTACAAATCTCTGTACTTTGGCCTTCTCTTCCCGGAGATAAGGTACGTATCGCAGCAGAGAAGTGAACTTTGTCACATAATCATCCATGGTCATTTGTCCCAGACGAAGATCATGGAATTCCTTTGCTTTGTCGTCATAAAATCTTTCTGTCAGGTATTTATCCTTAAAGTACTGCTGGAATAGATCCCAGGTGATGTCGCGTTCATCAATGGTGCGTACGTTCTTCACCTCTTCCCACCAGAGGGTAGCTTTATCCCGTAACTGGTAGATAGCCAATCTGGCCTTCAGATTGCTACTGTACTCATACACTTGGAAATATTTGTTGATATTTATTAACCAGGCCTCAGCTGCTTCTTCTGCTTCACCGTCAAATGTCGGTGGTTTAATTTTACGGAATTCCCCTTGCAATTCCACTTTCTGTTTTTTAAAATCTCGCTGGTCAGACAAATTGCCTGATTCTGCCTCATTGTAATTTTTATTTTTACTCCTCTGGGATAGACTCTTTTCAATTCTGTCAGCAGAGTTGTTCTGGGTTTGCTGGTCCTCTGGCTTTGTTGATAACTCTTTCTCAGCACTAGGGTGTCTCGCCTCCTGATTCTGTTTATCTGACAAACTTTTCAGGATCTTTTCTTGATCCTGTAACAGCCTCTCGTTGTCCCTCCGAACTCTTATCATTTCTTCCTGAAGCTATTGTACCGTAAATAGCAAGGAAGTAGTTTGCTGCTGCTGCTCCTCAAGCAATCGGCTAGTTTTTTGATGCTATTCCACAGTCAATTGAACCCACATTTCCGGATTCAACACTGTGGAGGTTGGAATCCCTTCAGGTTGTGATTGGGTTGCCATCGCTCTTGCTTCCCTTTTGTGCACTAAAGACATACACACTGTTAGTAGACCCTTTAGATCCCAGTGTAGCAACTGGCTCTGATACCACTTGTCACACTCACTCAAAAAAAATTCCCGCACAGTAACAAAATTAAATAACTATGCAAACACAAAATTGGATAACAACAATTTAATGCGCTGGCAGATTTAAATACATCGCAACATTTCATTTTTCATAAAAATGGACTGACAGAAAAGTATATGTGGCACCCAAACATGGACATTGCCATTTTCGCATAATTTAGTTTTTCCAAAGCACAATCAACGTGATATATAATTCCTCTGGTCGATTCTGTGTGAGCATTTATTACTGTAGTTCTCGAGTCCTCCGAACTTTAAATTCTCCGTCCAGCTGAACTGTAAGTCTTGCCACTTGTCGTACTACTCTCCAACCAAGGCATACGCCTCGGTCTCTATGCGTTAGCTGTACATGCTAATTACTTTGCATGACAGGTAACATTAAGGTTTAACAATTCTCGGTTGTTGCAAAGGAAAAATTCCCGCAGAAATTCACCTGTCTAACGATCGGCCAGGTCATTGTGCCGCTCTTTCTTCGCAACAACAGACAGGGTTTCGTTCCGCAAGCAACCCTATGGATAATGGTAAGCTAGCTCGACCCGCAACTCAGTGATTTATCAGTGCATGACTCCACGAAGATTCTAAAAACACTTCCAGTTTGATACCTTACTTATCGAAACCATTGTACTGATGTTCAACAGGCAGCATGTTTCCAAATCGCCAAGGTGTGGTCATTTCCTATTCCTTTCACGGAGTCTTTCTTCTGCGTCCTCTCGCTGGAACTTTTGGGTAAGGAACAAGTTTAAAATCTGTTGTTTGAGCTTTCTAGTTCTAGGTTTTCTCTGTCAGCAAGAATCTTCTGGCTCACCCCATTCAGGGTTTACACTTACAACTCGCCCCTTATTTATTTACAGGTTTGACGCGGCCATGGGAGATAAACCCCTATCTTACAGGTAACCAGATTTGCTTGCAGCACGTTTATGCCATACTCCTCTCGTCCAAACAATTAATGTACCTTTTCTTTTAGCTGACGCGCTACTATTTGGTTTTGCAGGTTTTTGTTACGACTCAAGTCTGGTTTCCCAGGTTTTCAAGTTCAAACTGGCTTTAATATGTTTCTCCTCCCACCTGCAGGTACCCAGGTCAGTAATTAACTGCTAAGGCCCCATAGGCTTGCAATGGCACCTGACTTGTTTACAAACTGCCTGGTTTTAATTACCTCCGTTTACTCTTAGCTAGCTCGCAGAGCTTATGGTGTACTAGAACAGTATTTCTATATATTATTTCAATTGTAACAATTAGGACTGGCAGTTCTTGCCGATATGTAATAACTCAATCCTTCCGTCAGTCGGCCTTCCTCATGGTGGTATTAGCTTATTATGCCAGATTTATAAAAAAATGGTTTTACTTTTTTAATTGGGGTTTTTATCCCTATCATTCCCAGTTTTATGTATATGCTTGATACACAGACATAATTACAGTCTCACTGCTTTCCTCGTTTAAGGGTATTTGCGCTATAATCTTTAATTTTCTTCCTGTCTGTTGTTGCTTACAGAAATTGGTTTTTCTCCAGATTAGTAACTTCGTTTAAATTTATGATTAGCCTACATTGTCCTTTTTGGAGTTTTCTGTTTCCATTCACATTTTAATGTTTTCGAGTTATATGGCGATAAGATGGTATGGTGCTTAAGTTGTAAATTAGATTCCTTTCTAACTGTTAACCATACATGTATGTATTCCGCCGTTGTGTGCGCTATCAATCGCGCCCACAGTCGTTAAAAGTAAACGCAATTCTTCTTTGTACATATCTACAGATATTTTACTTCTTACGTTTTTGTTACTTACCCTCAGTTTTAGCATAGGGTTTTATGATTACGAGTTCTGCTAAACTGGTGGTTTAATGTTCATGACGAATGTAACCCCTGAACAGGGACAGAGTGGTTCTTTCAATCCCCATTTTAAACTCACAAGTTCGTTTTTGTTTCTTTTCTTAAGCTTAACACTCGGTTACAACAGTAACGCAGTGCTTTTGTCTTTTTAGTAGAACCCCTAATTCCACCGTTTATGGTACATGTTTATATATATTATATATGCAAATAGCAGCCTCGTCTCTGTCTTTTGTTGGTGGAGTAGAGTTTTCATTTCATTACATCAATCGTTTTAAAACCACTATAAGTTTTCTAGGTTACCCAACAATCTAAATCAACCAATTTCAGAGTCCTCTTCTTCTGGTAACCGTGTTTACTAATTCACTGGTTCGAATCATTCATTTAAACTTTTCCAGAAAATAAAGAAAACAAAATAATGGTATTGTTGTTCCATTAAACTTCTAAGTTAACCTACCTTGCATTCTTACAGAAATTGTCAAACATAATTCTAACTTTTACAAGAACAGGTTACCAATAACTACCTGTATTTTTCTGTGTCCATGCACGTAAAAACTTTCACACACCGTGAGCATGCATGCAGAGCATTATTATGTATTCGATGGAATTCATATTCAGTCTCTTTCCCTTTAAATATCTAATAACTGGAAACAATAACTGAAAAAAATAAACAGTCAAACTGTAATTTACTGAATTCCAGATTTTAGGTACTTATCTGTTCCAGAACAAATCCCTTTTTGACTGTGGTCCTCCCAACCTTCCAAGAGAGGCAATGACGTCCTACTCTTTCCCCCGAGCTCTAGAACCAGGTCAGTGCCACAGGTAACAGTGGATAAATTTACTTCTGCTGTGACCTCAAGATGGCCACTCCAGTCACAGGACAGATTGCTGGTTCATAAGGGTTACAGAAGTTAATTTCAACTGGTTCTTTCCACCCAGCTCTAGAAATACTTCACCCTCAGATCCCAATTGCACAGAACCCCTACCCTTCTTCTGGAATTCCTTTTTATTCCAGAGGGTAGGTAACTGTTTTCCAACTGTTCCCAACCACCCTATTCTTAGCAAGTTCACCAACAGTCCAAGGGTTTTTTCTTTTTCAGTTTTAATTTTAACTCAGTAACAAAATTAATACTTATGTCATGAGCAATTACAATTAAGTTTTCCTTGTCCATAATAATAGAAGAAAATAAAACTTAACAAATAATTAAAACAAAAGTATTTTAACTAAACGTAACTAATTGTCTTTTAATGAGGGTGTCACATTTGTTATTCCAGCATCAACTGGTTTTGTTTTGAGGGTGTCTTTTAAATCCTTTTTTCAAGAAACAATTTTGTTTTTAGCATAATTTTATAAAATGTTGAAATTTGACCTTAAAAAAAAACCAAGTGCATTCTGGAATACACTTTTTTTGTTTTTGAGTTGTTTTTTCATGTTTTTTGAGTCTTTTTGGGTTAGAGTTCCCGTTTTGAGGTCAGGTTACCTATTTCATCGGTAACAATGTTTTCCACCACAAAAACCACTCACACTCTCTCTAAAGCCATAAAAGGAAAAACACCCTTACTAAAACTTGATGTCAAATTTGAGATTCCAATGTATAATGGAGAGGTAAATGCAAAAATATTAGACAATTGGATACTTCAATTGGAGGTGTATTGCGGAATTCAGAACGTTCATGAAGATGACATAAAGATTCAATTGACATCTTTGAGGATGGAAGGATCTGCACTTGTATGGTGGGAAGCAAGGACTCAAGAAGAGATTAAAAACTACAGTAATATATCTATGTATTGGTAAATTTTTATTGCTACCATTAAAATGGAATTCTATCCCTTAGCTTACATGCAAAAGGCCATTATAGATTGGAAAAATTTTAGACAGTTGAAAGGGCAAAGTGTGTAAGATTATACTCATGAATTTAGGAGAAGAGCTCTAATTTTGGGTATTAAATTATATTCTCAAGAAAATTTGTTAAAGTACATTGGGGGTTTGCACAATTACCTTAGGCACACTATTCTCATGTTTAATACCACAAACATAGTTGAGGTTGTTGAAGCCACACATTTAGAAGCAAGAGGGAAACATAACATAGAAGAGAAAAGTGATAGTGAGGGTAAAGGAAAGTGAAATTTTTATGGAAAAGGAAAGAGAAATAAATATTTCAAAAGAGAGAAGGAAAAAATCACATGTAAACACTATTTGAAGAATGACCATGATGAAGACCACTGTTGGCAACTTCTATAATATTCCAAAAATTTAGCCTTCAAACTAAATGGAATATTATAGTTGTTTTATCACTAGGTAGGTGAATAAGTGGGTGAGGAGGCCCATAAGTCTCTTGAGCAGCAATAAAAACACTTCAAGTGTGAAAGGAGACCTTTGTAGCAGCTAAATAAAGCTCCTCCATGTGTGAAAAGGGTTTGGATCATGTTGAATCAGTCAACTTTGACCAAGTCAACAACGCTATTAAGGAGGAGTGGAGATTAATTAAAGCATTACACTGTTTTGGAGGGAGATGAATCATATGAAGGAAATGACCTAATTGAGTGGGGCCAAGGGAAAGCAAGCTCACATTCTATTTAAGTAAGAGGATGGCAGCCATATGGGATCATGTTTTAGATTATCATTTGATATTGGTCTGTTTAGACTTTGCATTCCTTTGTTGTTTAGCAGGGTTGCTGTGCTATTTAGCATTGGGTGTTCCTGAGCAGGAATCCCACATATTTCCTTGAGAGGCCTCTTGGAAGAGCATTGCATTCACTTCCACATTCAGGTTTCTAGACCAAGCTACAACTTTATTCATCAGCACAGTTTCTGTAGGTTATTGTGTTGTGTTGCAGGGTGCAACAATGGAGGAGAGAAATCTCTAATTTTTGAGCTTATTTTCCAGTGAGGGGACCAGCCCTTCATCTATTGAGTTGATTGGGTGTTGTTGCAGCTGATAGATAATTCCTTCAGCCCCATATCAGCATTCATTCCCAGGGAGTGCGTAAGTCAGGCAGCAGAAATGCAGTGGGCGACTAAAAAAAGGCCGAAAATCCAAACTTAAAATCTGGCCAAACCATTTCTGGGTTTTTCTGAGTTTTTTGAGTAGAATCCATTGTTAAAAGTGCGGATCATTCAGAGCACTCTAACAACATTCCGAACATAGTTCTTCTTCATAATAATAACAGTTCCAGCAGCAGCAACACACATTTCCAGTGCTTGGTTTCTTTGGTGTATTTCAGCCATCTTGTGGCTTGAGTGCATTCCTTTTGGAGCACTATGTACTTTAATTTGATGTTGATATATAATGATATGGCTCAACTATTTTCTGCCCATATTTATGATGTTTTTATGTATTCCGAAATTTTTCCAATTCTACATGTTTAATTCTTATTTTACCCTAGTTGGAATTGCGCATATGTTCTATATTCCTGTCTTTTCCATTTTGGAATATTACAACTTCATCCATAGTTGAAGCCAAACAAACTGAAAGCCAAAGAAAAGGAGAAAATTGTTGCTATAGTTGAACATGACTTAGGTTCAGGTTCAGGAGATGAGACAAATATTACAGCCATGGGTTTGAAAGGTAAGCATATAGCAAGAACTAGTTCTAGAGAATGGACATTTCCACAGTCATAAACATAATGTTGAGAACTTTTGGAGAACTGTGTAGATTTCTAGTTGAGCTTGAAGTTCTCAACATTAAGAACTAGTTCTTCAAATTGTTCCAATGTCACTCAAGATTAATATACAAGAATAGAACTTTTCCATATTAGAGTTGTCTCTAAAAATACCAATATTGATACACTTTTTGATAGTGGGTCACAAGCTAACTTGATTTCCAAAGACTTGGTTAAGCAGCTAGACATTGAAACTGTTAGA
Organism: Pinus albicaulis; assembly: GCA_034641835.2. Classification (NCBI taxonomy): domain Eukaryota; kingdom Viridiplantae; phylum Streptophyta; class Pinopsida; order Pinales; family Pinaceae; genus Pinus; species Pinus albicaulis. The sequence goes on from CM076571.1 coordinate 797,373,378, forward strand.
CATCCAAGACCTTATCCTTTAGGGTGGATATGCAAGAATGAAAACTTGCAAGTTACATGGAAGTGCATACTAAGATTTGCCATCAATTCAAACTTTCTCGATGAAGTTGAACTTGATGTGGCGCCGCTTGAGATATCAGGTATTGTATTCGGAAGTCCTTATATGTATGATAGAAAAGCAGTGTTTCATCGCCATCAGAATAAGTATCACTTGTTTAAAAATGGTATTGAGTACATAGTTAGAGCACATAAGAAGAAGACAATTTTTTCTCTTATACATGCAGGATAAATGAAGAGGATAGTGAATGCAAGTCGAAATTTGACATGTTAATGATAAAACATAGAGATGTTTTGAATCAAACCTTTCAGAAAGATGCATTGAATGAACAAGTTGATTTAATTAAGGTTGCTTATTCTTGTAATGAGATGTTTCAAGATTCTAACATGTTTCCTTTGAAAGGAGGTGAACAAGATGTAAAACATTTGCGGAAGAAACATCAGTGTTGAGAAGTGTTGGAAACAAGATGCCAGTGCAAGAGAGTGGAAAGGTTAAAGAGAAAGCGACAAAGCAGTTTGAAAAAGGAGGCATGGGTTCCAAAAATTATTCTTTTTTATTTCCAAAGGGTACATGGAAATGGAAAAGATACTTGGTCAAGAGTTGACGCAAGTACAAATCAAGATCAGTTAAGAATCACCATGGCGACAATGTGCAAGGTGAGATAGTTTTTAAGTTGGCTTTGATTGATGACCAAGGTAGGAACAAGATGGTTTATACAAGAAAAAAAATTTCTCTGCAAATTTATGGGAATTGCAACATGACGGTGTCAACGATAGTAAGAGAGGGTCACAAGAATCAAGGAAAATACTTACTTTTTGTGAAAAGCTTCAATTGATGAAAGTGGGAAAATTTCAATGGATAGAGACTAGAAGGGTGGGGGAATAGTACCCTCATCCACATGATCAGTAATCAAAGAGATTTTGGGGTCCAAAAGGCTTATAGTGGGGAGGAATGATCAGGTGCTCAGTGTAAAATCTCAAAAATGAAAGTGCTCAAAATTGATTGGAAACTGAACGACAACGAAGAGCTCATTCCCAGGAATCTGGCGCAATTTGTTTCGTCGAATACAGAGTCTGGATGAAGAAGATAGAGCATGTTTTTCATTTTCCTAAACAGCTAAAAAATTTACAAAACAGTGACAGGTTGATGAAATGGCATCCTAGTCAACATACAATGAATATTCTTCAGTTTTTGCCCAATGACACTGTGACAAGTGTCATAGCAGGATTCACCAGTTTGGTTTAAAAGTGATTTTTTAAAATTTTGGCTCCTAAGGTTGAATTCAATTTTTTAATATATAGATGGATAGCCCAACCAAAGGCTAACACGTGGTGCAGCCAGGTGCCACCATGTGCCCCCTCTGGTGGACCCTATCCGAATTCTGGATTTCAAATTTCATTATATGCTAAGGTTAAATATTATATGCAATGGTCAAATTCAGATTATATCATATGGTGGTGCATATATTAACATTTACAAAGTCTGAACTTATATATATGGCGCATTATTATTTTATATTCCACAGTTCACATACATCAAAGGTTTCTTATATTAAATATGTGATGGGCACATGTGTATTTGACGTAAAACTATGGTATAGTGTATATTTATATGCGAAGAAAAATGTACCAAGGGTTGGGTGGAGGTCAGGGCTTGACCCCATGACCTCCCCCATACCACTCTCCACCATTTCCAATACACCATAGCTGCCGAACTTAACATCATATGCATCCAACTTATATTCTTTTGCAAAAGAAATATGCAGCGGGGGTATGGAGGGGGCCAGCCCCCTCCCCATGAGACCAAACCAAAAAACCACAGGCGCGAAGATTTTTAAATGTGTGGATTAAGGTTTAATAAGCAGGTTATTAGACCCTTAAAATTGTAAATAAGCGTTAATACCTTTTTAATTGTGGATTAGTGTAACACGTGGTTATAGCACCTATTCCGCACTTATCCATAGTTAATCCACCATTACCATTAATTAACTCACAGTTTTACTTGGCAGTGTTTTAGGGGTGCCTCCAAAATCGACAAGTTCTCTAAATTTGGCACTCTTAACTGGAGTCTTCTTCAGATTTGGAGGAGATTTCCTAGAAAAATTAAATGAAGCATATCTGGAGCAATTTTCAACCAATTTTGGCTCAAGAAGAGTCATTCCTAGAAGATTGGTATGTTCTGAATCCATTGGTAAAGGCTGCAAAGGCAGAGGAGAAATTGTAAAAGTGTTTTTGTGACTTTGAAGAAAAAATAAGCCCAGGGCCACCAAGAGGGAAGGCGATGCCTAGATCAACCGAAGACCAAATTAGGCTCAAGAAGAATCATTTATGATAGATTTGGACATTCTGGACTCATTGAAGCATGTTTCAGGAGCTGTAGGTGAATGTAAACAAATGTTTTTTTCACTTTTGAGCTAATACAAAGGCCCAAGCCATGGAAGCTGGACCAAGGAGATGTAGCCCAGGAGGGGTGAACTCCTTCATCAAAACTCTATGTTGATGGATTAATTGTGATGGTTTTATTTTCTTGTTTTTTCTTCTGTTCAACATATTTATTTCATGATTTATGCTCTTCAAATTACTCATAAAACTTAGCTAATTTACCTATTTGACACACATAAACAACAAGGAAACCTATGTACATCAAGCAATGGATCAACAAATAAATTTTAAATCTGAAGATGAAATTATCACAACAAAACTAATATTCATGCTCAGATCACGTGGAGACAAAAATTCATGCCATCTAGCATCAAAGTGGTGACAAAAATACAAAATTCTTCTAGAATTTTGCGAAAGTTTGAAAGGTATATATGGGATATGGGAAATATAGAAGGGGGGAGGGTTTCTTCATCTCAGGATTTATCTAGGGTTGGAATGAACCATTTTAGTAATATTTTCAAGGCCCCTTAGGAAGTGACCATTGCAAAGATAGTTAGATGGCCCAAGCTTTCCCTTGCTTTGTTAATCAAGAGGATAATGACGTCTTAATGGAGCCTATATAAGAATCCGAGTTGCTAAATGTTTTTCATATCTTCCAAAAAAACAAAATTCCAAGCCAGATGACCATTCCATGGAGTTTTTCTATGGGTTCTTTGACATCATGAGCAATGAACTTGTTGGGTAATTTAATTGATGGTTAAATTACTTCATTAATTGTCAACCAAGGTTCATGTACTTGTGAAATGCATGTGCACAATATATGCTAAGAGTTCTATTTTTTGTTTTAAGAGATGAAATTGAGATAAAATGTAAATGTAACTAGATTAACTCATGTCATTCCTATGCACTTGTTATTTCCATAAAAAATACTCTTTTGAAAGAAAATTAAACTGTAAGGAGAAATCAATTAAAAATTCTAGCTATCGAACTGAATTAAAACTTAATTTACCGCGACAAGAATTAAAAATGATCTTATTTGAATCGAATTCAGAAAATTATTCTATTTGAATTGAATTGAGAAAATTATTTTAATGAACATGATTGAAATCTAATTCTACTTGCAACAACTTGAAATGCTATTTTAAATAATCTTGGAAATCGATATCTCTATTCTATTCAACAAAAGAGGAAATATTAATCTAAATGCTCCAAAAAAATGACAATCTAAAATATAATTTTGAAGGATTACTAATGTGTGCAATTATGATTAAAATCGATATGGCCATTACTCATAAAATGAAAACAAAACGACTGAAATAAGAAAAATATGAAAGGGAAACATTTTTGTCTTTTATGAGTGCTCAACCTATTTAAACTAATGAATGTTAAATCACAACAAGCATGAGATCATTTATAAAGATACCATTGAACAAATCTAACTAATGGTAACGAGAAAGAGACTATTCATGAAATAAATCAACAGCTAACATAACCAAATACTAATCAAACTCACAAATCTTAAGGGGGGCCTATTTTTTAGCACAAACATGAAATTGATTTTCAAAATATTCACCCACACATTGATCACCAAAAGAAAAAATTATCTTTTATTAAATGTTAAAGTCTTCAATAGAAAATAATCACAAATTCAAAACAGAATAATGATGTATAATGCTATGCTCCAAGGAATTTTATATTCTTCTGTCAAATAACAGTCTTAAGAATTATAAGCCAAGAAGCAAGTTTTCACTTTGAGAGCTAAGAGATTAAATTGAAATCAGAACCATTCTTCTCATGGTTTGTTGTGGGAAGAGAAAATCATGAGAATATTTAGATTTGACACATCATAGCCTTTGATTCCAAATCTTCTAGTCCAATTCCACGCTCACTTGATGGTGCCATGATCCTCCCTCAAATTCTGCGCATAGTTGGAATATTATAACCAGAGTTGACTTATGGTTTGACCATTACATTTCTCAAACCCGGTGAGTTGCTAGATCAGTGTGATAGGTGGATGCCCATATGTCGATAATTTTCCATCTACATATCGCGACTCCTCTCCAAACTAAATCCAATTGAGAATCCACCAAGCCTCTTCAAAAGCCCGAGTAGAAATGGAGGATCACTTTGATTCAAAAGATTTGAAATATGTGGCTAATTGGCTTCCAAATCCGGGGCATACCCATGAGAGGCAGAGCCTTTACATATGCATAATATAGTTGTACTAGCATATGGAGAATTTAATTAGAAAAAATCTTTCAGAAAGGAAAGAAACCAAGTGATATTTGTCTCACCAGAAGGACCACATATTGAAGAACTATTAACTAAAGGAAAGGGACCAACGTCCCTGGTACTCTTGCTGCACCCATAGATGTCTTAACCTCAACTTGATGGCTTTCATGATTTCATTTTTAATCATAGTTGCTCATCTTTGAGCTCTTATATGTTATTTGTTATGCTTTATGTCTCTCTATTAAAAAAATAATATAAACATTTCATAATCGTTGCAAGATTTTGGACAAAAACTTTACACTTTCATTGCCAATCTAGTTTCCCTAGTGGCAAACTGAGACAAAAGAGCTCTTCTTATGGTTGTACATGATATAATTCGTTGACTTAGTAATAGAATATCAAGCTTATAAAAAAAAAACTTTATAACTCTTAATTTTATGGATATTTGTTATAATTTAAATGTTATATAATTTGATATTTTTATTTTTATTTTATTTTTATTTTTTATTTTTATTATTATTATTATTTTTTTCGGGTAATTTAAAATAATAAAAAGAAGACCACAGGGTGTAGAATAGATGGTGATAGGGTGAATTGTTAAGGAAATACGTGATGTGAAGGTCATTGGTTTGAAACTCTATGGGCAAAAATCCAACCGTATCAAGTGTTCGTGTGGCTCAGGTCATGTGTGATACACAAGTGATTTTAACAAATTGGATGTCCCTGAGTCGTGATTTCTCAAGCCAAAGGTTAAGTGTGTTGTTATCTTAGGACACACACAACTTAGCAAACAAGAAAAAAGAAAAAAGAAAATTTGGTATTTTTAAATTAAAAAAAATATTTTATAATAATAATTATTGTTATTATTATTTTGTATCTAGAGAAATACATAATTGGTTGGTCTCATACTCACGTGACATGAGGTAGATTCTAACCGCTACCACTATAACTTTTAGGTTCCTATGTATGCCCCTTCCATAGGCATAGGTGAATCACATAAATTTGAACTTAGAAACTCCTCCCACATAACACTTTATTTTCACAACCATCACAAATTGAGTTGTCCCCTAAGAGATTTTTATAAAAAGTATTTTAAATAGATGAAATTGCAAGTATTTTATATTAATATCACATGATTAAATAAGGTTTGAAATACTTGAAAGTAGAATTAATATTAAAAATAACAATTTCATGCATTTGAAAAGTAATTTAATTTTTTTTCCCATGGGCATAGAATAGATGATGCTTAGCTATATTGTTAAGACACTTCGTCATGTGAAGGTCATTGGTTCGAAACTCCATGGTCAAAAATGCATTCATGTCGAGGGTTTGTGTGACACATACTCGATGCAATCACCAAGTAATTTGATGACCTGTGGCTTAAGAAACTACAACCTAGGGGCATCTAACCTGTCAAAATCACCCATGGGATCGCACCCATTGTGCGCCACAATAACCCAGAACATGACTGGATTTTTACCAACAAAGTTTCGAAGAAATGGCCTTTACATCACCAATGATAACCCTTAACAATACACCAATAATACATGCCATCACAATTTAAGCAGTGTGGACTATCTTTCAACAATTTAAAAACTATCCAATTGGCCATAGCTGAGCATTCTCACTCCACTAGCCATCTTATATGCTTTGATAAATCCAAAATCCTTGCTTCGACCGCTTTCCATTCCCACCGAATCATTAGGGAAGCCCTCGAAATTGAGAAGCATCCCAATAACTTTAATCGTGATGACGAGTATCATGGAAGCCCACCATCCACTTTTTGTCCTCTAAAAATTCCAACCTATCCTAAAATCCTTACCCCCCCAACTTTTCTCCTCCTTGGTTTTTAAGTTTTAAATTTTAAATTTTATTAATCCCTATTTTTAAAATTTTACTAATCCTTTTAATTTTACCCTTTGAAAAAAAAATTCCCTTTAACCTTTGGCCTATCCAATAATGTAACCCTTGGTCATTAATCAACCCATCCCATCTTCTGCCCTCATCTCTTTAATTAAATAAAATTTCCTATAAACTTTCTCTAATTCAAAATCCCTCTTCCACTTGCCATTAATTTAATCCCCTATCCTCTTTCTATTTTAATTCAACAATTGAATGCCCTTCCCCTTATTCTCTATTCATCTATTACTTTTTATTTTAAATAATAAAAATGTATCATCCAAATAATTTAATTTTATTCTAATTTAAATTTAAATTAATATAATTCCAAATTTTTTATTCTAATTTTAATTTAATTTAATTCCAAAATAATTTAAATTCCAAAAACATTTATTAATTAATTTAATTTTAATTCCAAAAATTCTAAATACAATAATTGATTTCCCTAATGGTCAATTATGATTTTGATAGTATAATTTGATTTTAAATTTATAATTTCTTTTTCTAAATAAATGCTTCAATACTTTGACTCATTTAAATCGTGATCCAGCACTCTTCTCATCTTATGCTTTGGCTTCATGTCTCTGAAGATGGGTGAAGTGTTCAGTAAAAATTTAGGGCTCAACCAACAACACAATTCTTCAAAAGCTCTCAATATTATTTAAAATAAGTCTAATTAATCATCATCCTTTCCACTTTAAAAATATAATTGTTATTATATCTGTAATTAATTAGCATTTAAATTTAAAACTTATTTGAAACAAAAATAATAATTTACATAATTTAAAATAATTAAAGATAAAATTTATTATATTATAAAATATTATTTAAACTCATATTGAAAATGAAATTCACTTTTCAAAATGGTCTTAATATTATCTTTTTTTTTTGTAAGTTAGGTAGTACCTTTTCTATTTTCTATTTATAAATGCAGGACAGGCTACATTAAAATATATACTTGGCCTCAACCTGCCCGTAGGAAACCAGGTCTGTTGGCCTTCTTAGTGCTTTGTATGCTTGCCAAAACTGATATTGTCTCCTTATCCTATATAACGCATTTACTAGCTGTCCTACTACTCGACCATGTTTAAACAGATAACAAAAAATAAGTTCAGACATATAGCGTAACATGAGTTGCCATACTTCCAAAAAGACAAGATCCTACGTAAACTGTAAAAACTATCCATCAGAAGATGAAATTGGGGCTGGATCCTTTGCATGCGATCCGGGCATGTCCACCTAATGCAGCTGTTGTACAGTTTCTCCATACGTTCCATCCTATCATCCATTCTCTGAATGCGATCAGTTACTTGATATTGAGTTATTTTGATGTGCTGCAGGTGGCTTTCAATCTTCTCCAGCAAATCTTTAAGAAAGGATTCAGTCTTCGGTTGCACTTTAAACTATGGAGGATGTGCACTTTGGATTGCTTTAGCAAGGAGGCATTTCACTAACCAGTATGTATGAATGGTTTGGTTGAATAAACTGAGGCGACCTCGGGTGTTACCAGGGTCATGAATAAAATCTAGAATGTCAGCTTCAGCCTCTGTGTCTTCCATGTCTGTCTGCAAGTCTCTTTCCCAGCCACGGATTTGCATGCGGGTTGGAGAGGAATTGCCCAGAATGTAGTTCACTACAAGATTTTCCAGATGTTCTTGATTTGTTTTCCTTCCTCGTTTCTTTGGTTCCGGGTCCTGCTGCACCTGTTTCCCCTTAGCTGTTTCTGAGCGGAGGCCATGTTTCACCATGCTGCCTTGGTCCCTATTCAGGAGAACATACATACAAATAATAACCAGAAAAATAACAAGCATACAGATGATCCCTCTGTTTCCCTTAAGGTCAGTTTCCAAGTGTGTCTGACAGCAATTCATAGCACCATACCACCATAAAACATTGCAGACTGGGCATGAACAGTAGAGAATTTCTCCAACCCAAACAATAGCACGCAGAATTCCTGGCAAACATAAAGGCGTGCTACAGACCAGAGGGAGAAAAGCAAAATCAACGGGCGCAAACTGACAGGCCATGCAAACCCAATAAAACCCAGGCTGTAAGAACCCCGACCACCCTAAGAATGTATCCGTTGCATGCCTGTAAAGATAAAAGGACTGAACAGGATAAACCTTAAGACGATGGTAGAACCATCCCTGAAAATCTTGAGGACACTTCGTCCTGGTAATGACATTTGTGAAACCGGAGCAGAGCCCCCAGGAGCAGAGAAAGGGCAAACATAAACACACAGTATACCGCTTCTGAGAATTAGAATTCATAAATCTGTTGCCGGAATTGGTATACAGTATACCGAGACGAAGACAATTAAAAGAGGGGGGGTCCCGAAAACATGGACGGACAGGGATTTTTGGGGGAGAAAGGACTGTTAAAACCCTCAGAAAACATCGACCAATCCAACAAAAACCCTGCCAGAATTTGCTATGAATTATAAGCTCCATGAAGATGAGGCTGAAAGTTAATACATACCAGACTACGGTTGCAGAATTGACAGGTTGGTCGCGCCTCCAGTTCACCTTCCAAGCTCTTGCATGCGCCAAACTTTGCATGAGCGTTATGGAGGAAGGCGAGGGGAAGCTTACCTTAATCAAACCATGCGATCCGGACGCTGACAGCTTATCCTGACCGGTTCTTGACATCATAAACCTCGCACAAGTGATCTCCTCTGCTATTGATGAGTCTTGGCGGTGGACTATCATGAGAATTAATTATCAGGGGGGTGGTGCGCCGTCGACCGGCCACGACCTGTCCTATTTGCCAATTGTTCACCCCGATCGGGGGAATGGTCTTAATATTATCAAAATTTATTTAAAAAATATATAATAAATTTAAAAAAATAAAATAAAAAAATAACGGAATCAAATTTTAAAAAATCAAATTTAGTTGAAAATTATATTTATTACATTCTAACCGTCCAATTCATTTAAAAAAGAAATTTTAAAATAATAATTTAAATGACTTGGTCAATTTGTTTGGTTGAAAGATACCGTTACTACATTTAATAGATTATCACTAGCATTTAATTCTACTCTTTAAAAAACATATAATTATACAAAGTTTAAAAGGAATGGGCTCAAGTTAAGAGCGTTCACACATTATTGGCTGACCTACGTGGCTCCCTCGGAATGCTTCATGGAGAGACCTAGTCCACTCAACGGCCTTCAATGATACCTTTCATCCCAATCTCATTTCAGAGTAACTGATCGGTCCATATTGTCCGTGAAGGGGAGGTCTGACGGTGGAGTTGGATGATTTTCATCCAATCCACCCAGGCTCAAATCTCTGTGTTGTGTTTTGGCTCTGTTGTGTCTTTGCTAGAAGAGTAGGCGAGTGCCGTTTGCAGGCTGTTGTACCTAGCCTAGGTTTATAGCGGCAACCAGTTAGATTTGATCTTGGGCCTTGTTCAAGAAAACCAAAAAAAACTGACCAGTCCATATTTCCATTAATTTCTTTGCCCACTTCTACTCTTTATATAAACTCACTTCACCTTTACTTACTTCCATCTGGTATCAACCCTCGTCTCACGATCGAATCCGTTGGCGGTTTTCATTTTACTTTCATCAACCTCCTCTCACCATCGATCCATCGCTGGTTTAAAGTAGTTGCTACATAGAATAATCCATCAATGGCTACTAATCTGGCAGGTATTTCTTATTTTTTCAAAATATTAGATTCTTATGAATTTTCTCTGTTTTCTCACTTTTACTATGTATTCTTAATACTGATCTATCTGTATCTCTTTTATGTTGTGTTTGATAAGTAGGGCAAAATACAACGGGAGGCTCCGCTCGTCGATGGAAGCCAACTATGGAACAAAAAGGCGTACTTGAATCTCTTCACAAACAAGGCATTCATTTGGAAGAGATAGCGACGATTACCAAACATTTGCAGAAGTATGGGCAAGTAGAAGAAAAGAACGTGTTCTATTGGTTCCAGAACTCCAATGCTCGGGAGAAAGAGATACAAAGGAAGAAAAACATGACATCCCAATTATTGCTCTCACAACCTGAACCTGCAGGTATGTGTTAGTTTATATACCGTTTAAAAGTTTACTTCTATGTTTTTCATTCTGGCTCTAATTTTAATTTTAATAATTTTCAGCTTCAAAGGGGACTTCACTCTGGAGTCCAAAACTGTTCATGAATACATCTCAATCTATATCAGTACCAAGAACACAAGTAAGTATAAATTAAGAGTTTTTTAATCTGTGGACAATATTTAAGAATTTTATGAAGATAATCTTTCACGTGTTTTGTATCATTGTCAGTTGAGAGATGAAGGAAGAATGGAGGATTTCTTGTTTTTCGACCATTCATGTTCGTTTTGCAATAATGCGGAGAGAATTCCAACATTGGAATTATTTCCTCTCCGTCCTGATCGCGGCGGACCTGAAAAACCAGGAGCCAATCATTAATATTCAGGGTTGCGATCATTGGGTGAAGGACTAATTCAAGAGCTAAATATTCAAAGGATGTCTGTTTTTCTCAGAGATTTTGTATAACGTTGGCTTATTTCAAATTTGCCATTGGGATATCATCTGCCATTCATGTAAGGCAACGTGTGTTTTTTAAATCTTTATATCATCACTCAACATTGTAAGTCTGCAGCTGGTTTATATCATCAGCCATTGTAAGCCGATTCATGAAATATGAAAGCAACATTTTTGTTAAATATTTATGGATAGAACGATGCAGCCGAGCGTAGCTTCCCATCAGATATATATCGAGATAGTTTTGAAAATATACATGTTCGGGTCTTCTTTTAAAAAAAATGATTATTATGGAATTTTTGTTTTTATTAAAGATTGATCTTCACATTTAAATTGTTAAAAATGAATCCAACAAGTGTTTCGAACATGGTAGATTCCAAGTATGGAAATCAAAATGCATCTAACACTATTTACTTATACTACATCATATCTGTTTCTTCACAACTCTAGGTTTTAGGTTGACACCCTACATTGCGAAACCATTACTGTTCTTAGAGCTATGGGATTGAATAACTAGTTTACACATGGTACACCATGCTGCACTTTCCCACATATTATAGTAATGTTTGGAACAATAATTTAATCATAAATTAATGCATACTATTATTCTTTTTATGTCCATGATAACAATGTTACTTCTGTCATATACTTATTTGGATATTGCTTACTCCATTATCAAAACACACAACTCTCCATAACTATATGATTGTTTTCCTGGTATTAAAATATTATTAATTTTCAATTAATATAAATAAGTAAGTTGAATATTAATTATAAAGAAGTTTGGAGCTTTATGGTTTTGTAGTTTTTTGGTGGGTTCTGCGATCTGCATTTTTTTAGAGGGTTCTATGGTCTGCGTGTTGAGGAAAATGTAGATAATATTCTATCAACATGCGATTATGGAAGCAGAAAATGGTTGGAGAATGCAGTAATATGGAAGAATGGACTAGACTATTCAGACAACCCAAGTGACATGGATCCTATATTTACAGAGTAGCAATCTCAACCAAATGGTGTGGCATTTTGGAATACAAATGGCATGGTGAGGGGAGATGACTCAGTAATGCAATAATGTTGAGATGATGTGTGCCAGGATTTTCATAAGGGGTCACCCAATAGTTTTGTATTCAAATACTTTTCAGATTTATGAAAGGAGTATGAACGGACCCCTCTAAAGTGAAACTTAGGGAAGTATGAAAGGAGTCAGGACCCATCTAAAGTGAAACTTAGGGAGGTATGAAAGGGAGGCTAAACCTCAAAAAATGAGTTTTCCATCTATGAGGCAATAATAGGACTCCATGTACAAAACACTCATACGAGTTTCCATGTATAATTTTAACAGCGACTGATCACAATTATCTTATACTGAGGGTTGTAAAGAGATGAACAAACCATGGCAGAGACTTGAGTACCATTAAATATCATTTGAATAATAATGCCTAATTCCTTGGGTTTATGTTTGGAATCACAATGTTTTGAGGCATGATTTCATTTCTTTGATGTAGCCTTACCAACCCTGAAATTTACCAGTATTAGGCCTACCTACATAATCTACTGCCACTATATGGGTTACTTGTTGTGTTATCATGCAACAAATAGCAGGATCATATGTGCTTGAACACCATACATAGACAACATAACAACATAAATTTAACAAACTTAAAGCTAATGAAGAGATCTCTGGATTATCCACAGTGTGATCAAACAACGGTTGACGTTTCGAATCCCAACGGGGATCCATCTTCAGGACAAGATGATGAATGAAAAATGAAAAAAGGATGCATAGGACAAGGTTTATATATATTGAAAAGAGGAGCAGAGGAAGAGCCGACAGACTAACTAATATTTTGTTATTTATAATTAAATAAGTTTTATTATATTTTTATAATTACTTTAATAATAAATTTACTTTAAACTTAAAGCTAATAAAAGGCACAAGATAATCAATACATTATTGGATCTGCTGCTGAGAAAGACAAGAGGAAGCCCTCTACTTATAACAACTTGGAGGACCTTAGCATTTAAGAATGGTAGTTGGCTTGTATACCAATTGAATAGTTAAAGACTTACTTATAAGTGAACTTACCACTGTGTATGTATACACTCCCCTAAATTGGAACTTAGGAAATTATGAAAGGGAGTTTAAACCTCAAAAATGGGTTCCATCTACGAGGTGATAATAGGTGCCTATGTACGAAATGCTCAGATGAGTAGACAAAAAAAGGAGGACTGAGACCACCCCTAAAAAAAGGGATAACTTCATTCACCCCCTAAAGTGAAACTTAGGGAAGTATGAAAATAAGGCTAAGGCTCAAAAATGGGTTCTAACTACAAGGTCATAATAGGTACCCATGTATAGAGTGCTCAAATGAGTAGACAAAAAAGATGAGGACTAACACCCCTGCATCCAGAAAAATGGATAATTTCATTCATCCCAAGCAAGGCATGAAGTTGAATATATAAGTATCTTCCAATGATCTATAGATGAGGGGCTTATACCCCACTTGCTTCACCAACGTGGATACCATGCATAATTAACTCTAATCTATGTGCTTTGTCTGATATACAGATCCATGCCCTTCTAATGGCTGCAAAGCCTCTTTTAACATTGCTATGGTAACTACAGACTTCTTTTTCAATGTTCTTCTACATGCATGTAAGTCTGCAATATGCCAATACGTTGCCTAGTGTTTTTTAGTGTAACCTGCACATGAAAAAACTAGCTAAAAAACATACTCCTCATGTATCTAAGTTGGTTTATCATTTGCTAATCACAAAGTAGACATACACAAATTGGCTATGCTTATTTTCTTCGGGGCTTTGAGTTCATTCTTATATGCAATGTCCTTAGGTTGTAGTGGCCAAAACACTAACACTGCTACTATAGGAACCTTAAACAACCCTTAAAATATTAATCAATGTCTTTATATTTCTCTAATACGATTTAGGTAAAGATATGCCAATTTTCAAAGGCAATTTTCCCCAACAATAATTAACAACACAAATGCCTTTGTAACATATAATTAATGTTCTAGATGTGCCTTTATTGGAAGAGACTATGGGTTGAGTTGATGACATTATTAAATCAATTTAGAATTAGGTCAAAGGATGGTAGTTAATTGCTTGTAGATTCATTTGGGTCATTGGGTAGACTAATTATATGTTATTAGGATTGTCTAATGTTGTGATTTTCCTTTGTAGTGTTGTCAGGATTGGTAATTGTTGCTCATAGGGACACTTAGAAAATTGAGATCATCCTAAGTGTGTCTCATTGCCTTATGTGTTATTCACACCCGAACCCACATTTGGATGATACTATTGCTAAAATTAACCTTTCATTTCAAAGGGAAAAGGCCATGTAGTCTGTAACATGGCAACATAAAAATAACCTTAATAGTGTTAGTCTACACTTGTTATAATACTCTGCAACTGTAAATGATGATATCGAAGGGTGGAATTCCTCCATTTATGGAGGTTCTCAATTGGAACTAAAAAAGAGGGAGGAAGCTTTCTGTTTGTCCTAACTTAGAATTCTTAGTATGCCCAACATTGGGTGGATTTGGGTGGAGACAAACCTATGGATATCCTGAGGATATTAAGGGTGGAGATGTATATATCTAGAGTCCCTTGCTGATCAAAGGGTGGAACTGTGAATCTCTGGAGTCCCTTGCTGACCAAAGGGTGGATATGAGAATCTCTGGAGCCCCTTACTGAACAAAGGGTGAAGATGATAATCTCTGGAATCCCTTGCTGATAAATGGGTGGAGATGTATATCTCTCGAGTCCCTTATGGAATGATGGGTGGAGGAAAAACTACTTCTGGACTCCCTGTATTAGTCTACAACCAAAATGTAATAGGCAGGGTGGAAGGGAACAAACCTCTGCAATCCATGGCCTAAAAACCAAGACAAGTTTCATAATCTAGGGGTGACAATTGCATAGCTGGCAGTTGTCAATGGTTGGGAGGAAAACCGTGAAACCTATTCCTATACCCATCCTTTGGTATCATGATAATTATGATGCCCAAAAATCATTCAAGACTAATCCCTACAAAGTAGGGTTACAAAATGGCATGTACTGCCTAAATTACATGACATTTTGATGCCATAAGTAGGCATGGATTATGTTTTATATCTAACTAGTATGGCAGAAATTGCAACTGACAATAATGATGCATGTTTAGGCAAGGAGTTGTGGTCTTAGACTCTATTGTAAACCTAAGTTCCATGGCTACCCCATACACTAAGTTGCCTCCATAGGTTGAAAGACCTACAAAGGAGACAAAAGACCTGAAGTGAGGCTTTAGGTCCCCTTAAGACTATGTCAATAGACTTCAGATGATGGTACCTGACACTTGAAAGAGTTCATATTATCAGATTCGTACTTGATGTTCCAGATGCAGTTCATGATGTTAATAAGAAGAAAACCCAGTACATGTGGAATGATACTAATTTTGCATTCTGGACCATGTTTGGGTCAAATCTCTTTCCATTTATTACACACACAGGGCATTGCGATTCCATTGGAATTACATCAGGCTCTCATCACGAACCTAAGGCTAGCATCACAAACCGAAGGAAATAAACAAACCAATTTCCCTACCTTCATGAACCCATAAGCTAGCATCCGTGGAAAAAATTATTTCCCTACCTTTTGTCGTGTGGAAGGTGGATCTTTTACATTCACATTAGCATTAAAAATTGACTAGATTTAAATAATAGCTCTCCCAGCTATAGGTAAACCAAGTCTGTGATATGAATAGCCAGGTTGGGTTGTTGTGTTTTCTAACACGTACAATGCCAAACCATTAATTGGCAGCATATCTTTGAGAGTGAGTTTGTGTTTTTTTTCTGTGTGGGAGTATGCATATTGGGAATATATTGAAATATACTTTGAAATATTTTCTATTGACACTACTACATGGAAGGGGGTTTCAATACATTTTTTTAAGAAAAAAAAAGTTTTTTGTTTTCAACATTTAATCTAATGTAAGATTCTATACCTGCGCTTTAAGAGAATGCAAACATAGTGATAAAAGGATACATTGTACTATATATCACTAGAGACGCATAATTAAAACCTGACTTTTAACATGAAATCAACACAATTAAATATTAATGTAAACTATTTTGAGAGCAATATTAAGTTTCTATGAACTTGATTTTTCTATATCCACACTTTCAAATTTCTAAACATATGTACATAAATATGAATATATGTATTCTGCTAGGCATCCATTACAGTTATATCCAAATCCATGGTAACAATTAAACATCGTCAGATACTTAAGTTACAATGCCTCTTTGTGTCTCGTAGAAATCGTTATCAGCCAACGTCCTCATCACATAGGGGGAATATTTCAACAAGGCACCACCACAACACTGTGACAAATGTTGCCAACATCAATGCACTAGAACACACTGAAGCACTTTGAAGAATGTTGCCTACATAAATTTTCTACAACTCGTTGGTTCTTGGTTTTGTCCCTACACCAAAACTTGTTAGCTCTTGCTTCGGTCCTTGCCCACTCTGAAGCACTTTGAAAAATGTTCTCAACATTAATGCATTTAATTGACATGCATATTTTGAGAGATGCACTGGGGGATGAAGACAATCCGACGTCTAGGGAAAACATGTTTCTTTATCAACTTGATAATTGATTTGAAGACAACAATATGTCAGGGGAGTTCACTTCAACAGGTTTTAAAGTGTTCATATCATGCCTCTCTGTTAGAAAAAAATCAGCAATTAATTATAGAAGATATATTCAAAAGGAAATATTGCTTTGTAATCTTGCCTTTGAAAGTATCATGGAGTTGTAGCTTTCAAATATAATAGTCTATTTGTTGCAAGTATTCTCTGATAGGTTTCTACTATGTGACATCCTTTCACTTGGAGTGCTCTTGTATTCACATGTGTCTTCCAGATTGGGTAGTACCACACTATGTTATCAGAAATGGCACGGTAAGATACAATTTTTGCATCAAATGGTCAACACAAAGAAATGATTTGGAAAGTTGTTTCTTGATCTTTACTCACTTAATGGTTGTATTTAAAAAAATGGTGATAATTTATTAATTTGTTTTAAAATGAAGAAAAATAAAACACAAAGTTATGACGTAAGTGTAATTTGATTAAAACATTGATAAATTACTACTTGATATTGACTTGAATCCCACCCTTACATTATTTCTATATTTGTATTAAATAGGTCACACCATCCAGCTTGCACCCCCCTCATCTATTATCTTATAGGGTTTGATTGCTTAGCAACATAGACATGGCTATAACTTAGCTTCTGTTTTTGAAGTTTGTTTTCCTCCTTGCTGCAAAATGTTATCTATTATAGAGGAAAAAATTGAAGGAAAAAGGAGTTGGCTCTTTTATAAGGAGGTTTCTAAACAAGTTCCATACAGTACATTTACGATATGTGTAGAAAATTCATTGAGTATAATTAAGCACATCTATGGCTTAACATCTCTGGCTAAAGGAACAAGCATGGTACTGGATGTTAACCAAATTCTAGTGGAGTGATATTGAAAAAAAATTTCATGTTGGTTTGGCAGTCTAGCCTTATGCTTGTTCATTCTTGGAGGTTGGTTTGGAGCAGAGATGAATTGGTTGTCTAATTGGTGGTTTTGTTTAGCATCAAGGATGAGAAATGTAAGTGATTCTTGTAACCTTATGACTATTATGTACTTCTAAGTTGTACAAATTGATTTATGATAATTTCACAAATACTATATCCCATTTTTTTCATCTTTGAAAGTGTTTTTCATACAGTCTAGCCACTATTTGTTTGCAGCTTCTAGATATCACAAACACTGATTTCTTCGATACTTAGAATTGGGAAATGAGGTGAATCGAATGTATTTTTTAGTATCCTCTTTCAAGGTCTTCAAGAAGAATTTTTAGTGTTTGTTAGTTCTACTTCCCACCAGATTATCATCAGAGATCTGGTTCTAGCTATGAGTGCAGAAGAGTCGCTACACCAGGGGATACTTCCCCACATTTTTGGAGGGAATTCTTGGTAAACTTGGTGTAGAATAGTGTTGTGTCTCATCCAAGGGGATTTGAATGAGACACTTGTTGGTGTAGAACTAGCTAAGTACTTAAAAACATTAGCCATGGCTATTTTAGTTAATCCCTTGGATTTGGTTTGTTCGAATCATAAATTTGACCACGATAATCTACCAGGAAATTTCATTATTGAATGGACTTGTTCTAAGAGCATATTAATTGTCTTCCATGAATTATATGCATTTTGACTTGTTAAGTGAAAACCTAGTTTGTTATATTTAAAGCCTTGATATTTTCTCATGTTTCTTGAATTTTGTCATGGATTGGTTAGAATTTCCCATTTGGCTGCCTTGCTATGCAAAGCCATCATAATCAGACTATTGATTCCAATTCACAATGAACTGAGGCCCTTAGAAAAGAGATGTATACATTTCATGTTTTGAATGTTGGGTTATAGTCAAAAAGATTTTTTTTGCATTCTTATTTCACAAAGCAAAGTTCTGGCAAGGAAACGAGGACCACATAGAGATGTATATTGTATTTCATCTATTGAAGGAATGGGTACTTGTTTTTCTATGCTTTCACGGCTAAAGTAAGATTTTGTTCCTTGGGCCCTGAACTCATGGTGTTTTATGGAATCAAACTTAATACCATTATTATCTGTGAAGGAATAAAAGGATTTATGGTTTATGTTTTTTTTTTTGTTTGATGCTTATTATTATCTGAGCGACTTGTGTTTCAGTCCTTTTATATATTCCTATGCATATGATGGCTCTTATAATTAAAGATCATTTTCATTTCTAACCATTAATTCTTGCTTGGTTTCTTAGTAGCTGAAGTTTGGGAAGATTGAAAAGGCTCCAAGGAATGGTCTTGGAACTTAAAAAAAAAGGTATTTTTTGTTTCAAGAAGTTTTTGAAAAATTGATTTCAAGAAAACTCACTCTAGACTTACTTTATCCAAATCACTTGTTCTCAAACTATGGTTCAGGAAGAAAAAATTGGAGAATGGAAATTTCATGTTTCAATTCAAGAATTCATTCAAATGAAATAATAAACATGGGACGTGAGCTTCAAAAATGTTGTGTTTGAAGAGGATTGGTGTGTAAAGCTACATATGAATTAAAAAAGTGTAGTTATCCTTTTCATTTTGGGAAATTGCATAATTGAAATGTCTATTGTAGGAAATGACTGATTGCCAGAGGGTTTTGGAAGAAATTCCGCAAGACAAAAATAGGAGCCCTATTGACAGGGTTGAAAGGATTCTAAGTCAGATGAAGTCTATACATCCAAAGTCACCTCGTTTTTGCTCTGCATCTTACCAGAGAGGAAGAACGATGACCCTTATGGTGATTGTGTAATTTTTTGTGTGTTAACGAATGATTATAGTTTTTAATTTTTATGATGCTAAATAAGATTTTGTGACTATAACATTTCATATTATATATAGCTATTCCCTGTTTTAGGGCCTGGGGAGAAGAAATCCCTCTCTGATTCGGGGGTGATCAATCAATGTATTACACCTTTGAATATGAAGAAGGTCAATGACCAATATTTAACAAATGTGGCTTTGAAAGTAAATGTAAAGGTATTTAATCAATATTCGTTGATTAATATTTAATCTAGATTCTATATTCCTTTTCCTTTTGGGGCGAGCCCCTTGCTTTTGTATACTGAGATTTCTAGCACTATTTTGTTCTCAGGTTGGTCGCTTCAACTTTGTTTTTGCTATTGATTTTGTATGTTGATATTGTTGGAACTGGTGTTCTGTTCTTCAGGTTGGTGGCCTCAACTCTATCTTAACTATGGAATTTGAGCATAGGATGCCTAAAATTTCAACAAAACCAGCAATTATTATTGGGAGGATGTTTCACACAGTTCTCCAAGAGATGCAGATTCGCCTTATATTTCAGTGGTATGCATCTTTAACATCTTATCAAGGCTTCTGGCTTGAATTCACACACATAGTGAATTTTAAAATATGTTGTTTTCTGTTAATTTTTTAAATAATTAATATTCTAGCTCCTCTTTAAAGCTCTTTTAATTTGTTCAGTGCCATATTTGTATGTTCATATTTGTTGCAGTTTAGTGCCATGTATAAGTATTTATGTACCCAAGCCTGAATTATTATAGAGTTAAGTTTTTAGCAGCAATATATATATATATATATATATATATATATATATATATATATATATTTCATGAGAAAACAAAAACATAGTTTCTAATGACAAGGCTGGGTAGTTGACAGTTAGTCAAGGATAAGAAACTAGAAAAACATGATAAAATATATTAGGATTGAGCTCAGTTTAGTATTGGGCATTAAATTATTGGAACTTTCAATGACATAATGGATTGATGCAATTCCATCGGATACTCTGTTTGATTCTAAATCTTTAGAAAATATTTGGGTTTATAGCTCAGTATGGTAGTGAACGTTCAATTATGGGTACTTCCAATGAAATATTATATCACTGTAGCTCTAGGCCTTAAGCATGGGTTCCATTCTCAAAGATATTTGTCAATAGGTCAAAGCACCCATTGAGCTTCTAGGTTTTTGTCATAAGACAAAGTCTATGTCATTATTTATAAGACACTTTGAGTATACTGTACCATACAAAAGAATTTAATTGTGTCTTTGTATCCTCCAATCACCAATTTAACTCTGTTAGGGCATGTTTCACTCTTTTGGATGACTATATATAGGAAATATTTGTCCTCATTTGTGAGAGAAGTAAAGTAAGTTCAATCTGGGATATTAGAAGAAAATAAACATAGCGAAGGACTATAAGGGAAGTGAAACTTGAGGAAAAGAAAGAGACCTGAATTGATTTTCCCACACATAATGAAAATGTTAGGGGTTCTTAAATAATTGTAGGGTCAAATATGAAAGACAAGTTGTAGACTTGTAGTTGCAGGGCTAGCGATTGAAGAAAAAAATTCAAAACTATGATCGCAGGACTGAAATCTTGGCTTGTAGCAGATTGACCATCTTTGACTTGAACTTGATTGAAGATAATTTTGGAAGAGGTTGACTTGGTGATTGGAGAAGGTCTAGGTCTTTGGGTCTTGGAAGTATCATTTTGGATCTAATTCTATAAGAAGTGGATTGTTCGGTTTTTCCCTGGTGTGGAGCCTATATCTTGTGTTTATTGTATTTTGTGATCTTAATATTTACATTTTGATAATTTATTGATGAAAGAGAACACAAAAATACTTAATGACAAGCCAAAAATGTTCAAAACTAATTATCAAGCTAAGGAAAATATCGATTCTCTACATATTTTATTTTCCAACATGGTTTCCTTAGATGGTGTTGTCTTTGCATCTGTCAAATTTTATGTCCTGGTATAGGTTTGGAAAAGGGCACTTCCTCAGGAGATAACAATTACATTTAGTGTGACTTGAAATCCTTTTGTTTTGGTATCTTTATTTATATTAGTGTTATAGCAATTCCTTGGACTCTATCACAGGCATCATATGCACGGGTCTTGTTTCCTCATCGAAGGCTTTCATTGTAGAAGGTATTAATTGTTTTTTGTGAACATGGAAATGTAATGTTAGATGTATTTTTAGTCCACAATTATTCAATCGTGTATCTTTTAATTTGTTTCTATTGTCTAATATTTATTTTTTAACTGACAAAATTTGTCATTTGAAAAACAGTTTTGTTGAAACTAGAAGTAGATTACATTGGGCTAATTCCGTTAACCTTGCAAAAAATACAACAGGGTTTTGAAAATTTAAAATACAACAAAAAGCTTAAAAGTCACTATCAAACATAGATTCCAAGTTGGCCTACAAGTGGCCTGCTATATATATTTACCAAAAATAAATACCACCCAGAAATACATCACTGAAAACATAAATGGACACTTCCTTTTCCTCACCCTTCATCATATTGAGGGGTGCTTGGGCCTTCAATTTACTTTGGGTTGCAAAGCTGAATTTTTTTATCTTCCTTTGGCGTAACTTGGAGTGAGTTCTCAGTTCTTTGATTATTAGAAGCCATGGAGAGATTCCATTTGCTGAGTGAAAATGAAGCTTCACAGTCTATTGCATTCAGTTTACATTGTATGCAATCTATGTTTATGGGGAAATTTTATGCTCATTACATTGCCATTGTGTGTGGTTCATGCTTGTTTCGAATCATAAATTTTATAAGAAACAACCATCAGAGTACTAAAATTGGCTTGGTTGATCTCTTTGTGACAGTTTAAGACTCCATGTTTATCTTAAATCAACATTGTCCATAGCAAATTTTCCCCTGACTCCTACAAGATTATGTACAAAAGAGTGTCCAGGGACTTGTTATGAACAAGATTTTTCCACTATGAATAGTATGCCTTAATGCTATTAAAATGGGAAACAGGCCTTGTAGCCCAAGACCATTCAAACTGAATCTAGCTACAGGGAAAACTAATAGCTCGGCATAGGGTGACTGATTAAAACAGACTATGAGCCCTTCCATAAATCAAAGAAATTGTAAACTGCCAAACTACCAACAAATTTTTGAAGGAAAAAATCCAGAATTTGAGGTCATGTCTTGCCATGTTTCTGGAATTGGAATGTAAGGAATATGTTGCAAACATCTGAAAGGGGAAGTTTCCTTGAGCCACAAACACTTTGCACTCATATTCCTCCAATTTTTGATGTGTTGAAGCATGTCTAAAGCTCCAACTTCTGTCTTTGAACATGTCTATTTTGGGTGCCTCAAGAGCTTGAGGGGAAGGAATAAGGAGAGAGGGGAGGATGCCTCTCGAAGGCACTCAAAGATTTAAGTGATACAAACCAATGAACATTGAACTACTCACGAAGTCCACAAACTAGCAAACATAGAACAGTAACCCAACCTGAATTTTTCCACTGCAAACAACCCTTGAATGGAGCTTCTTGAACTATCATTCACAAGGTGTTTGGCTGGCTTGTTTGCATTGAATACTTCAAGCCTCTGGCTCATACTCTTTCTAGCCCTAACCCTTTGATTTAGTTTTATTTATATCATTAATGATATTTGGTTATATATTGAACTTTTTGCAGAAGTAATAGTTGACACTGTTTATTGTCCATTGTTGTGGGAAGGTATTGCATTTGCCATGCAGACTTCTTTTATATAATGCAATGAAAATATATGTTTTTCTAGTAATATTAGTGGGGAATTTATTTTATGAATAATTGTGTGGATTCAGAAATTGTGTTCAAAGCTGTCCAACAAGGCTTTCCTTAAGAGAAGTGAGACAAGTTTTGAAGCAACAATGGGAAAATGTGTAGAGATTAAAGAATGAAGAAAAAATATAGAAGTGGCCATTAAAGAAATAAAAGAGTATCATGTGCAGTGATTAAAAAAAGGCACTCGATACTACTACTTTCAGAAGAAAAAAAACAATATAGAATAGATTTCGATGCTAATATCAATATACTTATGTTGGCAGGTTGGTAGGAAAAAATCATGACAATGATTGAAAATGACACTTTACTAGACAATTTCCAGTGTTGTGAAGAGTGAATAGCATTGGACACACTTTACATGCTACTTGTTGAGCCCCTTGACATCGCTAATCGAAATTCTTTAAAGGGTGCTAGCTTAATGGAAGAGCACATGCATTATAAGCAAGAGGTCAGCGGTTCAATTCCATTGTGCCCTAACATGAATTAATTAATGATATTGTAGTTATTGTAGTTTATCTTTGATTAAATATTTTTTATATTGATGTATTTCAATGGTAAGATATTTTTCTAGATTCATTATTTTATATTTTCTATAAAGAGACAAAAGTGATGTATTATCCTTGAATGTAATTTTGTATTGTCTCTAGAGAGACAATAGTTAGGATCAAAGACATTTTCTCTTTAAAGACAATATGTCTTTAATCCCAACTATTGTCTCTAGCGAGACAAAAATGAAATTGTATTTGGAGAGACAAAAATGAAATTATCTTTGGAAAGAAAAAAATTATTGTATTATATATTGTCTTTATAGAGACAATATTTTAAGACAATTTGATTTGAGACACACGCTTAAAGGCAATATTTAAGACAATACACAAGTTTTCTTTTGCCTCAAGTTAAGATAATTTACCCAAAAATTGTCTTAAATATTTTCTTAAAACTGCCCTTTGTGTTGTAGTGATAGGAAGCAAAATTGGAGGCTATTCCATAAGAAAAACCCAACACTAAAAGGAAGCAAAACCTGAACCTGAAAAAGAATAAAACCCACGAAGAAAACCATGAGGCTAAAAGGGAAGCAACAATGGAAGCCAAACTAGAAGCACACCAGAAGAAAACTTGTCAATAAAACTTGGCATTACCTAAGAAGAAAAAAAAAGAAGCAGTTTAGGTAGCAAACCAAGAAGTAATAATGGAAGAAATACTAGTAGCCCAACTGGTCGTTACCCGAGAAGAAAAAACAAAATCAATTATGGTACCCAAAAAATAAGTAATTATGGAAGAAAAACTTGCATTATTTGAGAAACAAAAGAAAAATAAATCTAGGTAGAAAACAAAGAAGTAATAATGGAATAAATATTAGAAGCCAAAATTTGTGTTCCCAAAGAAGCAAACAAGAAATCCATTCAGGTAGAAAACTAAGAAGAAATACTGGAAGCAATATTAGAAGCAAAAAAATACACTATAATGTAAGCTATATTAGAAGCTAAATAAGATGCCATAATGGAAGAAAAGCTATAGGCAACAAGCATTGCCATATTGGAAGCAAAACTTGATGCTACTATGGAAGCATAACTTACTAAAACTATGGATGCTACTATGGAAGCATAATATTCCCATTCAGATCACCCACATTCAAATGAAATGAACATACCATTAAACTATATCGAGAATTGATTAAATATCACACTAAAAAAGGGACCGATCGAAGGCCTATGCTGTTAAACAATACATAGGTTAGGATTTTGCAATCATTAAAGCATAAACAAAACTAATAATATCAATAACAACAATCAAACATGAATTAGAAATGGGAGGAAATAAATCAAACAACTAAAGTGCCTTCCTAACTAGTGATCCCTACTAAGAAGGAGCGCCCTTCCTTCCTAATAGTGGCTAGTACACTACACAGCACATAAGCTAGTCAATGAAAAGGTATGGCACCATTCCAAAATTTACTAACTTTTATTAGAATTGTTGCATGTTTTAGATCATTGGAATGACATATTAGCTATAACTTAATTCAAATTGTATTATGATATAGATGTGCACTTTGATATGATGTAATATGATTACATTTCCCTTTGATATGTTGTAATATTAGAAATATAACATAAATATTAAATATTGTATGAAATAAATAATAAATTTTCATTTTGAATGCTTTTTTTTGTAGAACGTGGGTCTTCCATAAGATTTAGTTGATCCTGAAATCGATCCAGACTATGTTGGCTCTAGTTCAAACATTCGAGACAAAGGTGATGAGGTAGATGGAGAGGAAATCGAGGCAAACCATAATGATAATGACAATGATGATCATCATGATGTTGATGATCACGATAGACATGATGTTGATGATGGGAAATCTACTAGTAGTAGCCAGTGACATTGATCATATAGACACCATCATGGATCATTGTTGATAAATCATTATGATGCCTCTTTTCATGTTTATTATCATATATATCATTTTCAACCACAGTACCATATTGAGTTGTATCATTTTGTTATGTATCATTTTGACTTATATCATTTGGACATGTATTATCTGGTGCTACATTATGCGTAGTTGGTCATGGACCAACAAGTTTGTTTATTAATAATATAAAAATATAGGTTATAGTTATAAAAAAAATCTTGTTATTTTATTCCAATGTTGTGGCGTGGTATGTAACTATGAGAAACCCGAATGAGCTCTACTCTAGAAATATCTATGATTTGAATTCGGGCTTACATTATGTGTAGCTAGTCAAGACCAAATTTTTTGTTTATTAATAATATAAAATTACCAGTTATAGTCTTAAAAAAGTGTTGTTAGTTTGTATGGATGTCCATTTCCCTAAAAATTATTTATATGTGGTACGATATAAAATATTTCAAACGCAATATGACTTACTATATAATATTATAAGTTATTTAAGAGGTATGACATACTTAACTAATTTAATTGAAATAAAAAGTATCAAATTGATAAATGGAAGCTATAAATGAAGCATCATGAGTTGTTACAATGGAAGTAAGATTCCACATTAAATTGGAAGCCATACTTGGAGATATTATTGGCTATAAATAGGAAGTTAAATTGGTTTCTTAATAAGAAGCAAAATCGGAGGTTACTTTAGAAGAAAAACCCAACACTAAAGGGAAAAAAACCCCTGGACCTAAAAAAGAAGCAACCCTAGGTTCTAATAGGAAGCAAACCACAAGGCTAACATGGAAGCAATTATGAAAGAAAAAAAGGAAGCAAACCTAGTTACTAACTTGAAGCAAACCACGAGGCTAACAGGGAAGCAACTCTGTAAGCAAAGAAGGAAGCAACATTAGAATCCAAACTAGAATCACACCAAAAGAAATCTTGGAAGCAAAACTTGGCATTACCTAAGAAACAAAAAAGGAGGAGTTTAGGTAACAAACCGAGAAGTAATAATGGAAGCAATACTAGTAGCCCAACTGGGTGTTACCCAAGAAGCAAAAATATAAGTAATTCTGGTAGCCAAAACAAAAGTAATTATGAAAGAAAAAATTGGCATTACCTAAGAATAAAAAACAAAAGCAATCCAAGTAGAAAAAAATAAGTAATAATGGAAGCAATATTAGAAGCCAAACTTGGTATTCCCAAAGAAGCAAAAAAACAATACATTTAGGTAGTAAACCAATAAGTAAGAGTGGAAACAAGATTAGAAGCAACAAAATACACTATAATGGAATTCATATTAGAAGCTAGAGAAGATGCCATAATAGAATCAAAGCTAGATGCAACAAGGGACACTATATTGGAAGAAAAACTTGACGTTACAATGGAAGCATAACTTGGCATTAATTAGGAAGCTAAAAAAGAAGTTATTTTCGATGCGATGCTAGAAGCAAAACAAGAAGCACAACTGGGAGAAAAACTAGAAGTACAAATGGATGCAACAATGGAAGCAAGAATGGAAGAAACTATTTCTAGCGCTAGGTGTTGATGTGGCTCCTCCTCTTAGGGGTAAGGTAGCTCAAGTGGCCCCCAATGAGCTCATGGTTCTGCCCAACAATATCATGATTCCTCTCCAAACTAAATCCAATTGAGAATCCACCAAGGATCTTCAAAAGCCCAAGTAGAAAGGGAGGATCACTTTTATTAAGAAGGTTTGAAATTTGTGGCTGATTTGCTTTCGAATCCAGGGCATACCCATGGGAGTTAGAGCCTTTGCATATGCACAATAGAGCTGTACTGGGATATGAAGAATTTAATTAGAAAAACTCTTTAAGAAAGGAATGAAGCCAAGTGATATTTGTCTCACTAGAAGGACCACATATTGAAGCACTATTACCTAAAGGAAAGGGACCAACCTCCCCTAGGGGCATCTAAGCTGTCAAAATCACCCATGGGATCGCACCTGTTGTGGGCCACAATAACCCTGAACATGACTGGATTTTTACCCACAAAGTTTCGAACAAATGACCTTCACATCACGGAGTGACTTAACAATACACCAAAAATACACCCCATCATCGCCTATTCTAAGCAGTGTGGATTATCTTTCAACTATTTAAAAAACAATCCAAGCAGCCATAGCTGAGCATTCTCACTCCACTAGCCATCTTATATGCGTTGATAAATCCAAAATATTTGGTCCTGCCCCTTTCCATTCGAGCCGGATCACTAGGGAAGCCCTCGAAATTGAGAAGCATCCCAATAACTTTAAGTATGATGACGAGTATCATTTAAGCCAATCATGGAATCCTACCATCCCCCTTATCCTTTTTGTGTGCCTTTTCCTCTCCTTTCATCCCCCTTATCATGTCTCTTTATGGTTTTCACTCTTAGGCCCCCTTTTGATATTTTCTTATTGGGCTTTTCTCCTCCTTGGTTTTTAAGTTTTAAGTTTTAAATTTTATTAATCCCTAGTTTTAAAATTTTACTAATCCTTTTAATTTTACATCTTGAAAAAAGTTTTCCCTTTAATCTTTGGCCTATCCAATAATGTGAGGCTTGGTCATTAATCTACCCATCCCATAATTAGCCCTCATCTCTTTAATTAAGTAAATTTTAGTACAAACTTTCTCTAATTCAAAATCACTCTTCCACTTGCCATTAATTTAATTCCCTATCCTCTTTCTATTTTAATTCATCAATTACTTTATTCATCTATTACTTTTTATAAATAATAATAATATATCATCCAAATAATTTAGTTTTATTCTTAATTTTATTGTAATTTTAATTTAAATTAATTTAATTCCAAAAAAATTATTCTAATTTAAATTTAATTTAATTCCAAAATATTTTAAATCCAATAATTGATTTTCCTGATGGTCAATTATCATTTATTAATTAATTCTAATTCTAATTTAAATTTAATTTAATTCCAACAATTTTAAATACAATTATTGATTTCCCTAAGGGTCAATTACCATTTTGATAGTATAATGTAATTTTAAATTTTAAATAAATTTGTTTAAATACTTTGACTCATTTAATACTCATAGTCCTTACTAACCTCTTTTTATTCTCTCTTCCTATGCTTTGGCTTCTTGTCCTTGAGGATGGGTGAAGTGTTCCAGCTCAACGAAAATAAATCTAATTAATCATTATTTTTTCCACTTTAAAAATTTATAATTAACATTTAAAGTTAAAATTTATTTAAAACAAAAATAATAATTTACATAATTTAAAATAATTAAGGATAAAATTTATTATATTATAAATTATTATTTTAAACCTATATTGAAAATGAAATTCAATTTTCAAAATGGTCTTAATATAATCAAAATTTATTTTAAAAATATATAATAATTTTTTTGAAAAAAAAATTAACGTAATCAAATTTAAAAAAATCAAATTTAGTTAAAAATAATATTTATTACATTCTAACTGTCCAAGACTTGGTCAATATTTTCGGTTTGATATGTAATACTCTCACGAACTAACATTTTAAAATAAAAATTTAAATGAGTTTGGCATATTTATTTATATGTGATTCATTCGTTAAATTTATTAGATTTCACACCTCTCTTTTCATTTAAAAAACAAATTCTTATTCATTATTTTAAGAATTTTTTTAACTATACTTAACGGAAAAATCACACAATGTAACGATCACATTTATTAGACATGATTGAAAGTCAAAGATGATGTGACGGGAGATACAATGACTAGAAGCATTTAATTCTACTCTCGGAATGCTTCATGGAGAGACCTAGTCCACTCAACGGTCTTCTATGATACCTTTCATCCCAATCTCATTTCAGAGTAACTGACCGGTCCATATATTTCCATTAATTTCTTTGCCCACTTCTACTCTTTATATAAACACACTTCGCCTTTCCTTTCTTCCATCTCGTCTCAACCCTCGTCTCGCCATCGAATCCATTGGCGGCTTTCATTTTACTTTCAGCAACCTCCTCGATCCATCGATCCATCGCTGGTTTAAAGTAGTCGCTACAGAGAATAATCCATCAATGGCTACTAATCTGGCAGGTATTTCTTATGATTTTTCTCTTTTTTCTAATTTTTTCCCATGTTTTCTTAATATTAGTCTATCTATATCTCTGTTGTGTTGTGTTTGATAAGTAGGGCAAAATAAAACGGGAGGCGCCAGTCGTCGATGGAAGCCAACTGTGGAACAAAAAGGCGTACTTGAATCTCTTCACAAACAAGGCATTCATTCACCATCGTTGGAAGAGATCGGGAGGATTACCCAACATTTGCAGAAGTACGGCCAAGTTGAAGAAAAAAACGTGTTCTATTGGTTCCAGAACTCTAATGCTCGGGAGAAAGAGATACAGAGGAAGAAAAACATGGCAGGCCAATTATTGCTCTCACAACCTGAACCTGCAGGTATGTGTTTTATATAGCGTTTAAACTTTTACTTCTATGGTTTTCATTCTACTTCTAAATTTAATTTTAATAATTTTCAGCTTCAAAGCGGACTGCACTCTGGAGTCCTTTCATGAAAACATCTCAATCTATATCAGTACCAAGAACAGAAGTAAGTATAAATTAAGAGTTTTTCCTGTGGAGATTATTTAAGAATTTTATGAAGATATATATATTTCACATGTTTTTATATGATTCCCAGTTGAGAAATGAAGAAAGAATGGAGGATTGCTTGTTTTTCGACCATTCATGTTCGTTTTGTAATAATGCGGAGAGAATTCCATTATTGGAATTATTTCCGCTCCATCCTGATCGCGGCGGACGTGAAGAAGCAGGAGCCAATCATTAATATTCAGGGTTGTGATTGTTGGGTGACGGACTAATTCAAGAGCTAAATATTCAAAGGATGTCTGTTTTTCTCAGAGATTTTGTATAACGTTGGCTTATTTCAAATTTGCCATTGGGATATCATCTGCCATTGTAAGGCAACGTGTTTTTTTTTTAAATGTTTATATGATCACTCAACATTGTAAGTCTGCAGCTGGTTTATATCATCAGCCATTGTAAGTCATTCATGAAATATGAGTGCAACATTTTGTTAAATACTTATAGATAGAACGATGCAGCCAAGCGTGGCTTCCCATCAGATATATATCGAGATAGTTTTGAAAATATAGATGTTCTGGTCTTCCTTAAAAACGGATTATTATGGAGTTTTTGTCTTCCTTAAAGATTGATTTTCACATTTAAATGATTAAAAATGAATCCAACGAGTGTTTCAAATATGGTAGGATCCAAGCATGGAAATCAAAATGCATCTAACACTATTTAGTTATACCACATCATATCTGTTTCTTAACAACTCTAAGTTTTAGAAGATACATACATTGCTAAACCATTACTATTCTTAGAGCTATGGGATTGAATAACTAGTTTACACATGCTGCACTTTCCCACATATTATAGTAATGTTTGGAACAATAATTAAATCATAAATTAATGCATACTATTATTCTTTCTATGTCCATGATAACGGTCACTTCGATCATATACTTATTTGGATATTGCTTACTCCATTAACTTAACAGTGTATAACCATATGATTGTTTTCATGCTTTTAAAATGTTACTAATTTTCAATTAATATAAACAAGTAAGTTGAATATAAACTATAAAGAAGTTTGGAGCTTTATGGTTTTGCAACTTGTTTTGTAGTTTTTTGGTGGGTTTTGTGATCTGCGATTTTTTAGAGAGTTCTATGGTCTGAGGCAAATGTAGATTAGTCTTCTATCGAAATGCAATTATGGAAGAAATAAATGGTTTGAGAATGCAATAGTATAGAAGATGCAGTGGACTAGACTATTCAGACAACCCCAGTGACATGGGTCCTATCTTTACAGAGTAGCAACCTCAGCCAAATGGTGTGGCATTTTGGAATACAAATGGCATGGTGAGGGGAGATGACCCAGTAATGCAACAATGTTGGGATGATGTGCGTGTAGAGGTTGAGAACGAGGCACACTTGGGGTTTTCACAAGGGGCAACCCAATAGTTTTGTAGTCAACGACTTTTCAGAATTTTATTAGGGGAGATGACTTGGAGGTGATCTATGAGGGTGTCCAAAGTCATGGCCCCATCCCCACAACACAACATTTGGATTTTATCCTTTCTCATTCACTCCCGAGACTCGACCAGAAGATCCTTCGCAATTCTTGTGTGAGGTGTTCGATGAAGGTAGGGGAGAAGAAAGAGGGGTTTTAAGTGAGGTGGTGGTGACTCCAATTGATTCAAGTCTCTTATGCAACTAACTCACCAAATAGAAGAAATGATAGATCAACGACTTAAATGACATTACATAAGACCTCCTTTACATTACATAAATGAACAATTCTTGGATGATTCAAATGAAAAAACCTCCCTTCCATATATAAGAGTCTAAGTGGTCACAATATAATCAAATCCGACATAACAATAATAATGTAAGGGCACAACAATATTTATAGTGGGCTTCTATGGGGCACAATAATAACAATATGGAGACTGCATGGACACAACAATAACAATAAGGGGGTTACACTTACAATAGCAATAAGGGGATACACTAGTATTATAGGGACTTAACATGCCCCTCTCCTTCAAAAAAGTGTTGTCCTCAACGCTTGAGTAGTTTTGGATGCTTTTGTACAAAATTCTCATCTTCCCATGTGCAATCTTCAGTGGGTAATTTCTTCCACTTGAAGAGATTCTCTGAAATTATTCGATTTCATAGTTGTTAAAGTTCTTGCTTTAGTGACTGCTTCAGGTTCCAATATGATTTTTCCTTCATTGTCAAGTTTTGGTAATATTGTCCGAACTGAGAGCTTGTCACATATAACCTTCTTTAAGCATGAAACATGGAAAATTGGGTGCACTGGCGAAGATGCATGAAACTCCAATTTGTATGCCATAGTAATAATCTTTTGCAACACCTTGTAAGGACCATAGTACTTTGGTGATAACTTATTATCTTTATTAGCTTGCTCGAGGGACATTTGTTTGTATGGTTTTAGCCATAAAAATACCTAGTCGCCTACATCAAAACTTCTTTTGCTACAATGTTGATGATCCTTTAAGAGTTGGACAACTTATTGATGTTCGATGTGATCTTCGACTCCTTGAACCTTAGAATTTTCTCTTAAAGATGATGTGATGGACGGTGCATGATATCCACAAAGTGCCACAAATGGGGTCATTTTTGGTATAGTATGGAAGGAAGTGTTATACCACCATTAACCACTTGACCCATTGTGTTTGCTTATCAGATACAAATCAACGAAGATGTCCTTTCAAACATTTTTTCACTATCTCAGTTTTCTCATGAGATTGAGGATGATAAGATGAGCTATGAACTAATTGAGTACCTAGGTAAGAAAATAATTTCGTCCAAAAATTTCTAGTGAAAATGGGATCTTTGTCACATACAATAAAATTTGGTTTTCCATGTCGCTTTTGAATTGTTTCCATAGGGTAGTAGAAATGTATGAGATAATGCACAAAAGTGTGCATACTTGGTAAGTCTATCAACTGCCACCATGATGACACTCTTTCCATATAGTCTTGGGTAAACCTATGATAAAATCCATTGAAACATCCTCCCTACATTAACCTGGAATGGGTAAAGGTTATAATAGATCTGGGGTCATAATGGTCTCAATTTTATTTTTTTGGAAAACCAAAAATTCCGCCATAAACTTTTGAATATCTAATTTAAGACCATACCAAAAAAATTCCTTCTTAACCCTGTGGTAAATTTTTAAAAATCTCGAGTGCCCTCATAAAGGTGTGCAATTCCAAAAGAATCTTTTGTTTGAGTTAGGAATTGTTACAAAGATATAAGCGATCTGTGTACCATAATGAATCATTTTTCCAGCTAAATGGTGTATCATATGTACTGGGATCTTGCTGCAGCTTTTGAATGAGTGCCCATACTTCTTCGTCATTCTTCCATTCATCCCTTGCTTTGGTTATTCAATCTGGTTGGATAATAAAAATGGCACAAATAAATTCTTCCACATCCTCATCCTCTATTGAGATCCACACCAACTTTTTTCTTCCCTTTTTTGTAGATGATTTCAAAGTCATAACCCAACGTATTTGTGACCCATTTTTTTTGCTCTTCTTAAGACAACCTTTGTTCTAAAAATTATTTAACACTATCATGATCATTTTTTACCTTGAAGTGTCTTCCCATTAGGTAAGGTTGCTATTTCTTAATGCATGCAATGTTGCCAACATTTCCTTCTCATAAATAGGTTTGTGTAAATACTTTCCTTTGATTGGATGAATTTCAAAAGCATTGGGTCTTCCTTCTTGCATTAAAACAACACCAATTCCATTTCTTGAAGCATCACATTGCACAATAAAGGTTTTTGTGAAGTCTGGTGTAGCTAAGACCGATGCTTGTCACATTGCCTCTTTAAGATGTTAAAAGGCCTTAGTTGCTTCTGGAGTCCAAGAAAATGGATCTTCTTCAGTAATGTTGCTAGAAGTTCTGCTATTTTCCCATAATTTTCAACAAACTTGCAATAATACCTTGTCAAGCCAAGAAATCCTCGTAGATGTTTTACGGTTGTGGGGATTCTCCATTCCTTAATGGATTTGATTTTGTTAGGGTTTACCTTAACACCCTCATGAGATACAATATGACCCAGATAATCCATGTCCTATACTCCAAAGAAACATTTGGATGGTTTTGAATATAATTGTTGGTCTTCCAATACCTTGAGCACCCTGTCAACGTGTTGAACATGATCCTTCCAAGACTTGCTGTAGATTAGTATATCATCAAAAAATACTAACACAATTTTTCTAAGGGAGGGTTTGAAAATGGAATTCATCAAACCTTGAAATGTAGAAGGCTCATTGGTAAGGAAAAAAGGCATGACAAAAAATTCATAATGACCCTCACGAGTTCTAAATTTTGTTTTCAAAATGTCTTCAATATTCATTCTTATGTGATGATATCCTAAACAAAGATCCAACTTGGTAAAGTAAATTTCTCAATGTAATTCATCTAATAATTCATCAATGACATGAATGGGGAATTTATAATTAATAGTGAGCTTGTTGAGCTCCCTATAATCCTCACACATGCGCCATGATCCATCCTTATTTTGTACCAATACTACTGGAGCAGAGAAAGAACTCTGACTAGGTTGAATTATATCGACCTCTAGCATTTCTGCAACCATATGTTCAATTTCACTCTTTTTGGCATAGGGATATCTGTAAGGCTTGATGTTAGGAGGAAAAATTCCTAGAATCAAATGGATAGCATCATCATGATCAAGAATAAGTGGGAGGCCTTTGGGAGTTTAAAATACCTTTGAATTAATGTCCAAGACTTTTGGGAGATCTGGAGAAATAGATGATTTCAATGTTTGAACAATTAGTGAGCATAATTGTGAAATTACACCCTATTGTTCTCTCTTTAAAAGATTTTTCATGCAATTAGAGCTAATTGTGTTTCTTGGTTTCCCTGCGATACACCTTAAATCAACTTCCTTTCATCCCAAAAAAAATCAAGAAATTTTCTTGAAAATTAAAATCTATCATAACAAAAGATTGTAACCATTGGACTCCTAGTACAACATCAACACCACCCATTGGAATGTAAATCATTGGACTATTTAATACATACTATCCCATGGATAGCTTGATTTTATGGCACTTTCCAGAGCAATCCATAGTTCCTCCATTTGCAACCATCACCACTTTGGTATTGGATATAGGAAGCAATTCAATTCCTTGGCTATTGTACAATGAATAAAATTATGGGTACTACCTGAATCAATCAACACTATTACCTTTTTATTCTTGATATTTCCTTATATCTTGAGAGTTTGAGGAGTGGTAATTCCTTCCAATGCATTACAAGATATGGTCAGATTCATTTCTTCTTTCTCTGGGGTTGGTTCCTGGTGTAATCTTGTTCTTTTGATGTTTCTTGTTCCTTTTCTTCCTCCTCTTCATAATCTATCTAAAATAATTTCTTTTGAGAACACTTACCACCTTTAGTGTATTTTATATCACAACTATAACAAATTTCTTTTTCTCTTTTTATCTCCAATTTTTTTGGTGTCAACCTTGTAGGTTGTGGAAGGCTAAGAGTAGCAACACTTCCATATTTATAGTTGTGAGTGGTAGACTTCCTTGTTGCCATAATTTTGCTTTCAACTTTTCTCGCCTCCTTGAATTCCTTCTCCAATGAAGCAGGTTCCCAAAGGCGAACCTCATGTTGGATATTATCCTTTAAAGTCCCTATGAAGAAGTCAATCCTATGATCCTCTGGAATATCATTTACCATGATATTCAATTTTTGTAAGTCCTCAACATGCTCCACCATTGAACTATTTTGTTTGAGATTTATCAGTTGGATAAAGAAGTTATTGCTTTTTGTATCCTCATAATGTGCTATCATTTCCTTCGTAAAAATTGACCAAGTGACAAGTGGTTTATGAGAACAAAGCCACCAATACCATACAAACTGATTGGGTTCTAAATATAAAGTTGCAATGTGTACCTTTTGTGTGTGTTTCACATTATGAAGGTCAAAATATTGCTCCATCTGTAGTATCCATGTTACAAAATCCTTGCCACAAAAATTACTCATATATGGTCGGTCTACAATCCAACATTAGAGTCTATGAAATCATTATTATCATGTTTTTTATTCTCATCACGAGTTTCATCTAATACATTTTCTTCATTAGGAAGCATTTCTTGTAGCAACTTTGTCAAAACTTCCTTCAAATCTTCCATATATGATTTTAAACCATTATTAAAATCTTCCGTGTTTCCTTTCATTTTTTATTCTATACCATCCATCTCATCTTCCATACCATTCTTCAAACCATCTATCTTAGCTTCCATTTTATTTTTTGGTACTCTTTGTGAGAGCGAATTGTTGCACTTGGTATTGTAATTTAGATATATCATGTTGCATTTATTCCTCTTCATGCATCATAGTAGAATTTTCTGAGGACTTAATGGGTGTAGAATTATTTTTGGGAGGCATCTTAGAACCAAATACTGATATGTATGCCTCAATATTCCCTTTGAATTGACACTTCAAATTTATTTTTCAAACAAGACTTATGCAAAATTTAAAAAAAATACACATGTTATGGTTTCATGTCCTCGACTTGTTTCCCCTACCTTATGCTTATATCTTCTTTGGCTTGATCAAGCCCTTTAGCTCCTTATTCACCCATATCTATCCTCGAAATGAAAAGGGGGATAATTTGGTATGTGTTGGTGTTCTAGATAGAATTTCCTTGATAAAGTTTGGTGGGCATATGCAGGGAAAGAGATCCTTTATGACTAGGGAGAAACATAAATCCAACCAGGATGTGGTAGCTAGGAAGCATGAATCGATTGTTGGGGATATTAGAGAATTCCAAACCCTTGATTATATTTCCTTATTATTTTTTTCTCCTTCAATTGTAGGGGTCTAGTCAGTCGGTCCAAAAAATGGCTCTGTCAATATTGGTGAATTCAACTAAGCTAGATGTTATTTTTCTTCAAGAGACATTGGGGGAAGGGAATTTGGTTAAGGTGGTTTTGGAATATTTATTTCTTGGTTGGTGGTTTGTTGCTTTAGATGTTAAAATAAGATTGACCAGGGGGTGGATGTTAGATTGACCAGGGGGTGGATGTTGTTCATCTACATTAATACAAAATCTATGAAATTGTTAGGCTCTTGGGGGGGAAATTTGATTTTGGGAGTTGAGTTTTATTCTATCGATATGGGAAGGGAAACCAAGGTAAGAAACACCTATGGCCATTGTCAGGATAGGATTATGTTTTGGGATGGGTTGATGATAATATTTTATATGATAGATGACAATATTGTAGGGGAGATTTGAATTTTTCGATGTGGGCCACATAAATTTGGGGTCCTCATGCACATTTGGATTCATAGGTTGTGTATTTTAGACAATTATTGGAGGGACATAAGCTATGTGATATGGTTTTGGTAAAAAAATAGCCAACATGGAGAAATCAACGTTTAGGTGAAGAAAAGGTGGCAATAAGGATTGATCGATTTCCATGGAAGAATATCTCATGGAAATTATTCCTCTTTTCCGTCAATGGATAAGAGTTGGAAGTGAATATGAAAATCACACTATTTTATTTGAAATTAGAGGGTATCAAAATAAACCCAATAGTCCCTTCAAATTTAATTATTCCTAATAAAAAAATGAATTCTTTCGTGAGTTGGTTTTCGAGAATTGGAATCCCTATAATCCAAACCAAGGGGAAACAAGTGCTAAAAAATTTGTAGCGAATTATAAAAGGGTGAAAAAATATATTATTCTATGGGCCTCACAAAAGAAGAAGAGGGATGAATAAACAACCAAAATTAGGAAGGATGAATTATATTGTTTGGAGGATTATGAGGGGGGGAATACTTATCATAGGAAGCTAAACAAAGAGTTTTCTATCTTAAAAATGAAAAAAGGGGAATTATGGGTAAAAGAGAGGAGACATGATGATTAGGTGGTCAGCGTAAAATATAAAAAATGAAAGTGCTAAAAATTGATTGGAAACTGAATGAAAGAGAAGAGCTCGTCGCCAGGAATCTGAAATAATTCCTTTTATCTAAAGCATAGTCAGGATGAAGAAGATAGAGCCTACTATTCGATTTCGTAAATAACTAAAAAATTTGCAAACAGTGACAAGTTGATGACATGGTAGCCCAGTCAACATACATGGAATATTCTTCATTTTTTTCCCAATGACACTGTGACAAGTGTCACAACAAGATTCGACAGTTTGGTTTGAAAGTGATTTTTTTAAAAGTTTTGGCTCCTAAAGTTGAATTCGATTTTTTTTAATATGGATAGATAGCCCAACCAAAGGCTAACATGTGATGTAGCCAGGAGTCGCCACATACCCCCTCTGCTGGACCCTTTCTGAAATCTAGAATTTGAATTTCATTATATGCAAAGGTCAAATATTATATGCAATGGTCAAATTTGGATTATATCATATGGTGGCACATATATTAACATTTGCAAAGTCTGAACTAATATATATGGCACATTATTATTTTGTATGCCAAAGTTCACATATATAAAAGTTTTCATATATTAAATATGTGATGGGCACATATATATTCAGCGTAAACTATGGTATGGTGTATATATATATGCAGAGAAAAATGTACCAATGGTTGGGTGGAGGTCGAGGCTCGATTCCACGACATCCCCCATACGACTCTCCGCCATTTCCAATACACAATAGCTGTCGATGATCCAGGTGGATAGTGGTGGCCACCCGCCTATTCCACTTGGGGCCCCACCATTGTCTCTTTCATTTTTTCAGTTTCGGCACAACTTAATAATTTTAGCAGTTTTTCAGGTCTTGAACTTCCAGAGCCGTTTTGAGGTCCTAAACGACGTTTTTTGGGCATCGATTGTCTGGAAAATATGATTCCATTACAAAATCAATATTTCAACAATATTTGTAGTCCTCGGATAGATCTTTCTTACGATGTATCATACACATCAAACGGATATCGTATGCCAAAGTTACGTCCTCGAGAAGTTGAAACACCAATTTACCAAAACAGGGCCCACAGTTTTGGCGCTTCATCTCTTAGGGTTAAGTTTTTTGGACATTTAGAGTTATCCATTGTTTCTCAATAATAAATAAGCCCTCGAGCCTCATTGTAACACAGTTCAGAGGTTTTTAACTGCCACATCTCTTCTCAAAGATTCGCTAATAGCACCCTACCTAGTTTATTTCCATTCTGTCTATAAGCAAATTTTAGTTCTTTGATATTAATGAAATGAAGTGTTATTTCCACCGTATCTTTGTATTTATGGTTATATGTGTATTCTTTTGCGTTCCTGCATAAATATGGATCAGTGGTATCAGAGTGGTCTGCTTTTTCTTGATCCTTCTTTGCATGTCCCCAAGAAGGTCGGTGTATAAGGAGTTAGGGCTCGATCTGGTGGAACCTTTGCAAGATCAGCCTCGCAAACCCCGATGGACGCCCATAGGGGATGAAAAGAAAGATGAAGGAGTAGGAGATCCTATAAAAATATTGCTCGAGGAGGCCCTCAAAAAACAAAGGAACGCGATGATGGATAACTTTGCCAAAATCCTTCAACGACTGCCTATTGGTAGTGCATCTGCATCCAACAGCCACTCTGGAGGCGCGACTCCATTTAAGATAAAAGAAAACTTTGACATTCCCATATTTGAGGGCCAAATATATGCAGATGCCGTAGATAGATTTTTGAATCTATTAGAAGGACATTTCTCGGTTCATGACTTTTCCAACTGGGAGAAGATTATTTTTGCACTCCTCAAAGCTACCCCCCATGTCAAGGACTGGTGGGAAACCTACTGTGAGAAAAAGGACAGGACAGAAACCTCTTTGTTCTCAGCCGTACCCACTTGGAATTCTTTCCGAGATGCCATCAAGGAACAATATTATCCTGTAGGGAGCTATGAGGACAAGTACATACAACGGACCACGCTGTGGCAACAAAGGGATCAAGATGTGCATGAGTTGACGAATATGTTCCATACCCTGCGCACAAAGTCGGATATCAAAGTTTCAGAGAAACATTTGGTGCTAAAGTATCGCAGTTGTCTAATAGATACATTTAGGAGGAAATGGAGTTCCTCGACATCTCCTCACTTGCTATGACATACCGATATGTTGCCAAGATTGAGCATAAATTCAAACAGAAGAAGCGAGACTTTGGATCTGCGAATCAAAAGCAAGGGAAAGGTGCCCCCAAACCATAAACCAAAAGATAAAGCCAAGGCATGGTGGCCCAAGACAACCTTCCAAAGCCACAAGAAAAGAAAAACACTGCGAAGCTAAAGAAGGACATGGGAAAGTGGTGTGAGTCCCATAAGAGCTCCACTCACAACAAAAGTGAGTGTTGGGCCAAGCAGTCGCTGGTGGCCAAGATGAGGGCTTCTGAATTAGATGCATGCTCCGAATCTGAATCAGAACCTGATAAGGGGAATGACAAAGGGAAGCAAATTATTGATGCAGAGCCTAACGCCACTATTTCCGCTACAAAGATCCAGAAGGAGGAACCAGAAGATCTAGAGGAGGCAGAGCGTTTCCTCCAATCCCAAATGTGGGTAAAGGGTTCCCTGCTATGGTTCATTGTCGAAAATGGGAGCCAAAAGAACCTCATTTCAACAAATTTCGTGAAGCGGTTCGACTTGCCTACCATAGCGCACCCACAACCATACACCATCAGGTGGCTTCACCAAGGATGAGATCTCCACGTCAGCTAGTAGTGCATCAAGCCCTTCACGGATGAGGTATTGTGTGACATTTCTCCTATTGATGTTTATGATGTATTATTAGGCCAACCATACTTGTGGAAGCGACATAATGTGTATGAGTCCCGGCCTCACGCTGTTATTGTTACTTTGGGAAATAATTTGTACAGGATACCAGAGGTACCACCGCCTCCCAATATCTCTTTGGTTACTGCAAAACAATGTATTAAGCTCATTTCCCAAACCAGGAAATTTGTTTTCTTGATGATCCACCCGCAGGGCAAGAAGAATATTGTGGCCACGACCTCCAGACATGGCTCCTCTACATGACAAAAAAAATGGACAAGGTTGTGGAGGAGTACGGGGACATCTTCACCTCACCCACAGGGGTGCCTCTACACTGTCAAGTCAAGCACTCCATTGACCTGACCCCAAGTGTGTCGCTACTCAATGGACCAATCTATAGGCGCTCTGTTCTGGAGAATGATGAAATCAAGAAGCAGATTCAGGAGCTTCTACAGAAAGGTCACATCTGGCCAAGTTCATCGCCCTGTGGGAGCCTGATCATGTTGGTATAGAAGAAGGATGGGACTTGGAGACTCTGTATTGACTATCGGGCGTTGAACAAGATCACTTTCAGGAATAGGTACCCGATCCCATGGATTGATGACCTTCTGGACCAACTCAAGGGGGAAAAATATTTCAGCAAGATTGACTTGAAGTCTGGATATCACCAGGTACCAATTGAACCCTCTGATGTGTGGAAGATTGCTTTCAAAGCCAAGGAGGGCCTTTTCGAATGGTTCTTCATGTATTTTGGATTGATGAATGCTCCGGCAACCTTCATGAGGTTGATGGATGACATCTTGCATCCATTCACCAACTCATTTGTAGTGGTGTACTTGGATGAAATTTTGATCTTCATCCAGACTTGAGAATAGCACCTCCACCACATCCGAGAAGTCCTCCAAACACTACGACAACATAGGTTGTGTGCCAATTTGGAGAAGTGCACTTTTGGCATGACCCTCAATATTTGGGATACATTTTTGATGAAAGGGGGGTGCATGTGGATCCAGCCAAGATCCAAGTCATTCAGGATTGGCCAGCCCCAACCACTCTAATATAGCTTCACAAATTTCTGGGTCTTGCTAACTTCTACCACAAGTTCGTGTTGGGATTCTCTCATATCACTTGGCCCTTGAGTCAATTCACCAAGGGAGGAGTGAAAGAAAAATTCTTTTGGTCGGATTCTCGATAGAAGGAATTTGGAGAATTGAAGCATCGCCTATGTTCTGCCCTAGTGCTCACATTACAAGACTTGCAACAACCATTTGAGATCGAGATAGATGCCTTTGACTATGCTATTGGGGTAGTTCTTACTCAACAGGGGCATCTAGTGGCATATCACAGTGAGACATTGTCTGACACAGTTTGCAAGTATCCCACTTATGACAAAGAAATGTATTCCATTACGAAGGCTTGTCAACAATGGAAGCATTACATTTTGGGGAAGGAAACAATCATCCACATAGGCCACCAAACCCTGCAGTTCATACAGAAAGAAGGGAAGTTGCAGAATGATCGCCATCAGAAGTGGTCCACATACCTGTAGCAATTTCATTTGAACATCAAGTACAAGAATGGTAGCACCAATAATGTTGCCGATTGCCTCAGCCAACCACCAATCATGGCCATAACCACAGTTCTCAAGTCTTGTGGGCATGAGACTTCTGATTGGCCGCTTCTCTACAAGAGCGTTCCAAAATTCAGCCACACATACAAGGCACTCTTAGGGGGTACGCAAGTTCCAAATTTTCACCTCCAAGATGCATTGTTATGTCACCTGGGACACATTTGTGTTCCTTCAAGCAAGCTTGCCAAGATGATATGGGAAGCGCACTACAGTCGAGTCACTGTGCATTCTAGGTTCGAGAAAATAGTGGCAATACTGCAAAAGTATTTCTATTGGCTGAAACTTCGACAGGATGTCGGGAAGTACATCAGATCCTGCACTGCTTGCGCCATTTCCAAAACGACCATCAAGAAGCAAGGGCTCTATACTCTGCTACCTACCCCTAGTTGACCTTGGGAATCCATCTCCATGGATTACATGTCAGGCCTTCCTTCTACTAAGCATGGAAATGACTGTGTTTTCGTGGTCGTCGACAGATTCTCGAAGATGGCCATTATGGTAGCCTATAAGAAGAATATCACAGTAGAATCCACTGCTAATTTCTTCTTTGAATGAGTGTGGAGTACTCTGGGATCCCAAAATCTATCATATTAGATCGTGACAGCAGGTTCCTCAACACATTTTGGTCCAGCCTCTGGTCAATGTTGGACACCAAGCTCACTAATTCCATAGCTTTCCATCCCAAAACTGATGGCCAGACCGAGGTCATCAACAGGATGATTGTACACATTCTGCGCATGTACAATTCAAAGCATCCACGCACATGGGATGAGAGCCTCACCTATGTACAACATAGTTATAACTGGGCTCTCCACAGCTCAACCGACCACAACCCCTTTCAAGTGGGCTTGGGATTCCATCCATTATGTCCCATTGATGTAGCCATGCCATTTGCGGCTACTCTGGCCGATTCGGCTCATGTCCGGTCTGAAGCTGAAAAAGCAAACAAATTCATCGAGCGCATTCAACAAATCCGCCAACAGGTTCATGACATATTGGATAGAGCCAATGCTAAGTACAAGCAACGACATGATCAACATCGGGTGCCACACAACTTACAGGTGGGCGACAAAGTGTGGCTACATTTGCAGAAGGAGTGCCTCACTAGACCCCACCGCAAGCTTCACCCGCTTTGATATGGGCCATAGACCATCAATAAGGTTGTATGGAACAATGCCTTCGAGCTCAATATTCCACCATTCCTTGGTCTACACCCAATATTCAATGTAGACTGCCTTCGTCCCTACTTCCCACCTCTACTGGA
Organism: Pinus albicaulis; assembly: GCA_034641835.2. NCBI lineage: Eukaryota > Viridiplantae > Streptophyta > Pinopsida > Pinales > Pinaceae > Pinus > Pinus albicaulis. The sequence goes on from CM076571.1 coordinate 797,417,248, forward strand.
CACCTCTGACATTGCAGAAGAACTCACACCAAAAGAGTTAAACCCAGACTGCATGGAACAGGGCACCACAGATTGTATCATGGACATGCAAATCAAGAACACTCGCCAACGGAAGATCCAAATGTATCGGGTTATCAAAGCTGGCCAACTCCTGCACTAAGGCAAGTGGTTCACTAGGGACCAAGTTCAGTAGAAGTTTCCTCATCTCATGGAGGAACTCAACGCAATGGGGACCATTGCTTCATAAGAGGGGAGGAATGATCGAGGTGGATATTGGTGGCCACCCGCCTATTCCACTTGGGGCCACACCATTGTCTCTTTCAGTTTTTCAATTTCTGCACAACTTACTATTTTAGTAGTTTTTCAGGTTCTGGACTTCCGGATCCATTTTGAGGCCCTAAATGACATTTTTTGGGCATCGTTTGTGCGATGAATATGATTGTGTTCCAAAATAAATATTTTCAGCAATAGTTGTAGTCCTCAGACAAATATTTCTAATGATGTATCATACGCATCAAACGGAGATCGTATGCCGAAGTTACGTCCTCGGGAAGTTGAAACACCAATTTACCCAAACGGGGCCCATACTTTTGGCGCTTCAGCTTATAGGGTTAGGTTTTTTGGACATTTAGATTTATCCATTGTTTCTCAATAATAAATAGGCCTTCGAGCCTCATTGTAACACAGTTCAAAGGTCTATAGCTGCCACATCTCTTTTCAGAGATTTGCTACCAGCACCTTAGCTAGTTTATTTCCATTCTATCTGTAAGAAAATTTCAGTTCTTTGATATTTAAGAAATGAAGTGTTATTTCCGCTGCATTTTTGTATTTATGGTTATATGTGTATTCTGTTGCGTTCCTGCATAAATCCGGATCATCTGAAATAAACATCATATGCATCCGACTTATATTTGTTTGAAAAAGAAATGTGCAGCGGGGGTATGGAGGGGGCTAGCCCCATGGGCCAGCCCCCTCCCCATGAGACCTAACCACAAAACCACAAGTGCAGAGATTTTTAAATATGTGGATTAAAGTTTCATAAGAAGGTTATTAGACCCTTAACTTGTAATTAAGTGCTAATACATTTTTAATTACGGATTAGTGTAAAATGTGCTTATAGCACCTAATCCACACTTATCCACAGTTAATCCACCATTACCATTAATTAACTCACAATTTAACTTCGCAGAGTTTTAGGGCCACCTCCAAAACTAGCGGGTTCTCCAAATTTGGTGCTATTAACTGGATTCTTCTCCAGATTTGGAGGAGATTTCTTAGGAAAATTAAATGAAGCATATATATAAAGGAATTTGAGACCAATTTTAGCTCAAGAAGAGTCGTTCCTAGCATATTATCATGTTCTAAATCCATTGGTACAGGTTGCAAAGGCAGAGGAGAAATTCTAAAAGTGTTTTTGTCACTTTGAAGAAAAAATAAGCCTAGGGTCACCGGGAGGGAATGCCATGCCTAGATCAGCTGAAGATCAAATTAGGCTCAAGAAGATTCATTTTTGATAGATTTAGACATTATGGACTCATTTAAGCATTTTTCAGGAGCTGTAGGTGAATGTAACCAACAATTTTCTCACTTTTGAGCTAATACAGAGGCCCAAGCCATGGAAGCTGGACCAAGGAGATGTAGCATAAGAGGGTTGAACTCGTTCTTCAAAACTCTGTGTTGATGAATCAATTGTGATGGCTTGTTGTTCTTGTTTTTGCTACTATTCAACATATTTATTTCATGCTTTATACTCTTGAATTCACTCATAAAACTCAGCTAATTTACCTGTTTGACAGACATAAACAACAAGGAAACCTATGTACATCAAGCATAGGATCATTAGATAAATTTTAAATTTGAAGATGAAAATAGCACAACAAAACTAACATTCATGCTCAGATAAAGTTGGTATTAGATCAGGGGTTGCTAAGGTTGTTTTCTTGATAGTTTCTTGAGTTTTGTGTAAGTAATTTTTTAATGGTTGCAAAATTGTGATGCTTACAAGATTAAAGTTGCAGAGAGGTGAAGGGAAATTTTTTGTTGCAAGTCTTGATATTAGGAATAGAAGAAGGAGAGTTACAAGAGCACCATATCCACCGAAATTTCCACTCATAGCTGCACTTGAAGCACTCAAGTTTTATCTCAAGAAGCTGAGATTGAAGAGGTACAAGCACCAGAAGTTGACCTTGAATCCATAGCCATGATGTCAAGTGTTGGAGAAATTGAAGGTCATTCAGAAGAGGATGATGTCAAGAAATACTTCAATGACATAAATAGGATGGTTAAAATTATTTTTGATGCATTTACTGTTGGGATGTTAGGACAAGGTTCTGTTAGCCACCTCTAAATTTTTGTCAAGAAAATAGGTGGCTAAATTGTTTTGAGCCTTCAAGAGATACATTTTCTATGAAAATCTCTCGTCCTTGAAGCCTTTGTGTGTCCAAAGCCTTTAAAAATATCCTCACTGCTGTTTCCATCCAAAAAGCCTCACTGACTGCAAAAAAATGTGCTCAGAAAGACCTTCATTTGCCCCTTGTATCCCTGCAAAATTCCCTATTTTAACCCTTTTTCCATATTCGAAGTTCCCCCTTTAGCCCCAAAAGATCCCTCCCAAGGTTTCCTAAACCACACATTTCATCCTTAAAACCAAAATAAGCCCTTTCATTTGAGTTTAAACCCCTTTTTACCTCTGTCGAATTCCTCTTTTAGCCTTTAAAATCCTCCTTTTTGGCTAAAAATCACTATTTTCCATATATGATGGGTTAGCCCCTTTTCAGCCAGCCCCTTAACCACTTCCCCATATGCCCCGAGCGCTAACACCAAGTGCTAGCCGTGAGGCGCTTATCACATCAGAGGATTGGAGCAAAACGCTTTTTTCCTTTGTAAACAAAATCTCCGATGCAATAGTGTAATGGTTCTATTGGTCTCGGGAACGATCTTTGCCATCGATCTTAACAGGTCCGACGGCCTACGCAAGTCTCATTGCACCGTCACCGATCGCAATCAGAGCTTTTAAACCGTGCTGCTCGCTGCACTCCTTGATTGCGATCCTCTGATTGTAATCTCCGCCGTTCATTCCCTTAGATCCGACGACCCTTATTTCTCCCGCTCCGCCCCTTTACCCCGTCTGTCTCCCCACTGATTGAATCCATGTCGTTGATCTTGTTCCAGATCGGATGGTTGGCACTCAATCGTAGCGTCGCTCCAATCGCAATCGAAAGTTCTCAAATGCATCCCCCACAGCCTCCCTCGATCGTGATCCTCTGATCCAATCGCAACCGTTGATCTCTCAGGATCCGATGGTTCATATCGAATCGCCCCCCACCCACGACCGAGTCCCACCACCTCGACCCATTTCATATGTTTTTTGCGCATTTTCTATGTTTTTCGCTCAAAAGCCCTAACATTGGGTTTTACATTAAACATCGTGCCATCCCGCTAAGCATTAAGATTTTAATGTTTTACATTAAAGTTTTCCATTTCGCCAACTTCCACATACATTTCTTGTTGTTTCACTGCATTTTTCCATAGTATCCTTTGCATCCATCGCTCTCATCCATGCTGCATTTCCATTCTCACAACCCTCCATAGCCATCCTTCCCATGCAAGGATTTCTTAACAAATTTGTGTGTTTTGCAGGGTATAGGCGGTGAACGCCACCATTGTTCATAGTCATTGTTATAATGGCACAGTGCATAGAGAAAGCTGGGTACAGAGCCTGATATCACAGAGAAGAGCCCGAGAAGGTGCTTAGAGCGTAATCTTCATTAAAGGACAAAGTTCAGCTCTGCAAAACTTCTTCGGCGCCACTAAAGCTCACATTTCACTGACAGAAATAGTCATGAAGCGACAAAGAGTATCAGTACAGAGTTGAGGATTTCTAATGCACATTATTGATATGTTAAGTCTTAATTCAAGGTTTTAAGGGAAAAGTACCGGATTGAAGGCCTCATGAATCACAAAGAAGGCCTAAGGAGGCCTAACGTGCAAAAAAAAATATCATCAAGGTTTCACATCAGCAGAAGTTTCCTCCCGAGAAAGGACACAGTACCCATGCTGTTTTTATTCTATATCGCGTTCTTGAGAAGATTTCCACCCTGACAAAACAGTCCTAATGCTACCAGAGCATTTGTTACACGGTATGGCAGATATCGCAGTCACTTATCTGCCTTTTTTTTTATTCACCAGAGTACTACAGAGGTACTACAGCAAAGTAAATCAAGAACATACCCGGAGTAAATTTCAGCCTGTCGAAGATGACTCTTTCTCCCAAAGAGTACTGAAAATTAATGCTCTGATATTAAAACAGAATGGTTTTCAACCCAATTATTCTACTCTATTTTAATGTTGCATTTAGTGTTTCATTTGCCTCCTCTGCCTCTCTTTTAGTTATAAAACTCATGAAGAAACTCATTGAAAGGGTTCTTGATCGGATATCTATGAATTGTAAGAGGTTCCTCTTGAGATATAGTTCCCTGTGTAAAGTTGTAAGATAGGCTGAGGAAGATGTTTTCAGATTGAATATCAAGATGTTGGCAATGTTGTACATGACTGGTGTTGCTCTTTAATATGACAAGCACATTTTTTTGGATCCTGATTTAAAGCAGCGGTGATGTTTTCTTACTTTGTCTCTGTTTTCCTTTGTAATTCACCACATTTCATTTCTCTGGTAGGCATCAGAAATCTGGTTTAGGATATACCCTCGCATGGTACCCTAATCTTCTGCTCTCCCTACCTTTAATTTTTTTTGCTATATGTGTTATCTGAGCACTTATTCAAGTTAATTTAACCAGTGTAGTGGCTAATATTTACTGCTAGCTGATGTATGAATTAATGAATATGTGCTTAGATGTTCTTGTTAGGCTTTAATTTAATGAATTGGGATACTGGGAGTTTAGAACTCTGTCTTTGTCTCACTAGGGTCCTTTTCAATTAATTGAACCTTTCTAAGTTCCCTTAAGCTGGATTCCAAAGCATTGAGAGTTCAAAGTCTCTCTCTGATCTCAGGTTTTCACCTATTGTGTTAAAATCTTTAATGTTTCCTTGTCTAGAGAGTTAACGTTTTGGGTTTTGGATCACAGGTTGTCCAATGGCATTTCCTGTCCCTGGATTTGATTCTTGAAAGGTCACCTTGGAGGTTTCCTTTCCTTTCACCTTCTTTCTACCATTTCAAGCCACACTACCATCTTTAAGATCCAACGCTTTAGATGACTAGCCCAACTAAAAGCCTACATATTGAATAGCATGTAAACCCTTTCCTGACTCCATTTCCCAATGGTCTTGAATGCTCTCTAAAATATTTCCTCCTTTGTCTAGAATCCTCTTTATACAGCCTTGTCTCATAGTGAACCCTTCCTTCTCGTTTCCTAACAACCAAACAAAAATCAAACAAACAACCCTGCGCCTATAACTGGCCTAATATCTTAACTTTCAAACTTCAAAGACTCATACCATTTTCTGATTTAGAGAGATCCCTCTCTGGACCCAGGAGGGCTAGATACTGAGGTCTGAAAGTGGTTCTGATGTTGTCTCATCTTTTGGTATTGCCAAACTTGCCAAAACATGGGAACCCCAACAGGTTCTAAGCCTCCACATGGAGAAGGAGCTTCAGATGATAAGAAGGATGAAGAAAATGATTCAAAGGTTAGTGGAGGAAATACACCTCCATCTCCACCATATTCGTCATCCTCATCATCACCATCAGTATCATTTTCCACTTCCACCACAAAAAGCACTCACATTCTCTCTAAATCCACAAGAGGAAAAACACCCTTACTAAAACTTGATGTCAAATTTGAGATTCCAATGCATAATGGAGAGGTGAATGCAAAAATATTGGAAAATTAGATACTTCAATTGGAGGTGTATTACAGAATTCAGAACCTTCATGAAGATGACATAAAGATCCAATTGGCTTCTTTGAGGATGGAAGGATCTTCACTTGTATGGTGGGAAGAAAGGACTCAAGAAGAGATTAAAAACTACGGTAAGATATCTATGTATTGGTCAATTTTTATTGCTACCATTAAAAGGGAATTCTATCCCTTAGCTTACATGCAAAAGGCCATTATAGATTGGAAAAATTTTAGACAGTTGAAAGGGAAAAGTGTGTAAGATTATAGTCATGAATTTAGGAGAAGAGCTCTAATTTTGGGTATTAAATTATATTCTCAAGAAAATTTGTTAAAGTACATTGGGGGTTTGCACAATTACCTTAGGCACACTATTATCATGTTTAATACCACAAACATAAATGAGGTTTTTGTTCAAGCCACACATTTAGAAGCAAGAGGGAAACATAACATAGAAGAGAAAAGTGATAGTGAGGGTAAAGGAAAGGGAAATTTTTATGGAAGAGGAAAGAGAAATGACTCTGTCAAAAGAGAGAAGGAAAAAATCACATGTAAACACTATTTGAAGAATGGCCATGATGAAGACCATTGTTGGAAACTTCATCCATAGTTGAAGCCAAACAAACTGAAAACCAAAGAAAAGGAGAAAACTATTGCTATAGTTGAACATGACTTAGGTTCAGGTTCAGGAGATGAGACAAATATTACAACCATGGGTTTGAAAGGTAAGAATATATCAAGAACTAGTTCTAGAGAATGGACATTTCCATAGTCATAAACATAATGTTGAGAAATTTTGGAGAATTGTGTAGATTTCTCGTTGAGCCCAAAGTTCTCAACATTAAGAACTAGTGCTTTAAATTGTTCCAATGTCACTCAAGATTAATATACAAGAAGAGAAATTTTCCATTTTCCAAGTGCCCATAGTTTTTCGTCATTCTTCAATTCATCCCTTGCTTCGGTTATTCAATCTGGTTGGATAATAGAAATGGCACAAATAAATTCTTCCACATCCTCATCCTATATTGAGATCCACACCGACATTTTGCTTCCCTTTTTTGAAGATGATTTCAAAGTCATAACCCAACATATTTGTGACCCATTTTTTTTTTCTCTTCTTAAGACAACCTTTTTTCTAAAAATTATTTAACACTAACATGATCGGTTTTTACCTTGACGTGTCTTCCCATTAGGTAAGGTCGCTCTTTCTTAATTCATTCAATGTTGCCAACATTTCCTTCTCATAAATAGGTTTGTGTAAATACTTTCATTTGATTGGATGAATTTCAAAAGAATTGGGTCTTCCTTCTTGCATTAAAACAACACCAATTCCATTTCTTGAGGCATCACATTGCACAATAAAGGTTTTTGTGAAGTCTGGTGTAGCTAAGACTGATGCTTGTCACATTGCCTCTTTAAGATGTTAAAAGGCCTTAGTTGCTTCTGGAGTCCAAGAAAATGAATCTTCTTCAGTAATGTTGTTAGAAGTTCTGCTATTTTACCATAATTTTCTACAAACTTGCAATAATACCTTGTCAAGCCAAGAAATCCTTGTAGATGTTTTACGGTTGTGGGGATTTTCCATTCCTTAGTGGATTTTATTTTGTTAGGGTCTACCTTAACACCCTCATGAGATACAATATGACCCAGATAATCCACATCCTATACTCCAAAGAAACATTTGGATGTTTTTGAATATAATTGTTTGTCTTCCAATACCTTGAGCACCCTGTCAACGTGTTGAACATGATCCTTCCAAGACTTGTTGTAGATTAGTATATCATCAAAAAATACTAACACAATTTTTCTAAGGGAGGGTTTGAAAATGGAATTCATCAAACCTTGAAATGTAGAAGGCTCATTGGTATGGCAAAAAGGCATGACAAAAAATTCATAATGACCATCATGAGTTCTAAATTTTGTTTTCAAAATGTCTTCAATATTCATTCTTATGTGATGATATCCTAAACAAAGATCCAACTTGGTAAAGTAAATTTCTTAATGTAATTCATCCAATTATTCATCAATGACATGAATGGGGAATTTATATTTAATAGTGAGCTTGTTGAGCTCCCTATAATCCTCACACATGCGCCATGATCCATCCTTCTTTTGTACCAATACTATTGGAGCAGAGAAAGAACTTTGACTAGGTTGAATTATACCGACCTCTAGCATTTCTGCAACCATACGTTCAATTTCACTCTTTTTGGCATAGGGATATCTGTAAGGCTTGATGTTAGGAGGAACACTTCCTAGAATCAAATGGATATCATCATCATGATCAAGAATAAGTGGGAGGCCTTTGGGAGTCTCAAATACCTTTGAATGAATGTCCAAGACTTTTGGGAGATCTGGAGAAATACATGATTTCAATGTTTGAACAATTAGTGAGCATAATTGTGCAATTACACCCTATTGTTCTCTCTTTAAAAGATTTTTCAGGAAATTAGAGCTAATTGTGTTTCTTGGTTTCCCTGCAATACACCTTAAATCAACTTCCTTTCGTCCCAAAAAAAATCAAGAAAATTTCTTGAAAATTAAAATCTATCATAACTAAAGATTGTAACCATTGGACTCCTAGTACAACATCAACACCACCCATTGGAATGTAAATCATTGGACTATTTAATACATATTATCCCATGGATAGCTTGATTTTATGGCACTTTCCAGAGCAATCCATAGTTCCTCCATTTGCAACCATCACCACTTTGGTATTGGATATAGGAAGCAATTCAATTCCTTGGCTATCGTACAATGAATAAAATTATGGGTACTACCTGAATCAATCAACACTATTACCTTTTTCTTCTTGATATTTCCTTATATCTTGAGAGTTTGAGGAGTGGTAATTCCTTCCAATGCATTACAAGATATGGTCAGATTCATTTCTTCTTTCTCTGGGGTTGGTTCCTGGTGTAATCTTGTTCTTTTGATGTTTCTTGTTCCTTTTCTTTCTCCTCTTCATAATATATCTAAAATAATTTCTTCTGAGAACACTTACGACCTTTAGTGTATTTTATATCACAACTATAACAAATTTCTTTTTCTCTTTTTCTCTCCAATTTTTGTGGTGTCAACCTTGTAGGTTGTGGAAGGCTAAGAGTAGCAACACTTCCATAATTATAGTTGTGAGTGGTAGACTTCCTTGTTGCCATAATTTTTCTTTCAACTTTTCTCGCCTCCTTGAATTCCTTCTCCAATGAAGCAGGTTCCCAAAGGCAAACCTCATGTTGGATATTATCCTTTAAGGTCCCTATGAAGACATCAATCCTATGATCCTCTGGAATATCATTTACCATGATATTCAATTTTTGTAAGTCCTCAACATGCTCCACCATTGAACCATTTTGTTTGAGATTTATCAGTTGGATAAAGAAGTTATTGCTTTTTGTATCCTCATAATGTTCTATCATTTCCTTCGTAAAAATTGACCAAGTGACAAGTGGTTTATGAGAACAAATCCACTGATACCATACAAACTGATTGGGTTCTAAATATAAAGTTGCAATGTGTACCTTTTGTGTGTGTTTCACATTATGAAGGTCAAAATATTGCTCCATCTGTAGTATCCATGTTACAATATCCTTGCCAAAAAAATTACTCATATATGGTGGGTCTAAAATCCAACATTAGAGTCTATGAAATCATTATTATCATGATTTTTATTCTCATCACGAGTTTCATCTAATACATTTTCTTCATTAGGAAGCATTTCTTGTAGCAACTTTGTCAAAACTTCCTTCAAATCTTCCATATATGATTTTAAACCATTATTAAAATCTTCCATGTTGCCTTTCATTTTTTATTCTATACCATCCATCTTATCTTCCATACCATTCTTCAAACCATCTATCTTAGCTTCCATTTTATTTTTTGGTACTCTTTGTGAGAGCGAATTGTTGCACTTGGTATTGTAATTTAGATATATCATGTTGCATTTATTCCTCTTCATGCATCATAGTAGAAGTGTCTGAGGACTTAATGGGTGTAGAATTATTTTTGGGAGGCATATTAGAACCAAATACTGATATGTATTCCTCAATATTCCCTTTGAATTGACACTTCAAATTTATTTTTCAAACAAGACTTATGCAAAATTTTAGAAAAATACACATGTTATGGTTTCATGTCCTCGACTTGTTTCCCCTACCTTATGCGTATATCTTCTTTGGCTTTATCAAGCCCTTTGGCTCCTTATCACCCATATCTATCCTCGAAATGAAAAGGGGGATGATTTGGTATGTGTTGGTGTTCTAGATAGAATTTCCTTGATAAAGTTTGGTGGGCGTATGCAGGGAAAGAGATCCTTTATGTCTAGGGAGAAACATAAATCCAACCAGGATGTGGTAGCTAGGAAGCATGAATCGATTGTTGGGGATCTTAGAGAATTCCAAACCCTTGATTATATTTCCTTATTATTTTTTTCTCCTTCAATTGTAGGGGTCTAGTCACTCAGTCCAAAAAATGGCTCTATGAATATTGGTGAATTCAACTAAGCTAGATGTTATTTTTCTTCAAGAGACATTGGGGGAAGGGAATTTGGTTAATGTGGTTTTGGAATATTTATTTCTTGGTTGGTGGTTTGTTGCTTCAGATGTTAAAGTAAGATTGACCAGGGGGTGGATGTTATTCATCTACATTAATACAAAATCTATGAAATTGTTAGGCTCTTGGGGGGGAAATTTGATTTTGGGAGTTGAGTTTTATTCTATCGATATGGGAAGGGAAACCAAGGTAAGAATCACCTATGGCCATTGTCAGGATAGGATTATGTTTTGGGATGGGTTGATGATAATATTTTATATGATAGATGACAATATTGTACGGGAGATTTGAATTTTTCGATGTGGGCCACATAAATTTGGGGTCCTCATGCACATGTGGATTCATAGGTTGCGTATTTTAGACAATTATTGGAGGGACATAAGCTATGTGATATGGATTTGGTAAAAAAATAGCCAACATGGAGAAATCAACGTTTAGGTGAAGAAAAGGTGGCAATAAGGATTGATCGATTTCCATGGAAGAATATCTCATGGAAATTATTCCTCTTTTCCGTCAATGGATAAGAGTTGGAAGTGAATATGAAAATCACACTATTTTATTTGAACTTAGAGGGTATCAAAATAAACCCAATAGTCCCTTAAAATTTAATTATTCCTAATAAAAAAATAAATTCTTTCGTGAGTAGGTTTTTGAGAATTGGAATCCCTATAATCCAAACCAAGGGGAAACAAGTGCTAAAAATTTGTAGCGAATTATAAAAGGGTGAAAAACTATATTATTCTATGGGCCTCACAAAAGAAGAAGAGGGATGAATAAACAACCAAAATTAGGAAGGATGAATTATATTGTTTGGAGGATTATGAGGGGGGGGATACCTATCATAAGAAGCTAGACAAAGAGTTTTCTATCTTAAAAATGAAAAAAGGGGAATTATGGGTAAAAGAGAGGAGACATGATGATTAGGTGGTTAGTGTAAAATATAAAAAATGAAAGTGCTAAAAATTGATTGGAAACTGAATGAAAGAGAAGAGCTCATCGCTAGGAATCCGAAACAATTCCTTTTATCTAAAGCATAGTCAGGATGAAGAAGATACAACCTGCTATTCAATTTCGTATATAACTAAAAAATTTGCAAACAGTGACAAGTTGATGACATGGTAGCCCAGTCAACATACATGGAATATTCTTCATTTTTTTCCCAATGACACTATGGCAAGTGTCACAACAAGATTCGATAGTTTGGTTTGAAAGTGATTTTTTTTAAATTTTTGGCTCCTAAAGTTGAATTCGATTTTTTTTTATATGGATAGATAGCCCAACCAAAGGCTAACACGTGATGTAGCCAGGAGTCGCCACGTGCCCCCTCTGCTGGACCCTTTCTGAAATCTAGAATTTTAATTTCATTATACGTGAAGGTCAAATATTATATGCAATGGTCAAATTTGGATTATATCATATGGTGGCACATATATTAACATTTTCAAAGTCTGAACTAATATATATGGCACATTATTATTTTATATGCCAAAGTTCACATATATAAAAGGTTTCATATATTAAATATGTGATGGGCACATATATATTCAGCTTAAACTATGGTATGGTGTATATATATATGCAAAGAAAAATGTACCAAGGGTTGGGCAGAGGTCGGGGCTCGACTCCATGACATCCCCCATACGACTCTCCGCCATTTCCAATACACCATAGCCATTGATGATCCAGGTGGATATTGGTGGCCACCCGCCTATTCCACTTGGGGCCCCACCATTGTCTCTTTCAGTTTTTCAGTTTTGGCACAACTTACTATTTTTAGCAGTTCTTTGGGTCCTGAATTTCCAGAGCCGTTTTGAGGTCCTAAACGACGTTTTTTTGGGCATCGTTTGTCTGGAAAATATGATTCCATTACGATATCAATATTTGCAACAATATTTGTAGTCCTCAGATAGATCTTTCTTATGATGTATCATACACATCAAACGGAGATCGTATGCCGAAGTTATGTCCTCAAGAAGTTGAAATACCAATTTACCCAAACATGGCCCATAGTTTTGGCGCTTCATCTCCTAGGGTTAAGTTTTTTGGACGTTTAGAGTTCTCCATTGTTTCTCAATAATAAATAGGCCCTCGAGCCTCATTGTAACATAGTTCAGAGGTTTGTAACCGCCACATCTCTTCTTAGAGATTCTCTACCAGCACCCTAGCTAGTTTATTTCCATTATTTCTGTAAGCAAATTTTAGTTCTTTGATATTAATGAAATGAAGTGTTATTTCCACTGCATCTTTGTATTTATGGTTATATGTGTATTCTATTGCGTTCCTGCATAAATCTGGATCAGTGGTATCAGAGAGGTCTACTTTTTCTTGATCCTTGTTTGCATGTCCCCAACAAGGTCGGGGTATAAGGAGTTAGGGCTCGATCTGGTGGAACCTTTGCAAGATTAGCCTCGCAAACCCCGATGGATGCCCATGGGGGATGAAAAGAAAGATGAAGGAGTAGGAGATCCTATCAAAATATTGCTCGAGGAGGCCCTAAAAAAACAAAGGAATGCGATGATGGATAACTTTGCCAAAATCCTTCAACGACTGCCCATTGGCGGCGCATCTGCATCCAACAGTCACTCTGGAGGCGTGACTCCCTTTAAGATACAAGTAAACTTTGACATTCCCATATTTGAGGGCCAAATAGATGCAAATGCCATAGATAGATTGTTGAATCTATTAGAAGGACATTTCTCGGTTCATGACTTTTCCAACCGGGAGAATATTATTTTTGCACTCCTCAAAGCTACCCCCCATGTCAAGGACTGGTGGGAAACCTACTGTGAGAAAAAGGACAGGACAGAACCCTCTTTGTTCTCAGCCGTACCCACTTGGAATTATTTCTGAGATGCCATCAAGGAACAATATTATCCCGTAGGGAGCTACAAGGACAAGTACATACAATGGACCACACTGTGGCAACAAAGGGATCAAGATGTGCATGAGCTGAAGAATCTATTCCATACCCTATGCAAAAAGTTGGATATCAAAGATTCAGAGAAACATTTGGTGCTAAAGTATCACATTTTTTTGATAGATACATTCAAGAGGAAATGGAGTTCCTCGACATCTCCTCACTTGCTACGACATACCGATATGTTGCCAGGATTGAGCATAAATTCAAACAGAAGAAGCAAGACTTTGGATCTGCGAATCAAGAGCAAGGGAAAGGTGCCCCCAAACCACAAACCAAAGGAAAAATCCAAGGCATGGTGGCCCAAGACAACCTGCCAAAGCCACAAGAAAAGAAAAACACTATGAAGCCAAAGAAGGACATGGGAAAGTGGTGTGAGTTCCATAAGAGCTCCACTCACAACACAAGTGAGTGTCGGGCCAAGTAGTCACTGGTGGCCAAGATGAGGGCTTCTGAATTAGATGAATGCTCTGACTCTGTATTAGAACCTGATAAGGGGAATGACATAGGGAAGCATATTATTGATGCAGAGCCTAATGCCACTATTTCCACTACAAATATCCAGAAGGAGGAACCAGAAGATCTAGAGGAGGCAGAGTGTCTCTTCCACTCCCAAATGTGGGTAAAGGGTTCCCCACTATAGTTCATTGTCGACAATGGGAGCCAAAAGAACCTCATTTCAACAGATTTCATGAAGCGGTTCAGCTTGCCGACCACAGTGCACCCACAACCATACACCATCAGGTGGCTTCACCAAGGACGCGATCTCCACGTCAGCCAACAGTGCCGCCTTCCCTATAGCATCAAGCCCCTCACGGATGAGGTATTGTGTGACATTTATCCTATTGATGTTTCTGATGTATTATTAGGCCAACCATACTTATGGAAGCAACATAATGTGTATGAGTCCCGGCCTCACGCTGTTATTGTTACTTTTGGAAATAAGTTGTATAGGATACCAGAGGTACCACTGCCTCCCACTATCTCTTTGGTTACTGTAAAACAATGTATTAAGCTCATTTCCCAAACCAGGAATTTTTTTTTCCTGATGATCCGCCCCTAGGGCAAGAAGAAGATTGTGGCCACGACCTCCAGACATGGCTCCTCTACATGAAAAAAACAAATGGACAAGGTTGTGGAGGAGTACGGGGACATCTTCACCTCACCCATAGGGGTGCCTATACACTGTCAGGTCAAGCACTCCATTGACCTGACCCCAAGTGCGCCGCTACCCAATGGACCAATCTATAGGCGCTTTGTTTTGGAGAATGATGAAATCAAGAAGAAGATTCGGGAGCTGCTACAGAAAGGTCACATCCGACCAAGTTCATCGCCTTGTGGGAGCCTGATCATGTTGGTATAGAAGAAGGATGGGACTTGGAGACTCTGTATTGACTATCGGGCGTTGAACAAGATCACTGTCAGGAATAGGTACCCGATCCCATGGATTGATGACCTTCTGGACCAACTCAAGGGGGAAAAATATTTCAGCAAGATTGAATTGAAGTCTGGGTATCACCAGGTACCAATTGAACCCTCTGATGTGTGGAAGACTGCCTTCAAAGCCAAGGAGGGCCTTTTCAAATGGTTCGTCATGCATTTCAGGTTGACGAATGCTCCGGCAACCTTCATGAGGTTGATGGATGACATCTTGCATCCATTCACCAACTCATTTGTAGTGGTGTACTTGGATGAAATTTTGATCTTTAGCCAGACATGGGAAGAGCACCTCCCCCACATCCGAGAATTCCTCCAAACACTATGGCAACACAGGTTGTGCGCCAATTTGGAGAAGTGCACTTTTGGCATGACCCTCAATATCTAGGATACATTTTTGATGAAAGGGGGGTGCATGTGGATCCAGCCAAGATCCAAGTCATTCAGGATTGGTCAGCCCCAACCACTCTAACAGAGCTTCGCAACTTTCCGGGTCTTGTTAACTTCTACCGCAGGTTCTTGTTGGGATTCTCTCATATCACTTGGCCCTTGAGTCAAGTCACCAAGGGAGGAGCGAAAGAAAAATTCTTTTGGTCGGATTCTCAATAGAAGGAATTCAGAGAATTGAAACATCGCCTCTGTTCTGCCCCAGTGCTCACATTACAAGACTTGCAACAACCATTTGAGATCGAGACATATGCCTCTGAATATGCTATTGGGGCAGTTCTTACTCAACAGGGGCATCCAGTGGCATATCATAGTGAGACATTGTCTAACACTGTTTGCAAGCATCCCAATTATGACAAAGAAATGTATTCTATTGCGCAGGCTTGTCGACAATGGAAGCATTACATTTTGGGGAAGGAAACAATCATCCACATAGGCCACCAACCCCTGCAGTTCATATAGACATAAGGGAAGTTGCAGAACGATTGCCATCAAAAGTGGTCCACATACCTGTAGCAATTTCATTTGAACATCAAGTAAAAGAAGGGTATCACCAATAATGTTGCCGATTGCCTCAGCCAACCACCAATCATGTCCATAACAATAGTTCTCAACTCTTGTGGGCATTAGACTTCTAATTGGCCACTTCTCTACAAGAGCGATCCAGAATTCAACCACACATACAAGGCACTCTTAGGGGGTATGCAAGTTCCAAATTTTCACCTCCAAGATGCACTATTATGTCACCTGGGACACATTTGTGTTCCTTCAGGCGAGCGTGCCAAGATGATATGGGAAGCGCGCTACAGTCGAGTCACTGTGCATTTTGGGGTCGAGAAAATAGTGGCAATACTGCAAAATTATTTCTATTGGCTGAAACTTCGACAGGATTTCGGGAAGTACATCAGATCCTGCACTGCTTGCGCCATTGCCAAACCGACCATCAAGAAGCAAGGGCTCTATACTCCGCTACCTACCCCTAGTCGACCTTGGGAATCCATCTCCATGGATTACATGTCAGGCATTCCTTCTACTAAGCATGGAAATGACTGTGTTTTCGTGGTCGTCGACAGATTCTCGAAGATGGCCATTATGGTGGCCTATAAGAAGAATATCACAGTAGAAGCCACTACTAAATTCTTCTTTGAACGAGTGTGGGTTCACTTTGGGATCCCACAATCTATCATATCAGATCACAACAGCAGGTTCCTCAACACATTTTGGTCCAGCCTCTGGTCAATGTTTGACACCAAGCTCACTAATTCCATAGCTTTCCATCCCCAAACTGATGGCCAGATCGAGGTCATCAACAGGATGATTGTACACATTCTGCGCATGTACAATTCAAAGCATCCACACACATGGGATGAGAGCCTCACCTATGTACAACACAGTTATAACTGGGCTATCCACATCTCAACCAACCACAACCCCTTTCAAGTGGGCTTGGGATTCCAGTCACTATGTCCCATTGATGTAGCCATGCCATTTGCGGCTACTCCAGCCGATTTGGCTCATGTCCAGTCTGAAGCTGACAAAGCAAACAACTTCATCGAGCGCATTCAACACATCCGCCAACAGGTTCATGACATATTGGATAGAGCCAATGCTAAGTACAAGCAATGACATGATCAACATCGGGTGCCACACAACTTACAGGTGGGTGACAAAGTGTGGCTACATTTGCAGAAGGAGTACCTCACTAGACCCCACCGCAAGCTTCACCCGCTTTGATATGGGCCGTACACCATCAATAAGATTGTAGGGAACAATGCCTTCGAGCTCAGTATTCCACCATTCCTTGGTCTACACCCAATATTCAATGTAGACTGCCTTCGTCCCTACTTCCCACCTCTACTGGACACCTCTGACATTGCAGAAGAACTCACACCAAAAGAGTTAAAGCCAGACTGCATGGAACATGCCACCATAGATTGTATCATGGACATGCAAATCAAGAACACTTGCTAACGGAAGATACAAATGTATCGGGTTGTCAAAGCTGGCCAAGTCCTGCACTAAGGCAAGTGGTTCACTAGGGACCAAGTTCAGCAGAAGTTTCCTCATCTCATGGAGGAACTCAATGCAATGGGGACCATTGCTTCATAAGGGGGGAGGAATGATCTAGGTGGATATTGGTGGCCACTCGCCTATTCCACTTGGGGCCCCACCATTTTCTCTTTCATTTTTTCAATTTCTACACAACTTACTACTTTTAGCAGTTTTTCAGGTTCTGGACTTCCGGAGCCATTTTGAGGCCCTAAATGACATTTTTTGGGCATCATTTGTGTGATGAATATGATTGTGTTCCAAAATAAATATTTGTGGCAATAGTTGTAGTCCTCGGATAGATATTTCTAATGATGTATCATACGCGTCAAACGGAGATCGTATGCCGAAGTTACGTCCTTGGGAAGTTGAAACACCAATTTACCCAAATGGGGCCCATACTTTTGGCGCTTCAACTTCTAGGGTTAGGTTTTTTGGACATTTAGAGTTATCCATTGTTTCTAAATAATAAATAGGCCTTCGAGCCTCATTGTAACATAGTTCAAAGGTCTGTAGCTACCACATCTCTTTTCAGAGATTTGCTACCAGCACCATAGCTAGTTTATTTCCATTCTATCTGTAAGAAAATTTCAGTTCTTTGATATTCAAGAAATGAAGTGTTATTTCCACTGCATCTTTGTATTTATGGTTATATGTGTATTCTGTTGCATTCCTGCATAAAACTGGATCAGTTGAAATTAACATCATATGCATCTGACTTATATTTGTTTGAAAAAGAAATGTGCAGCAGGGGTATGGAGGGGGCTAGCCCCATGGGCCAGCCCCCTCCCCATGAGACCTAGCCACAAAACCACAGGTGCAGAGATTTTTAAATATGCAGATTAAAGTTTCATAAGAGGGTTATTAGACCCTTAAACTTGTAATTAAGTGCTAATACATTTTTAATTATGGATTAGTGTAAAACATGCTTATTGCACCTAATCCACACTTATCCACAGTTAATCCACCATTACCATTAATTAACTCACAATTTAACTTGGTAGAGTTTTAGGGGCACCTCCAAAACCAGCGGGTTCTCCAAATTTGGTGCTCTTAACTGGATTCTTCTCCAGATTTGGAGGAGATTTCTTAGGAAAATTAAATGAAGCATATATATAAAGGAATTTGAGACCAATTTTGGCTCAAGAAGAGTCGTTGCTAGCAGATTATCATGTTCTAAATCCATTGGTACAGGTTGCAAAGGCAAAGGAGCAATTCTAAAAGTGTTTTTGTCACTTTGAAGAAAAAATAAGCCTAGGGTCACCAGGAGGGAATGCCATGCCTAGATCAACTGAAGATCAAATTAGGCTCAAGAAGATTCATTTTTGATAGATTTAGACATTCTGAACTCATTGAAGCATGTTTCAGGAGCTGTAGGTGAATGTAACCAACAATTTTCTTACTTTTGAGCTAATACATAGGCCCAAGCCATGGAGGCTAGACCAAGGAGATGTAGCATAGGAGGGTTGAACTCGTTCATCAAAACTCTGTGTTGATGAATCAATTGTGATGGCTTGTTTTTCTTATTTTTGCTACTTTTCAACATATTTATTTCATGCTTTATGCTCTTGAATTCGCTCATAAAACTCAGCTAATTTACCTGTTTGACATACATAAACAACAAGGAAACCTATGTACATCAAGCATAGGATCATTAGATAAATTTTAAACCTGAAGATGAAAATAACACAACAAAACTACCATTCATGCTCAGATAAAGTTGGTATTAGAGCAGGGGTTGCTAAGGTTGTTTTCTAGATAGTTTCTTGAGTTTTGTGTAAGTAGTGTTTTAATGGTTGCAAAACTGTGATGCTTACAAGATTAAAGTTGCAGAGAGGTGAAGGTAAATTGTTGGTTGCAAGTCTTGATATTAGGACTAGAAGAAGGAGAGCTACAAGAGCACCATATCCACCAAAAGTTCCACTCATAGCTACACTTGAAGCACCTCAAGTTTTATCTCAAGAAGCTGAGATTGAAGAGGTACAAGCACCAGAAGTTGACCTTGAATCAATAGCCATCATGTTAAGTGTTGGAGAAATTGAATGTCATTCTAAAGAGGATGATGTCAAGAAATACTTCAATGACATAAAGAGGATGGTTAAAATTATGTTTGATGCATTTACTATTGGGATGTCAGGAGAAGGTTATGTTAGCCACCTCTGAATTTTTGTCAAGAAAATAGGTGGCTAAATTGTTTTGAGCCTTCAAGAGATACATTTTCTATGAAAATCTCTTGTCCTTGAAGCCTCTGTGTGTCCACATCCTTTAAAAATATCCTCACTATTGTTTCCATCCAAAAAGCCTCACTGACTGCAAAAAATTGTGCTCAGAAAGACCTTCATTTGCCCCTTGTATCCTTGCAAAATTCCCTATTTTAACCCTTTTTCCATATTCGAAGTTCCCCCTTTAACCCCAAAAAATCCCTCCCAAGATTTCCTAAACCACCCATTTCATCCTTAAAACCAAGAGAAGCCCTTTCATTTGAGTTTAAACCCCTTTTTACCTCCGTCGAATTCCTGTTTTAGCCTTTAAAATCCTCCTTTTTGGCTAAAAATCACTCTTTTCCATATATGATGGCTTAGCCCCTTTTCAGCCATCCCCTTAACCACTTCCTCATATGCCCCGAGCGCTAACACCAATCACTAGCCGTGAGGTGCTTATCACATCGGAGGATTGGAGCAGAACACTTTTTTCCTTTGTAAACAAAATCTCCGATGCGATAGTGTAATGGTTCCGTTGGTCTCGAGAATGATCGCTGTCGTCAATCTTAACAGGTCGGACAACCTGCGCAAGTCTCATTGCACCGTCGCTGATCACAATCGCAAATTTTAAACCATGCTGCCCGCTACACTCCCTGATTGCGATCCTCTGATTGTAATCTCTGCCGTTCATTCCCTTAGATCCAATGACCCTTATTTCTCCCGCTCCACCCCTTTACCCCGTCCGTCTCCCCACCAATTGAATCCCCACCGTTGATCTTGTTCTAGATCGGATGGTTGGCGCTCAATTGCAACTTCGCTCCAATCGCAATCGCAAGTTCTCAAATGCGTCCCCCGCAGCCTCCCCTGATCACGATCCTCCGATCTAATCGCAATTGTTGATCTCTCGGCATCCGACGGTTCATATCGAATCGCCCCCCACCCACGACTGGGTCCCACCACCTCAACCCATTTCATATGTTTTCCGCACATTTTCTATGTTTTTTGCTCAAAATCCCTAACCTTGGGTTTTACATTAAACATCGTGCCATCTCGCTAAGCATTAAGATTTTAATGTTTTACATTAAAGTTTTCCATTTCGTCGACTTCCACATACATTTCTCGTTGTTTCATTGCATTTTTCCACAGTATCCTTTGCATCCATCGCTCTCATCCATGCTGCGTTTCCATTCTCACAACCCTCCATAGCCATCCTTCCCATGCAAGGATTTCTTAACAAATTTGTGTGTTTTGCATGGTACAGGCGGTGAACGCTGCCATTGTTCATAGTCACTGTTATAGTGGCACAGTGCACAGAGAAAGCTTGGTTCAGAGCTTGATATCACAGAGAAGAGCCTAAGAAGGTGCTTAGAGCGTAATTTTCATTAAAGGACAGAGTTCAGCTCTGCAAAACTTCTCCAGCACCACTAAAGCTCACATTTCACTGATAGAAACTGTCATGAAGCGGCAAAGAGTATCAGTACAGAGTTAAGGAGTTCTAATGCACATTATTGATATGTTAAGTCTTAATTCAGGGTTTTAAGGGAAAAGTACTGGATTGAAGACCTCATGAATCACACAAAAGGCCTAAGGATGCCTAACGCGCAGAAAAAAATATCATCAAGGTTTCACATCAGCAGAAGTTTCCTCCCGGGAAAGGACACAGTACCCATGCTGTTTTTATTCTATATCACGTTCTTGAGAAGATTTCCACCCTGACAAAACAGTGCTAATGCTACTAGAGCATTTGTCACATGGTATGGTAGACCTTGCAGTCACTTATCTACTTTTTTTTTTATTCACCAGAATACTGCAGAGGTACTACAACAAAGTACATCAAGAACATACCTGGAGTAATTTCAGCCTGTCGAAGACCACTCTTTCTCCCAAAGAGTACTGAAAATTAATGCTCTAATATTAAAACAGAATGGTTTCAACCCACTTATTCTACTCTATTTTAATGTTGCATTTAGTGTTTCATTTGCCTCCTCTGCCTCTCTTTCGGTTATAAAACTCATGAAGAAACTCATTGAAAGGGTTGTTGATCGGATATCTGTGAATTGTAAGTGGTTCCTCTTGAGATATAGTTCCTTGTGTAAAGTTGTAAGATAGGCCGAGGAAGATGTTTTTAGACTGAATATCAAGATGTTGGCAATGTTGTACATGACTGGTGTTGCTCTTTAATATGACAAGCACATTTCTTTGGATCCTGATTTAAAGCAGCGGTGATGTTTTCTTACTTTGTCTCTGTTTTCCTTTGTAATTCACCACATTTCATTTCTCTGGTAGGCATCAGAAATTTGGTTTCGGATATACCCTCGCATGGTACCCTAAGCTTATGCTCTCTCTACCTTTAATTGTTTTTGCTATATGTGTTATCTGAGCACTTATTCAAGTTAATTTAACCAGTGTAGTGGCTAATATTTACTGCTAGCTGATGTATGAATTAATGATTCTGTTCTTAGATGTTCTTGTTAGGCTTTAATTGAATGAATTGGGATACTGGGAGTTTAGAACTCTGTCTCTTTCTCACTAGGGTCCTTTTCAATTAATTGAACCTTTCTAATTTCCCTTAAGCTAGATGCCAAAGCATTGAGAGTTCAAAGTCTCTCTCTGATCTAAGGTTTTCACCTATTGTGTTTAAATCTTTAATGTTTCCTTGTATGAAGAGTTAACCTTTTGGGTTTTGGATCACAGGTTGTCCAATTGCATGTCCTGTCCCTAGATCTTATTCCTAAAAGATCACCTTGGAGGTTTCCTTGGCTTTCACCTTCTTTCTACCATTTCAAGCCACACTATCATCTTTAAGATCCAACACTTTAGATGACTAGCCCAACTGAAAGCCTGCATATTGAATAGCAAGTAAACGCTTTCCTGACTCCATTGCCTAATGGTCTTAAGTGCTCTCTGAAATCTTTCCTCCTTTGTTTAGAATCCTCTTTATACAGCCTTGTCTCATAGTGAACCCTTCCTTCCCTTTTCCTAACAACCAAACAAAAATCAAACAAACAACCTTGTGCCTATAACTAGCCTAATATCTTAACTTTCAAACTTCAAAGACTCATACCATTTTCTGATTTAGAGAGATCCCTCTCTGGACCCAGGAGGGCTAGATATTGAGGTTTGAAAGTGGTTCTAATGTTGTCTCATCTTTTGGTATTGCCAAACTTGCCAAAACATAGAAACCCCAACAGGTTCTAAGCCTCCACATGGAGAAGGAGCTTTAGATGTTAAGAAGGATGAAGAAAATGACTCCAAGGTTAGTGGAGGAAATACACCTCCATCTCCACCATATTCGTCATCCTCATCATCACCATCAGTATCATTTTCCACTTCCACCACAAAAACCACTCACACTCTCTCTAAAGCCACAAATGGAAAAACACCCTTACTAAAACTTGATGTCAAATTTGAGATTCCAATGCAAAATGGAGAGGTGAATGCAAAAATATTGGAAAATTAGATACTTCAATTGGAGGTGTATTGCAGAATTCAGAACCTTCATGAAGATGACATAAAGATTTAATTGGCTTCTTTGAGGATGGAAGGATCTTCACTTGTATGGTGGGAAGCAAGGACTCAAGAAGAGATTAAAAACTACGGTAAGATATCTATGTATTGGTCAAGTTTTGTTGCTACCATTAAAAGGGAATTCTATCCCTTAGCTTACATGCAAAAGGCCATTATAGATTGGAAAAATTTTAGACAGTTGAAAGGGAAAAGTGTGTAAGATTATACTCATGAATTTAGGAGAAGAGCTCTAATTTTGGGTATTAAATTATATTCTCAAGAAAATTTGTTAAAGTACATTGGGGGTTTGCACAATTACCTTAGGCACACTATTATCATGTTTAATACCACAAACATAGATGAGGTTTTTGTTCAAGCCACACATTTAGAAGAAAGAGGGAAACATAACATAGAAGAGAAAAGTGATAGTGAGGGTAAAGGAAAGGGAAATTTTTATGGAAGAGGAAAGAGAAATGACTCTGTCAAAAGAGAGAAGGAAAAAATCACATGTAAACACTATTTGAAGAATGACCATGATGAAGACCATTGTTGGAAAATTCATCCATAGTTGAAGCCAAACAAACTAAAAACCAAAGAAAAGGAGAAAACTATTGCTATAGTTGAACATTACTTAGGTTCAAGTTCAGGAGATGAGACAAAGATTACAACCATGGGTTCGAAAGGTAAGAATATAGCAAGAACTAGTTCTAGAGAATGGACATTTCCATAGTCATAAACATAATGTTGAGAAATTTTGGAGAACTGCGTAGATTTCTCGTTGAGCCCGAAGTTCTCAACATTAAGAACTAGTGCTTTAAATTGTTCCAATGTCACTCAAGATTAATATACAAGAATATAATTTTTCCATGTTAGAGTTATCTCTAAACATAACAATATTGATACATTTTTTGATAGTGGGTCACAAGCTAACTTGATTTCCGAAGACTTGGTTAAGCAGCTAGACCTTGAAATTGACCTTATCCTTTAGGGTGGATATGCAAGAATGAAAACTTGCAGGTTACATGGAAGTGCATACTAAGATTCACCATTAATTCAAACTTTCTCGATGAAGTTGAACTTGATGTGGAGCCGCTTGAGATATCAGGTATTGTATTGGGAAGTCCTTGTATGTATGATAGGAAAGCAATATTTCATCACCATGAGAATAAGTATCACTTGTTTAAAAATGGTATTGAGTACATAGTTAGAGCACATAAGAAGAAGACAATTTTGTCTCTTATACATGCAGGATAAATGAAGAGGATAGTGAATTGAAGTCAAAATTTGACATTGTTAACGATAAAACATAGATATGTTTTGAATCAAACCTTTGAGAAAGATGCATAGAATGAACAAGTTGATTTAATTAAGGTTTCTTATGCTTGTAATGAGATGTTTCAGGATTCTAACATGTTTCCTTTGAGAGGAGGTGAACAAGATGTAAAACATTTGCGGAAGTCAACATCAGTGTTGAGAAGTGTTGGAAACAAGATGTTGATGCAAGAGAATGCAAAGGTCAAAGAGAAAGTGACAAAGCATTTTGAAAAAGAAGGCATGGGTTCCAAAAATGATTCTTTTTTGATTTCCAAAGGGTACATGGAAATGGCGAAGATACTTGGTCAAGAGTTGACGCAAGTACAAATCAAGATCAATTAAGAATCACCATGGCGACAATGTGAAAGGTGAGATAGTTTTTAAGTTTGCTTTGATTGATGACCAGGGTAGGAACAAGATGGTTCATACAAGAAAAACTTATTTCTCTACAAATTTATGGGAATTGTAGCATGACGGTGTCAACAACAACAAGAGAGGGTCGCAAGAATCAAGGAAAATACTTACTTTTTGTGAAAATCTCCAATTGATGAAAGTGGGAAAATTTTAGTGGATAGAGACTAGAAGTGTGAGGGAATAGTACCCTCATCCACATTATCTATAATCAAATATATTTTCGGTTCCAAAAGTCTTCTAGTGGGGAGGAATGATCAGGTGATCAGTGTAAAATCTAAAAAATGAAAGTGCTCAAAATTGATTGGAAACTGAATGACAACGAAGAGCTCATTGCCAGGAATCTGACGCAATTTGTTTTGTCGAATACAGAGTCAGGATGAAGAAGATAGAGCCTGCTATTCATTTTCCTAAACAACTAAAAAATTTGCAGAACAGTGACAAGTTGATGACATGGAATCCTAGTCAACATAGAACGTATATTCTTCAGTTTTTTCCCAATGACACTGTGATAAGTGTCATAGCAGGATTCACCATTTTGGTTTAAAAGTGATTTTTTAAAATTTTTGGCTCCTAAGGTTGAATTCAAATTTTTTATATAGCCCAACCAGAGGCTGACACATGGTGCAGCCAGGTGCTGCCATGTGCCCCCTCTAGTGGACCCTATCTGAAGTCTGGAATTCGAATTTCATTATATGCTAAGGTCAAATATTATATCCAATGGTCAAATTCAGATTATATCATATGGTGGTGCATATATTAACATTTACAAAGTCCGAACTTATATATATGGCACATTATTATTTTATATGCCAAATTTCACATATATCAAAGGTTTCATATATTAAATATGTGATGGGCACATATGTATTCGACATAAAACTATAGTATAGTGTGTATTTATATGCAGAGAAAAATGTACCAAGGGTTGGGTGGAGGTTGGGGCTTGACCCCACGACCTCCCCCATACCACTCTCTGCCATTGCCAATACACCATAGTCGCCGAACTTAACATCATATGCATCCAACTTATATTCTTTTGCAAAATAAATATGCAGTGGGGGTATGGATGGGGCCATCCCCCTCCCCATGAGACCAAACCAAAAAACCATAGGCGCAGAGATTTTTAAATGTGTGGATTAAGGTTTAATAAGCGGGTTATTAGACCCTTAAACTTGTAATTAAGCGTTAACACCTTTTTAATTGTGGATTAGTGTAAAACGTGGTTATAGCACCTAATCGACACTTATCCACAGTTAATCCACCATTACCATTAATTAAATCACAATTTTACTTGGTGGTGTTTTAGGGGTGCCTCTAAAACCGATGGGTTCTCCAAATTTGGAGCTCTTAACTGGAGTCTTCTTTAGATTTGGAGGAGATTTCCTAGAAAAATTAAATGAAGCATATATGGAGCAATTTTAGACCAATTTTGGCTCAGGAAGAGTCATTCCTAGAAGATTGTCATGTTCTGAATCCATTGGTAAAGGCTGTAGAGGCAGAGGAGCAATTCTAAAAGTATTTTTGTGACTTTGAAGAAAAAATAAGCTTAGGGCCACCAAGAGGGAAGACGATGCCTAGATCAACTGAAGACCAAATTAGGCTTAAGAAGAGTCATTTATGATAGATTTGGACATTATGGACTCATTGAAGCATGTTTCAGGAGTTGTAGGTGAATGTAAAAAAATGTCTTTTTTTTTTCACTTTTGAGCTAATACAGAGGCCCAAGCCATGGAAGCTGGACCAAGGAGATGTAGCCCAAGAGGGGTGAGCTCCTTCATCAAAACTCTATGTTGATGGATTAATTGTGATGGTTTTTTTTTTTTTTTTTTTTTGTTTAACATATTTATTTCATGTTTTATGCTCTTCAATTCACTCATAAAACTTAGCTAATTTACATGTTTGACACACATAAATAACAAGGAAACCTATGTACATCAAGCAATGGATCAAAAAATAAATTTTAATTCTGAAGATGAAATTATCACAACAAAACTAACATTCATGCTTAGATCACGTGGAGACAAAAATTCATGCCATCTAGCATCAAAGTGGTGACGAAAATACAAAATTCTTCTAGAATATTGTGAAATTTTGAAAGGTATATATGGGATATGGGCAATCTAGAAGGGGGGAGGGTTTCTTCATCTCAGGATTTATCCAGGGTTGGAATGAACCATTTTAGTAATATTTTCAAGGCCCCTTAGGAAGTGACCATTGCAGAGATAGTTAGATGGCCCAAGCTTTCCCTTGTTTTGTTAATCAGGATGATAATGATGTCTTGATGGAGCCTATATAAGAATCTGAGTTGCTAAATGTTTTTCATATCTTCCAAAAAAACAAAAGTCCAAGTCCAGATGACCATTCCATGGAGTTTTTGTATGGGTTCTTTGACATCATGAGCAATGACTTTGTTGGGTAATTTAATTGATGGTTAAATTACTTCATTAATTGTCAACCAAGGTTCATGTACTTGTGAAATGAATGTGCACAATATATGCTAGGAGTTCTATTTTTTATTTTAAGAGATGAAATTGAGATAAAATGTAAATGTAACTAGATACTCATGCCATTCCTACGCACATGTTCTTTCCATAAAAAAATACTCTTTTGAAAGAAAATCAAACTGTAAGGAGAAATCAATTTAAAAATTCTAGCTATCGAACTGAATTAAAACTTAATTTACCATGAAAAAAATTAAAAATGATCTTATTTGAATTGAATTTGGAAAATTATTCTATTTGAATTGAATTGAGAAAATTATTTTAATGAACATGATTGAAATCTAATTCTACTTGCAACAAATTGAAATGATATTTTAAATAATCTTGGAAACAATATCTCTATTCTATTCAACAAAAGAAGAAATATTAATCTAAATGCTCCAAAAAAATGACAATCTAAAATATAATTTTGAAGGATTACTAATGTGCGCAATTATGATTAAAATCGATATGTCCATTACTCATGAAATGAAAACAAAATGACTGAAATAAGAAAAATATGAAAGGGAAACATTTTTGTCTTTTATGAGTGCTCAACCTATTCAAACTAATGAATGTTAAATCAAAACAAGCATGAGATCATTTAAAAAAATACCATTGAACAAATCTAACTAATGGTAATGAGAAAGACACTATTCATGAAGTAAATCAACAACTAACATAACCAAATACTAATCAAACTCACAAATCTTTAGGGGGGACTCTTTTTTAGTGCAAACATGAAATTGATTTTCAAAATATTCACCCACACATTGATCACCAAAGGAGAAAATTATCTTCTATTAAATGTTAAAGTCTTCAATAGAAAATAATTACAAATTCAAAAGAGAATAATGATGTATAATGTTGCGCTCCAAGGAATTTTATATTCTTATGTCGAATAACGGTCTTAAGAATTATAAGCCAAGAAGCAAGTTTTCACTTTGAGAGCTAAGAGATTAAATTGAATTCAGAACCATTCTTCTCATGGTTTGTTATGGGAAGAGAATATCATGAGAATATTTAGATTTGACACATCATAACCTTTGATTCCAAATTCTTCTCGTCCAATTCCACGCTCACTTGATGGTGCCACGATCCTCCCTCAAATTTTGCACATAGTTGGAGTATTATAACCAGAGTTGACTTATGGTTTGACCATTACATTTCTCGAACCTGGTGAGTTTCCAAATTAGTGTGATAGGTGGATGTCCATATGTTGAGAATTTTCCATCTACATATCACGACTCCTATCCAAACTAAATCCAAACTAAATCCAATTGAGAATCCACCAAGCCTCTTCAAAAGCCCGAGTAGAAATGGAGGATCACTTTGATTTAAAATATTTGAAATATGTGGGTGATTGGCTTCCGAATCCAGGGCATACCCATGGGAGGCAGAGCCTTTACATATGCACAATAGAGTTGTACTAGCATATGGAGAATTTAATTAGAAAAACTCTTTCAGAAAGGAAAGAAGCCAAGTGATATTTGTCTCACCAGAAGGACCACATATTGAAGAACTATTAACTAAAGGAAAGGGACCAACCTCCCTCGGTACTCTTGCTGCACCTATAGATGTCTTAACCTCAACCTGGTGGCTTTCATGATTTATTTTTAATCATATTTGCTCATATTTGAGCTCTTATATGTTATCTGTTATGCTTTATGTCTCTCTATTTAAAAAATAATATAAACATTACATAATCGTTGTAAAATTTTGGACAGAAACTTTACACTTTCATCACCAATCTAGTTTCCATAGTGGCAAACCGAGACAAAAGTGCTCTTCGTATGGTTGTACATGATATAATTCGTTGACTTAGTAATAGAATATCAAGCTTATAAAAAAAAAACTTTATAACTCTTAATTTTATGGATATTTGTTATAATTTAAATGTTATATAATTTGATATATTTTTTTCAGGTAATTTAAAATAATAAAGAGAAGCCCACGGGGCGTAGAATAGACGGTGATAGGGTGAACTGTTAAGGAAATACGTGATGTGAAGGTCATTGGTTCGAAAATCTATGGGAAAAAATCCAATCGTGTCAAGTGTTCATGTGGCTCAGGTCATGTGTGATACACAAGAGATTTTAACGAATTGGATGTCCCTAGGTCGTGATTTCTCAAGCCAAATGTTAAGTGTGTTGTCATCTTAGGACACACACAACTTAGCAAACAAAAAAATTAGAAAAAGAAAATTTGGTATTTTTAAATAAAAAAATTATTTTATAATAATAATTATTGTTATTATTATTTTGTATCTAGAGAAATACATAATTGGTTGGTCTCATACTCACGTGACATGAGGTAGATTCTAACCGCTACCACTATAGCTTTTAGGTGCCTATGTATGCCCCTTCTGTTGGCCACCTATAAAATTTGTTCTATCAAAAGGTGGCCAAAACATTTTTTAGCCTTCAAGAAATAGTTTTTTTGCTAAAATGTTATCTCTTGAAGCCTCTTGAAGACCTCATGCCCTCATCTAAAAATATTCACTGCTATTTCCCTTCAGAACTCAGAAATTCTACTAAAAATCCATGAGAAAATACTGTTGCAAAATCCCCTTTCTCCCCTTCCTCCACTCAGAAACTAACCTTCATTTTTACTCTCTTTTTCCCCATAATTTTCCTCTATTTTCCATTTTTCCTCATCTCCCCTTCATAAAACCCCTTTTTAAAATCTGCCAAAACCCCCCCAAATCCATTGAAAACTTGTAAAATTTTAGGAAAAGTACATATTGTTGTATAAAGGCTTAAGCCCCCTTGGGCTAAGTCTTAAACCACTTCCCCTCCATACGCCTTGGTGATGGAACCAAGTGCTGAACCATTCAAGCGCTTAATCACATCGCCAAGTTTGAATGGTTAGATTGAAAGAAAAAGACCGAAGTCCTGATTGCGATTAGCCCTTTTCTGTATACGCCCCGGGCATGTTATATTACATAGAGACCACAGGCCCCACAGTTGGGAGCCAGACCATATCATAAATATATATCCCACCCCCGAAGCATTAAAACTTTGTATTATATTGAAATTTTTGGTTTTTATATATCATAAAGGGTTTCCGCCGGTGCAACGTTTTAAACAATATCGACCGTTGATCTACAACTGATCAAACGACCCACGCTAATCTAATCGCAAGTTTAAAATGGTTAGATTGAAAGACCTATATCATATTTCTGATTGCGATGGCCTAATCACACAATCACATCAGCCTTTTCCCGATCGCGCAATCACATCGACGATTTCTATTGCGCCTTTACATTTCTCCACCTCTGATTTCCATCCCTCCGATTCAATCCCCATCATTGATCTGATCCTCAAATCAACGGCCAGCGCTCAATCACTCCGTCACACTCCAAGTTCATTACCCCTCCGATTGCGATCCCTCCGATTCATTTCGCACCGTCGATCTGATCCTCAGATCAACGACCAATGCTCAATCGCTCAGTCGCACTCCAAATTCATTACCCCGCCGATTGCATTCTCCCGACGCATTTCCCACCGTCGATCTGATTTGCAGATCGACGGTTTTCATCTAATCACATCAGGGTTCTCCATCGGGTGCATCCAATTACTTTACTTTGCCCCCCTCCGATTGCCGATTCCCAATTTATTCACCACCGTTGATCATTGCGTGATCGACAGTTCCGAATTATTCTCCCCTCTGCTCTCATTTTTAACCTTCTCTTAACTAATCCCAACCGTTGGATCATGCCATCCAATGGCCATGCTATCTCCCCACGCCCTCTAAAGCAGTTTACCCACAGAACGCAAGATTTTGTAAATATTGTTCGTATTTTGCAGGTGTTGAATGAGTTTTCTATCATATGAAAGAGAAAGCCGAAGGTGGGTAATGACGATTCCCACACCTTTGATTCATCAAAGGAAACCATTCACAGGGTTCTACTCCATGCCTCATCAATGCTTCATGGGCATTGATGCCATACGAGCCCTAGGCGGCCCTGCACATCAACAAGACACACAATAGTACATAAAATAATTAAAAAGAGTATCAGTGTCGAAGACAAAACACAACAGAAAAAAAGATTGAAGACAGTTTGAGGGATTATGGCCTTAATCGACAATCAGATGCCTAATCCATTCATTTAAAGACAGCATGAAGACCAAAGACACAGATTGAGCGTAATTTGTCCTAAAACACTAAACTAAAGTGAATTAAAGGTGTTTTAGGATAAAACAAAGAAATATATCAGTCTGAGAAGCCTCCACCGCCACAACAGAGGCAAATTGAACCCTCGCCAGTGCCACACAGAAATCAAAGAAGGCCTAGTAATTACCCGAACAAGAGGTGTTTGCCTAAAGACCGCTGAACAATTAATACAAGTCAAAGATCTTATTTCTAATTGTCGGCAAAACTATTTTTAAAGATTAAGAACAGCCCAGAAACAAATCTGTTTGATCATTAGGCCTCGAAGAGAAAAAACAGAGTTACTTCAACATGACACAGAGCCTCAAAAGTCAACAAAGGCTCCCACCGAGCTTAATTCATAAATGCAAATCAATCAATACAGACATATCATCTATAAACTTCTTCATTGAGCCCCTCAAAGGACCGAGAAGTATTAAGTTTGTATTAATTGACTCACGAGATCTATTATTAGATCCCACCTCCTCATTCTTCTATAAATACTTCTATAGAAG
This sequence comes from Pinus albicaulis, assembly GCA_034641835.2. Taxonomy (NCBI): domain Eukaryota; kingdom Viridiplantae; phylum Streptophyta; class Pinopsida; order Pinales; family Pinaceae; genus Pinus; species Pinus albicaulis. Next base: position 797,449,084 of record CM076571.1, read on the forward strand.
ATGAGAAATTGTTGGTCTTTGGACATCTGAATGCATGTAATAGTTTTCTGAAGCTACTGATGCCCTATTTGCAACTTGAAGATACATAAACTGATATGAGAAGTTTGAAGTTGTAGAGACCCATCGGGCTTGCCGATTGTAACTGGTTTGAACATCAAATACAAGCTGCTGATTTATGGGATCCTGATTTATGTCAATGGTGATGTGTTCCTCACTGTCAATTGTTATCCTCTTTAATGTTTTCACTCTGTCCACTTTCTCTAATAAAGAACAACAAATATAGAGCTAGGATTTACTCTCAACAATACCCTACTCTTACTGAAAGCTTTATTTCTATGTTTTCTTCATTTGAAAGTTCTCTTTAAAGAGTATATTAAAGCAGGTTGGTTTCAAAGCACTTGCCTGATCTAGATTGCTCCTTGTGATTATTATTTGTGTTTTCCCTTAGAATATGCTGAAAGCAGGGTAGTTTCGAAGCACTCACCTGACCTTAAGCTATTCCAACTGTTTCTAAAATTTTTTCTAACTGAAATTACTTCAATGCAGGGTAGTTTCAAAGCACTTACCTTATCTCAGAATACTTTATGTTTTTTCCCTAAGTACATGTTGAAGCAAGATAGTTTGAAAGCACTTACTTGATCTTAGGTTGTTAACTGTTCTTCATTTGTTTTGTTCTCCATTTCCTATCTGTTTCATTCCATAAAATTAACTTAAGAGATCCTTTAGACATAAGTGACTTGCCCCATCAATCCTTCTTGAACCTTGCTGTCCAATTAAAATCCTCCTATGACTCCATAGCCCAAAGGGTTAAAACTATTTTTTTCCTTTTATGTTAGCTGAATCATCCCTTCATTTGCATACATCTTCACCCTTTATTTTGAATTTCCTTCACCTTCATCATGTCTTTTCCCAACCAAAAAACAAACAAACAAAACCCATGCTCTTCATAACTAGTCTAACATCACATTTCAGGTTTTAAAGATCACATCTTTAAACTCATTCATAGAGAGATCCCTCTCTAGATTCAGGAGGGCTAGATCCTTGAATCCCAAAGTGGTTTGATGTTGTATTATCTTTTGGTTTTACCAATCTGGCCAAAACATAGGAACCCCAACATAATGGCGACTCTGCTGGGGAGAAATATGAGAGTCCATAACTGCTAACATTGGTCTGTGTCCCATTGCCATCGACAACATAATGGCGACTCCACTGGGGAATTTTTGAGTTCATATTTTCTTGGCCAACTTTTATAAACTCCTTAGTTTTCCATACAACCATAAAAACTCAGAAAAAACCCAAAAATATTTCAGATCGGTAGTCAATAAACATGGTAGTGGACCATAAAACCTTTTACCTCCAAAAGAGCTAAAAAATTCTAATTGGCGACTCCACAATCCTATAGACCTTAAGAATCCATTGGGAGGACCCGTAATCATTATAAAATCATTCAAACTTAGTAAGAGGGCTTTAGGATTAAATTTTTCTTAGCAAAAATATCAATTAACCTCTCAAAGATTGTCATATATGGTTAACACATTTCTTGTTTAGTTGGGTCTAAAAAACACAATGTAGTGGCTCCTAGAAAGATTCATACTAGAGCTTACCCTGACCAAAACCCACCTGAGATAGTTGATAACCTTGAAAGATTACTCAGGAAGTCTCCTAAGTTCTCAACTGTTTTCAAATTATCCTTGAGAGCTAATTCAGTTCCTGAAAATCTTGCAGCTCTACAGCAATCACAAGTAGATCTAAGAAATCCATTTAGAACATGGTCACTTGACAGTTTAGATTAGCTAGATTCAGAGTCTTCACTTTCATCCCCAGAACAAAGTGAACATCATGGTAGTAGAGAAACCACACCACCTGATTTGCATTTCCTTCTCAATTTAGGTGCCTCTCATCCAAGATCAGCTCAGAAATCTATCCTTAGTCCATCCACATCTATTCCTCCAACATCCACTATCCAAACCACTCCACTCCAGCCCACTGTCCCTTTTGTTAATCCATTTCTTGTGAATCCACCTCCACCTCCAAGCATGATAGCATGGTATGCCCCCTTGGTGCTGCCCTAGCCTTTAGCTCCTTTACCCAATGAATATCAATCTAAAATTCCTCATTTCACCGATAAAGAATCTACCACTGCTCAACACCATGTAGATAGGATGGGAGATGCCTTTGACTACATGGAAATAGAGGATGAAACAATTAAGATGAGGATCTTCGCTCAGATTTTAGGAGGAGAAGTGAAGAAGTGGTTTAAAGCTTTGCCTCCTAATAGCATTAATGATCTTCCCACCTTACATCAAACTTTTATAAACAAATGGGAAGTTAGAAGAAACCCTCTCCAAATCCTAGCTGAACATAAGAATCTTAAAAGAAATCCAGGAGAGAGTGTCCATAACTATTCTATAAGACTTAACAGTATCTACAATGCTCTTCCACCACACATGAAACCTCCCCAAGGAATGGCCCTAGTAAAATACCCTGAAGGCTTTGAAGCTGACATGGCCTACCAACTTAGGGAAAGAGATTATAATACATTGAAATACATGCAGAAAGGAGCAGTGAGTGTTGAGGCAAACTTGATTGAGAAAAGAGCCAGGATGAGGGCTGAAAAAAAGGTAACCTATAGGGATGACATCACAGGTTCTGCATCTGATCCCAAATATGATAGTCTAGCCAAAACCATGGAGAGACTGGGAAAAATGGTAGAAAATTTGACTATCCAAGTTAGCAATCAGAATAGGAACCAAAATCAAAACCAAAACTTTAGGAGAAATAACCCCTCAAATAGACAAAGAGACTCTGACCAAAAGGTCATCCCTCCATTCCAAGAGAACTTCCTTGATGAGGACGAAGGAATAATAGAGGAGTCAGAGGAAACTGACATGAATATGATGGATGTGGATGAACTAGACCACACCTTTCCCACAGAAGAAAACTAGACCTCATACTCACATTGGAACGAGGAAGGGTTGGAAACTAAGGACTATAGGTTAGGATTCGAAAGTTCCATCATGCAGGTCCGAGAACAATATGACCTCAGGAGCAAAAAGAACATAGATGATCCCAAACCAAAGGCCTCTGAAATCACCATTAAGAAAAAGCCTGGAAAGACCCCTAAAGTGACTTCTAAAAGTAGTAAATTAGCAGCTGATAATTCTGGTAAAAACAAAGGTAAGGACATCCAAACCAGTGGCAAATCAAGTCGAGAACCTAGTAGAACTAGTATCGCAGCTAATGCTCTTGATAAAATAGCTTCAAACATTGTACATGCTGAAAATCAACAAGCTGATATTACTAATAAAACAGTGCCCAACAAGACATAATTGAATCTTTCAAAGAGTCAGTGTGCTTTTAATTTGGAAAGTGAGATTGCCAAAATTAAAATTTCTATCCCTCTCATTGAGTTGGCCACCCAGGATTTATATAAGAGTCAAATTTTGAAAGCTTTAAACTTAGGAGAAAATAGTAACACCCTCAATTTGAATGGTGAGCAACAAGCTCTCTTGTTTGGCCCAAAAATTGAAGGGAAATTTCAAGAAGGGATAGTACCTCCTTTCTATGTCAGCCTTAATATCCATGACAAAATCCTGCATAATGCTATGTATGACTCTGGAGCCTCGCACAACCTTATGCCAAAAGTGATAATGGAAAGGCTAGGCCTAGAAATAACCAGACCTTACAAAGATTTATATTCTTTTGACTCTAGCAGAGTGAAGTGCCTTGGCCTAATCAAAGATATTTGTGTGAGTTTGACTCAAATCCCAGACAAGTGCATGGTTATGGATGTTGTGGTGGCTGATTTTCCTCCTAAGTATGGCATGTTGTTGTCAAGATCATGGGGTGCCAGGCTGTAAGGTACAATGCGGATGGATGGAACATATGCCACTATCCCTGTCTTTAGCCAGCTTAGAAGACTATACAGAGAGGCACACATGAAATTCATGGTTAGTAGCCCAGACAAGCCTGAAAATTCCCCCATTTACTCATTCCATACAGACCTGGATTTGTTTATCCTTTTAAATAATGAATCCACTAATAAGCCAGAGCTAGAAGACAACGACTCTGTTAACCAGTTAGAGGCCCCAAATCTAGAAATAATGGCAGTTCTAGGTATGGAAGAAAACGAGAGAGAAACTTTTGAACAGTGCATTGAAACAACAAACCAGAGTGAACAAAGCCAAGATGGCAAACAACAAACTACCCGTCACGCTGAACTCTATAAAAATCCTGAGGAATGAGACCCATCACGACATGTTGCGGATCTCAGAACAAAACATAATGATGAACAAGGCAATAGGGATCAAAACGATGTTAACAATCCCTTATGGTGCATGAAATTCGACGAGTCTTGCACTAAAGAGAGTGCAGGAGCTGGGGTGTGGTTGGTCGACACTGAAAACAACTACTCTGAGAGCCATGCTTTCAGGCTAGATTTCAAATGCACTAACAACATCGCAGAGTATGAGGCTCTCATCCTAGGATTGCATCTATTGAAAGAGCTAGGAGCCAAGAAAATAATTGTTCAGGGAGATTCAGAATTAGTCATCAAATAGTTAAATGGAGAATATGTCGTTAAACATCCTAGAATAAGGGTATACAGAAATAATGCCATGGATTTCCTGAAAACGTTTACAAAATATGAACTTGTGTTTGTCCTAAGGAGTCAAAACATAATTGAAAACAGATTGGCTTGCGCCGCTAGTTCATGCCAGGAATCACCTAGTGACAAACAGATCATCATTTGTACAAAATATAGACCTGCAGTGCCAGATAATGAGAAATATTAGCAGGTCTTTGAGGGTGACAAACAAATAGAGGATTTCTTGCTTGGCAGGAACGACTTTGAATTATGTGATCCAGATTTTAAATCCAAAGAAAATTGCCTAAACAAAGAGCCCCCTAAAGAAGAAAAGCCATCCGGTTCCGTAAAAATCAACGTGTTAACTAAAAACTTGAAACTCATACTGAAGAGTACGAGGACATAGAAAACGAAGACATTGAGGTACTGCCGTCAAAGGATAAGAACATACCTAGAGGGCTAGCACCATTGGAGGACCTTTTTGATTTTAACTACGTAGCAAAGAAACCCACTATAGAACACGTCGAGTCTGATGTCGAAGAATGAAACATAGGCATCGAGGATAAGCCTAAAATGATTAAATTAGCTAGGTCCTTGCCAGCAGACATGAAAAAGAAATACATCGACTTATTTAAAGAGTTTTTTGATGTGTTTTCTTGGAGTTATGAAGAATTAAAAGCCTATGATACAAAAATAATCCAGCACAAGATCCCATTGAAAGAAAACCAAAAACCCTTTAGGCAAAAACTGTGTTGAATTAATCCTATACAACTGCCTCTAGTAGAAAAGAAAATCAAGAAAATGTATGAGGTAGGAATCATAGTGCCTATGAGGTTTTCAGATTGGGTGTCTAACCTTGTAGCTGTGAGAAAAAAGACAGGAGAAATCAGACTGTGCATTGATTTCAGAAACCTTAACAAAGCCTCCCTAAAAGACAATTACCCTTTACCCAGAATGGAACAGATCCTACAAAGGGTAGTTGTTTCAAAGAGGATTTCTCTGTTAGATGGTTTTTCAGGATATAACCAAGTTTTAGTACTCCCAGAAGACCAACTCAATACATCTTTCACCACTCCTTGGGACACTTTCATGTATGTGAAAATGCCTTTTGGATGAATGAATGCTGGGGCCACTTTTCAAAGGGCCATGGACATTTCATTTTCTGAGGAGATAGGGCACTTCATTGTAATTTACCTTGATGACATAACCGTTTATTCCAAATCTGATGAAGAGCACCTTAAACATCTAAGAAAGGTTCTTGAAAAGTGCAGAAGGTTTGGACTATCTTTAAATCCCAAAAAGACAATGTTTGGCATACAAGAGGGTAAATTCCTCGGCCATATTATATCAGAAAAGGGGATTAAAATAGATCCAAAAAGAGTTAAGGGAATACTACAGATTAGCCAACCAAGGAACATAAAAGAAGTACAGTCCTTTATTGGAAAGATTAACTTCTTAAGGAGGTTTATTCCCAACTTATCAGAGCTCCTTAGAAACATGACTAATATGCTCAAAAAAGAAGTAAGAGTGAAGTGGACTGTAGAAGCCAAAAGATCCTTCGAATTGGTAAAACATGCACTCACCCGGGCACCAGTCCTAATCAGCCTGGACTTTTCAAAAAAATTCCTTATTTTCCCCTTTGCCTCAAAACATACCGTGGCTACGATCTTGTTGCAGAAAAACCCTGAGGGACAGGAACAACTTATTGATTTTGTCAGCAAGGCTCTAAGGGATGCACCCTTGAAATATAAAATAATGGAAAAACAGGTCTATGCTTTAGTAAAGGCCTTAAAAGAATTTAGGGTGTATATTCTACATTCCCACATCATTGCTTATGTGCCTAACATAGTGGTAAAAGACATCTTGTCATAAGACCTGGATGGAAAGAGGGGCAAATGGATTGCTGTAATATTAGAGTATGATTTGGAAATAAAACCTACAAAACTCATTAAAGGTTAGGGCTTAGCTCAATTAATGGCTGAATCTAATCTACAAGCCCTTGAAATTAACATGGTAGATGCCTTGGATGAACAGGAAGAATTACCTGCTCCCACTGTGGAAGAGAAGTTCTAAAACTCACCTTGGTACGCTGACATCTTGTATGTGCTTACAAATCTTAATGCTCCTCCTGATTTATCAAAAACAAAGGCAAGGTTTTTAAAGTTGAAAGCTAGGAATTATTGCATTTTAAATGAATGTTTATATTGGAAAAATGCTAATGGTTTATTTCTTAAATGTTTGCCTGAAGTTGATGTAGAGAGGATCAAGCATGAATTCCATGAAGGAGAGTGTGGAGGTCATCTCTACTGGAAAACCACAGCCAATAGATCCTTAGAGCTGGCTATTACTGGCCCACCCTCTTCCAAGATGTCCATAAAATGATAGTTTCCTGTCACAGATGCAAAATTTTTGAGGGCAAAAGAAAACTCCTTCCTTTACCATTACAACCTATCACTGTTGAAGCTCCTTTTCAACAGTGGGGCCTAGATTTCATAGGAGAAATCCATCCTTCTTCATCTGCCCAACACAAATGGATTCTCACAGCCACTGACTACTTCAAAAAGTGGATAGAGGCCATCCCTTCTAGGAATGCCACATATTCTGTCATTGTAAAATTTCTTGAAGACCATATCCTGTCTAGATTCAGCTGCCCTAGGAAGATTATTATTGATAATGCTGCTGCTTTTGGTTCCAGAAAGATGATTGATTTTTGTCACAGGTATTAGATTACACTTGGTCATTCTACTGCTTATTACCCTTAAGGTAATGGGCTAGTAGAATCATCAAATAAAATTTTGGTGATCATCATCAAGAAGCTGCTTGAGGAGAATAAAAAATCATTGCATAACAAGTTGGTGCATGCTTTATGGGCAGACAGATTAACCACAAAGAAGTCCATTGGAATGTCCCCTTACCAGCTTGTTTATGGAGTAGATCCAGTGTTTCCTACTAGCCTAGGTGTACCAGTGATAAAATTAGTCCAAGAAATACGGTCAAAAGAGGACAACATGATAAGGAGGATCAATCAAACAATACATCTCCAGCAGACAAGGGAAGAGGTCTACAACAGAGCTCAGAAGGTGCAAGAGAACATAAAGAATTTTCTTGACAAGAGAACAAAGGCTTGTAACTTCAACATTGGAGACAAGGTACTCAAGTGGGACTCCAGAAGAGAAGATAAGGGTAAACATGGCAAATTTGACAGTTTGTGGCAAGGTCCTTACATTAGTCAGTCCACCATTGGTCCAAATGCCTTTTTTCTGCAAGGGTTAGATGGCACAGATCTATTTGGGGGTCCTGTCAATGGCAGGGTGATTAAGCATTACTACTGCTGAGTTCAATTTTAAAGCTTTCATTTCCATTGTAAATACCATTTCTTTGTTCAGTTTCACAAAAAAGAAAAATACAAAAACAATGAAAGATAGAAAAGAGAGAAGATTGTAAAAACAATAAAGGTACAACCCCATACCAACAAAAAGAGAAACAAATCTGAAAGTGTGCAAGCCTAAATGCCACTCCTGAAAAACACACTTCTAGTTAGTCAAACAACCTGATCTTGACTAATTAATTTTAAATTTACTGCTGATAGGATAGTGAATTCAATTTTCCAAACTGTTTAAACTTGGCTTATCAGTAGATAGATTAGGATAGAAATTAAAGGTTAAAACATGCTCAAAACCTGAACCTAAGTTTCCAAGCAAGAATTGACTCCAATCTATTTTTAATTCTGAGTCAAAACAAAGGTAAATCTGGTTCTAATTAGCTCAAAATCTGAACCAGTCAGACAAAGAAGGAATAGTTCAAACAAAAGTAAAAATAGAGCTATAAAGAAAAGAGAAGGCCATGATGAGAAACTTTCAGATCTTAAGCCTTCCATTTTGTTCTAAATTTTCTACAAAATTAATTTCTATGTGCAGCTTGTTTTTCATGCCATAGATCACAACATCAAACAACTTAATCTTGACTTGACTGTTTTTAAATTTCTGTTGTAGAATTTAGTGAATAAAATCTATTGGATAGTTTAATCCCAACAGATGGTAGATTAGGTAGAGAAACATGTGAACTCAACTGCTTAATCTGAGTTCATGGAGAGATAAGGAGTAGAAATAGATTAGAATTCCTACTTTCAAAAGAATAAAATGTGGTGAAAAGAGTTTGCCAATCCAAGTGCACTCTAAAGGAGAAAAAATGTTAGATCAGTAGGATTGGGTAGGTAGAAAGCTTGTGTTGATGAAAGATCCATTTTTTTTCATGGTTGCTAATATGTTTCAGAGCAAAGAAGATCATTCAAGTAAAGAAAGGCAACCCAATAGATGAGGCACTGATCAGCCTCTCAGAGAAATGTAGGTCTGAAGTTCTTGATGCCTTCAAGAAGGCACCATCCCCAAGTGGAGCCATTGTTGGCCACCTATAAAATTCGTTCTATCAAAAGGTGGCCAAAACATTTTTTAGCCTTCAAGAAATAGTTTTTTTTCCAAAATGTTATCTCTTGAAGCCTCTTGAAGACCTCATGACCTTGTCTAAAAATCTTCACTGCTGTTTCCCTTCAGAACTCAGAAATTCTGCTAAAAATCCATGAGAAAAGACTGCTGCAAAATCCCCTTTCTCCCCTTCCTCCATTCAGAAAATAACCTTCATTTTTACTCTCTTTTTCCCCATCATTTTCCTCTATTTTCAATTTGTCCTCATCTCCCCTTCATAAAACCCCTTTTTTAAATCGGCCAAAACCCCCCCAAATCCATTGAAAACTTGTAAAATTTCATGAAAAATACATATTATTGTATAAAGGCTTAAGCCCCCTTGGGCTAAGTCTTAAACCACTTCCCCTCCATACACCTTGGTGCTGGAACCAAGCGCTGAACCATTCAAACGCTTAATCGCATCGCAAAGTTTGAATGGTTAGATTGAAAGACCAAGACCGAAGTCCCGATTGCAGTTAGCCCTTTTTTGTATATGCCCCGGGCATGTTATATTACATAGAGACCATGGGCCCCACAGTCGGGTGCCAAACCATATCATAAATATATATCCCGCCCCCGAAGCATTAGAACTTTGTATTATATTGAGATTTTTGGTTTTTATATATCATAAAGGGTTTCTGCCGATGTAAAGTTTTAAACGATATCAACCGTTGATCTACAACCGATCAAACGGCCCACGCTAATCGCATCGCAAGTTTCAAATGGTTAGAATGAAAGACCTATATCATATTTCCGATTGCGATGGCCCGATCACACAATCGCATCAGCCTTTTCCCAATCGCGCAATCGCATTGGTGATTTCTATTGTGCCTTTACATTTCTCCACCTTCGATTGCCATCCCTCTGATTCACTCCCCACCGTTGATCTGATCCTCAGATCAATAGCCAACGCTCAATCACTCCATTGCACTCCAAGTTCATTACCCCGCCGATTGTGATCCCTCCGATTCATTTCCCACTGTCGGTCTGATCCTCAGATCAACGGCTAGCGCTCAATCACTTCGTCACACTCCAAGTTCATTACCTCACCGATTGCAATCTCCCGATGCATTTCCCACCGTCGATCTGATCTGCAGATTGATGGTTTTCATCTAATCGCATCGGGGTTTTCCATCGGGTGCGTCTAATTACTTTACTTTGCCCCCCTCTAATTGCCGATTCTCGATTTATTCACCACCATTGATCATTGCATGATCGACGGTTCAGACTTATTCTCCCCTCTGCTCTCTGTTTTAACCTTCTCTTAACTAATCCCAAAAGTTGGATCATGCCATCCAATGGCCATGCTCTCTCCCCATGCCCTCTGAATTAGTTTACCCACATAACGCAGGATTTTGTAAATATTGTTCGTATTTTGCAGGTGTTGAATGAGTTTTCTATCATATTAAAGAGAAAGCCAAAGGCAGGTAATGATGATTCCCACGCCTTTGATTCATCAAAGGAAGCCATTCACAGGGTTCTACTCTATTCCTTGTCAATGCTTCATGGGCATTGATGCCATACGAGTCCTGGGCGGCCCTGCACATCAACAAGACACACAACAGTACATGAAATAATTAAGAAGAGTATCAGTGTCGAAGACAAAACACGACAGAACAAAAGATTGAAGACAGTTTGAGGGATTATGGCCTTAATCGATAATCAGATGCCTAATCCACTCATTTAAAGACAACATGAAGACCGAAGACACAGATCGAGCATAATTTGTCCTAAAACACTGAACTAACGTGAATTAAAGGTGTTTTAGGATAAAACAAAGAAATCTACCAGTCTGAGAAGCCTCCACCACCACAGCAGAGGTAAATTGAACCCTCGCTAGCGCCAAAAGCCAACCTTTCTAGATGCCAATGACACCTACAGCCACACATAAATCAAGGAAGGCCTAGTAATTACCTGAACAAGAGGTGTTTGCCTAAAGACAACCAAACAATTAATACAAATCAAAGATCTTATTTCTAATTGTTGGCAAAACTATTTTTAAAGATTAAGAACAGCCTAGAAACAAATATGTTCGATCATTAGGCCTTGAAGAGCAGAAACAGAGTTACTTCAACATGACACAGAGCCTTAAAAGTCAACAAAGGCTCCCACTGAGTTTAATTCATAAATGTAAATCAATCAATATAGACAGATCATCTGTAAACTTCTTCATTAAGCCCCTCAAAGGGCCAAGAAGTATTAAGTCTGTATTAATTGACTCACGAGATCTATTATTAAATCCCACCTCCTCCTTCTTCTATAAATACTTCTGTAGAAGATGAGAAATTGTTGGTCTCTAGACATCTAAATGCATGTAATAGTTTTCTGAAGCTACTGATGCCCTGTTTGCAACTTGAAGATACATAAACTGATATGAGAAGTTTGAAGTTGTAGATACCCACCGGGCTTCCCGATTGTAACTGGTTTGAACATCAAATATAAGCTGTTGATTTATGGGATCCTGATTTATGTCAATGGTGATGTGTTCCTCATTGTCAATTGTTATCGTCTTTAATGTTTTCACTCTGTCTACTTTCTCTAATAAAGAACAACAAATATAGAGCTAGGATTTACTCTCAACAGTACCCTACTCTTACTGAAAGCTTTATTTCTATGTTTTCTTCATTTTAAAGTTCTCTTTAAAGAGTATATTAAAGCAGGTTGGTTTCAAAGCACTTTCCTAATCTAGATTGCTCCTTGTGATTATTATCTATGTTTTCCCTTAGAATATGCTGAAAGCAGGGTAGTTTCGAAGCACTCACCTGACCTTAAGCTATTCCAACTGTTTCTAAAATTTTTTCTAACTAAAAGTACTTCAATGCAGGGTAGTTTCAAAGCACTTACCTGATCTCAGAATACTTTATGTTTTTTCCCTAAGTACATGCTGAAGCAAGATAGTTTGAAAGCACTTACTTGATCTTAGGCTGTTCATTGTTCTTCATTTGTTTTGTTCTCCATTTCCTATCTATTTCATTCCATAAAATCAACTTAAGAGATCCTTTAGACATAAGTGACTTGCCCCATGGATCCTTCTTGAATCTTGATGTTCAATTAAAATCCTCCTATGACTCCATAGCCCAACGGGTTAAAACTGTTTTTTGCCTTTTCTGTCAGCCGAATCATTCCTTCATTTGCATACATCTTCACCCTTTATTTTGAATTGCCTTCACCTTCATCATGTCTTTGCCCAACCCAAAAACAAACAAACAAAACCCATGCTCTTCATAACTAGTCTAACATCACATTTCAGGTTTTAAAGATCACATCTTTAAACTCATTCATAGAGAGATCCCTCTCTAGATTCAGGAGGGATAGATCCTTGAATCCCAAAGCAGTTTGATGTTGTCTTATCTTTTGGTTTTGCCAATCTGGCCAAAACATAGGAACCCCAACACCTTCCACAGGCAGAGGTGAATCACATAAATTTGCACTTAGAAACTCCTCCCACATAACACTTTATTTTCACAACCATCACAAATTGAGTTGTCCCCTAAGAGATTTTTATAAAAAATATTTTAAATACATGAAATTGCAAGTATTTTATACTAATATCACAAAATTAAATTAGGTTTGAAATTCTTAAAAGTAGAATTAATATTAAAAATAAAAATTTCATGCATTTAAAAAGTAATTTAATTTTTTTTCCCATGGGCATAGAATAGATGACGCTTAGGTATATTGTTAAGACACTTTGTCATGTGAAGGTCATTGGTTCGAAACTCCATGGACATAAATCCTTTCATGTTGAGGGTTTGTGTGACACATACTCAGTGCAATCACCAAGTAATTTGATGACCTATGGCTTGAGAAACTACGACCTAGGGGCATCGAAGCTGTCAAAATCACCCATGGGACCACACTCGTCGTGTGCCACAACAACCCTTAACATGACTGGATTTGTACCCCCAAAGTTTCGAACAAATAACCTTCACATCACAGAGTGAGTTAACAGTACACCAATAATACACACCATCACAATTTAAGCAGTGTAGACTATCTTTCAACAATTTAAAAACTATCCAATTGGCCATAATTGAGCATTCTCACTCCACTAGCCATCTTATATGCTTTGATAAATCCAAAATCCTTGCTCCCACCCCTTTCTATTCCAGCCGGATCATTAGGGAAGCCCTCAAAATTGAGAAGCATCCCAATAACTTTAATCGTGATGACGGGTATCATGGAAGCCCACCATCCATTTTTTTTCCTCTAAACATTCCAACCTGTCCTCAAAACATTCAAACCTATCCTAAAATCCTTACCCCAGAGCTTTTCTCGTCCTTGGTTTTTAAGTTTTAAATTTTAAATTTTATTAATCCCTAATTTTAAAATTTTAATAATCCTTTTAATTAGTAAGACTTGGTCATTAATCACCCCATCCCATCTTCTACCCTAATCTCTTTAATTAAATAAAATTTCGTATAAACTTTCTCTATTTCAAAATCCCTCTTCCACTTGCCATTAATTTAATCCCCTATCCTCTTTCCATTTTAATTCGTCAATTGAATGCCCTTCCCCTTATTCTATTCATCTATTACTTTTTATTTTAAATAATAATAATATATCATCCAAATAATTTAATTTTATTCTAATTTTAATTTAAATTAATTTAATTCCAAAATTTTTATTCTAATTTTAATTTAATTTAATTCCAAAACAATTTAAATTCAATAATTGATTTCCCTAACCTCAGTTATCATTTATTAATTAATTTAATTTTAATTCCAAAAATTTTAAATACAATAATTGATTTTAATAGTATAATTTGATTTTAAATTTATAATTTCTTTTTCTAAATAAATGTTTCAATACTTTGACTCATTTAATACTCAATTCCTACTAATGACTAATTTCTTGCTAATAACTAATTTCTTGTTCCCTATAAATCGTGATGCTTTGGCACATGTCTATGAAGATGGGTGAAGTGTTCAGTAAAAACTTCGGCTCAACCAACAACACAATTCTTCAAAAGCTCTCAATATTATTTAAAATAAGTCTAATTAATCATTATCCTTTCCACTTTAAAAATATAATTGTTATTATATCTGTAATTAATTAGCATTTAAATTTAAAACTTATTTGAAACAAAAATAATAATTTACATAATTTAAAATAATTAAAGATAAAATTTATTATATTATAAAATATTATTTAAACTTATATTGAAAATGAAATTCACTTTTCAAAATGGTCTTAATATTATCAAAATTTATTTAAAAAATATATAATAAGTTTTTTGAAAAAAAAATTAACGGAATCAAATTTAGTTAAAAATTATATTTATTACATTCTAACCGTCCAATTCATTTAAAAAAAAAATTAAAATAATAATTTAAATGACTTGGTCAATTTGTTTGGTTGAAAGATACCGTTACTAGAGATACATTTACTAGATTATCACTAGCATTTAATTCTACTCTTTAAAAAACATATAATTATACAAAGTTTAAAAGGAATGTGCTCAAGTTAAGAGCGTTCACACATTATTGGCTGACCTACGTGGCTCCCTCGGAATGCTTCACGGAGAGACCTAGTCCACTCAACGCCCTTCTATGATACCTTTCATCCCAATCTCATTTCAGAGTAACTGACCGGCCCATATATTTCCATTAATTTCTTTGCCCACTTCTACTCTTTATATAAACACACTTCGCCGTTCCTTTCTTTCATCTCGTGTCAACCCTCGTCTCGCCATCGAATCCATTGGCGGTTTTCATTTTACTCTCATCAACCTCCTCGATCCATCGATCCATCGCTGGTTTAAAGTAGTCGCTACAGAGAATAATCCATCAATGGCTACTAATCTGGCAGGTATTTCTTATGATTTTTCTCTTTTTTCTAATTTTTTCCCATGTTTTCTTAATATTAGTCTATCTATATCTCTGTTGTGTTGTGTTTGATAAGTAGGGCAAAATAAAACGGGAGGCGCCAGTCGTCGATGGAAGCCAACTGTGGAACAAAAAGGCGTACTTGAATCTCTTCACAAACAAGGCATTCATTCACCATCGTTGGAAGAGATCGGGAGGATTACCCAACATTTGCAGAAGTACGGCCAAGTTGAAGAAAAAAACGTGTTCTATTGGTTCCAGAACTCTAATGCTCGGGAGAAAGAGATACAGAGGAAGAAAAACATGGCAGGCCAATTATTGCTCTCACAACCTGAACCTGCAGGTATGTGTTTTATATAGCGTTTAAACTTTTACTTCTATGGTTTTCATTCTACTTCTAAATTTAATTTTAATAATTTTTAGCTTCAAAGCGGACTGCACTCTGGAGTCCTTTCATGAAAACATCTCAATCTATATCAGTACCAAGAACAAAAGTAAGTATAAATTAAGAGTTTTTCCTGTGGAGATTATTTAAGAATTTTATGAAGATATATATATTTCACATGTTTTTATATGATTCCCAGTTGAGAAATGAAGAAAGAATGGAGGATTGCTTGTTTTTCGACCATTCATGTTCGTTTTGTAATAATGCGGAGAGAATTCCATTATTGGAATTATTTCCGCTCCATCCTGATCGCGGCGGACGTGAAGAAGCAGGAGCCAATCATTAATATTCAGGGTTGTGATTATTGGGTGACGGACTAATTCAAGAGCTAAATATTCAAAGGATGTCTGTTTTTCTCAGAGATTTTGCACACCGTTGACTTATTTCAAGTTTGCAATTGATATCATCTGCCATTGTAAGGCAACTTGTCTTTTTTAAATGTTTATATGATCACTCAACATTGTAAGTCTGCAGCTGGTTTATATCATCAGCTATTGTAAGCCGATTCATGAAATATGAAAGCAACAATTTTGTTAAATATTTATGGATAGAACGATGCAGCCGAGGGTAGCTTCCCATCAGATATATATCGAGATAGTTTTGAAAATATACATGTTCTGGTCTTCTTTAAAAAAATGATAATTATGAAGTTTTTGTTTTCATTAAAGATTGATTTTCACATTTAAATTATTAAAAATGAATCCAACAAGTGTTTCGAACATGGTAGAGTCCAAGTACGGAAATCAAAATGCATCTAACACTATTTACTTATGCCACATCATATCTGTTTCTTCACAACTTTAGGTTTTAGAGGATACATAATACCTCTACACAACCTGATAAAACTATGGGTTGACACCCTACATTGCTAATCATTACTGTTCTTAGTAGTTTACACATGGTACGCCATGCTGCACTTTCCCACATATTATAGTAATGTTTGGAACAATAATTCAATCATAAATTAATGCATACTATTATTCTTTCTATGTCCATGATAACAATGTTACTTCTATCATATACTTATTTGGATATTGCTTACTCCATTATCAAAACACACAACCGTGGATAACGATATGATTGTTTTCATGGTATTAAAATATTTCTAATTTTCAATTAATATAAACAAGTAAGTTGAATATTAATTATAAAGAAGTTTGAAGCTTTATGGATTTGTAGTTTTTTGGTGGGTTCTGCAATCTGCATTTTTTTAGAGGGTTCTATGGTATGCGTGCTGAGGCAAATGTAGATAATATTTTATCAACATGCGATTATGGAAGCCGAAAATGGTTGGAGAATGCAGTAATATGGAAGATTCAATGGACTAGTCTATAACAATGTTACTTTAAGTCATATACTTATTTGGATATTGCTTACTCCATTATCAAAACATACAACTGTGAATAACTATATGATTGTTTTCATGGTATTAAAATATTACTAATTTTTAATTAATATAAACAAGTAAGTTGAATATTAATTATAAAGAAGTTTGGAACTTTATGGTTTTGTAGTTTTTTGGTGGGTTCTGCAATTTGCATTTTTTTAGAGGGTTCTATGGTCTGCATGCTGAGGCAAATGTAGATAATATTCTATCAACATGAGATTATGGAAGCAGAAAATGGTTGGAGAATGCAATAATATGGAAGATTCAATGGACTAGACTATTCAGACAACCCAAGTGACATGGGTCCTATATTTACAGAGTAGCAACCTCAACCAAATGGTGTGGAATTTTGGAATACAAATGGCATGGTGAGGGGAGATGACTCAGTAATGCAACGATGTTGAGATGATGTGTGTCAGGAGGGTGAGAACGAGGGACATCTAGGATTTTCATAAGGGGTCACCCAATAGTTTTGTATTCAAATACTTTTCAGATTTATGAAAGGAGTATGAATGGACCCCTCTAAATTAAAACTTAGGGAAGTATGAAAGGAGTTAGGAACCGTCTAAAGTGAAACTTAGGGAGGTATGAAAGGGAGGCTAAACCTCAAAAAATGAGTTTTCCATCTATGAGGCGATAATAGGACTCCATGTACAAAACACTCATACGAGTTTCCATGTATAATTTTAATGGCTACTGATCACAATTATCTTACACTGAGGGTTGTAAAGAGATGAACAAACCATGGCAGAGACTTGAGTACCATTAAATATCATTTTAATAATAATGCCTAATTCCTTGGGTTTATGTTTGGAATCACAATGTTTTGAGACATGATTTCATTTCTTTGATGTAGCCTTACCAACCTTGAAATTTACCAGTATTAGGCCTACCTACATAATCTACTGCCACTATATGGGTTACTTGTTGTGTTATCATGCAACAAATATCAGGATCATACGTGCTTGAACACCATACATAGACAACATAACAACATAAATTTAACAAACTTAAAGCTAATGAAGAGATCTTCGAATTATCCACAGTGTGATCAAACAACGGTCGACGTTTCGAATCCCAACGGGGATCCATCTTTAGGACAAGATGATGAATGAAAAATGAAAAAAGGACGCAGAGGACAAGGTTTATATATAGTGAAAAGAGGAGCAGAGGAAGAGCCAATAGACTAACTAATATTTTTTTATTTATAATTAAATAAGTTTTATTATATTGTTATAATTACTTTAATAATAAATTTACTTTAAACTTAAAGCTAATAAAAGGAACAAGAGAATCGCTACATTGTTGGATCTGCTGTTGAGAAAGACAAGAAGAAGCCCTCTACTTATAACAATATGGAGGACCTTAGCATTTAAGAATGGTAGTTGGCTGGTATACCAATTGAGCAGTTAAAGACTTACTTATAAGTGAACTTACCATTGTGTATGTATACACTCCCCTAAATTGGAACTTAGGAAAGTATGAAAGGGAGTTTAAACCTCAAAAATGGGTTCCATCTATGAGGTGATAATAGGTACCTATGTACAAAATGCTTAGATGAGTAGACCAAAAAAGGAGGACTGAGACCACCCCTAAAAAAAAGGGATAACTTCATTCACCCCCTAAAGTGAAACTTAGGGAAGTATGAAAATAAGGCTAAGCCTCAAAAATGGGTTCCAGCTATAAGGCCATAATAGGTACCCATGTACAGAGTGCTCAAATGAGTAGACAAAAAGGATGAGAACTAAAACCCCTGCATCCAGAAAAATGGATAATTTCATTAATCCCAAGCAAGGCATGAAGTTGAATATATAAGTATCTTCCAATGATCTATAGTTGAGGGGCTTATACCCCACTTGCTTCACCAACACGGATACCATGCATAATTACCTCTAATCTATGTGCTCTGTCTGATATACAGATCCATGCCCTTCTAATGGTTGCGAAGCCTCTTTTAACATTGCTATGGTAACTACAGACTTCTATCTCAATGTTCTTCTACATGCATGTAAGTTTGCAATATGCCAATCCATTGCCTAGTGTTGTTTAGTGTAACCTTCACATGGAAAAACTAGCTAACAAACATACTCATCATGTATCTAAGTTGGTTTATTATTTTCTAATCACGAAGTAGACATACACAGACTGGCTATGCTTATTTTCTCTGGGGCTTTGAGTTCATTCTTATATGCTATGTCCTTAGGTTGTAGTGGCCAAAACACTAACACTGCTACTATAGGAACCTTAAACAACCCTTCAAATATTAATCAATGTCTTTATATTTTTCTAATATGATTTAAGTAAAGATATGCCAATTTTCAAAGGCAATTTTCCCCAACAATAATTAACGACACAAATGCCTTTGTAACATATAATTAAGAGCTAATGTTCTAGATGTGGCTTTATTGGAAGAGACAATGGGTTGAGTTGATGACATTATTAAATCAATTTAGAAGTAGGTCAAGGGATGGTAGTTAATTTCTTGTAGATTCATTTGGGTCATTGGGTAGACTAATTATATGTTATTGGGATTGTATGATGTTGTGATTTTCCTTTGTACTGTTGTCAGGATTGGTAATTTTCGCTCATAGGGATACTTAGAAAATTGAGATCATCCTAAGTGTGTCTCATTGCCTTACGTGTTATTCACGCCCAAACCCACATTTGGATGATATTATTGCTAAAATTAACCTTTCATTTCAAAGGGAAAAGGCCATGTAGTCTGTAACATACCAACATAAAAATAACCTTAATAGTGTTATTCTACACTTGTTATAATACTCTACAACTGTAAATGATGATATCGAAGGGTGGAATTCCTCCATTTATGGAGGCTCTCGATTGGAACTAGAAAAGAGGGAGGAAGCTTTCTGTTTGTCCTAACTTAGAATTCTCAGTATGCCTAGCATTGGGTGGAGACAAACTTATGGATCTCCTAAGGAAATTAAGGGTGGAGATGTATATATCTGGAGTCCCTTGCTGATCAAAGGGTGGAACTGTGAATCTCTAGAGTCCCTTGCTGACCAAAGGGTGGATATGAGAATCTCTGGATCCCCTTACTGACCAAAGGGTGAAGATGATAATCTCTGGAATCCATTGATGATAAACGGGTGGAGATTTATATCTATCGAGTCCCTTATGGACTAATGGGTGGAGGAAAAACTACTTCTGGACTCCCTGTATCAGTCTACAACCAAAATGTAATAGGCAGGGTGGAAGGGAACAAACCTCCGCAATCCATGGCCTAAACACCAAGACAAGTTTCATAATCTAGGGGGTGACAATTGCATAGCTGGCAGTTGTCAATGGTTGGGAGGAAAATCGTGAAACCTATTCCTATACCCATCCTTTGGTATCCTGATAATTATGATGCCCGAAAATCATTCAAGACTACTCCCTAAAAAGTAGGGTTACAAAATGGTACGTACTGCCTAAATTACATGACATTTTGATGCCATAAGTAGGCATGAATTATGTTGTATATCTAACCAGTATGGAAGAAATCACAACTGTTAATAATGATGTATGTTTAGGCAAGGAGTTGTGGTCTTAGACTCTGTTGTACACCTAAGTTCCATGGCTACCCCATACACTAAGTTGCCTCCATAGGTTGAAAGACCTACAAAGGAGACAACAGACATGAAGTGAGGCATTAGTTACCCTTAAGACTATGTCAACAAACTTCAGATGATGGTACCTGACACTTGAAAGAGTTCATATTATCAGATTAGTACTTGATGTCCCAAATGAAGTTCATGATGTTCATAAGAAGA
Source organism: Pinus albicaulis (assembly GCA_034641835.2). Lineage (NCBI taxonomy): Eukaryota > Viridiplantae > Streptophyta > Pinopsida > Pinales > Pinaceae > Pinus > Pinus albicaulis. The sequence continues at coordinate 797,469,562 of CM076571.1, forward strand.
AAACCCAGTACATGTGGAATGATACTATCTAGGGGCTTATTAAAATTCTGATCTAGCCTTGCATATACTTCAATTTGTTGGCATATAAAATTTGACAATGGCTTATACTGAATCTGTCCCTGACGTTTCCTTGGATAGAGTAGATTGTCAGTTATAGTGTTTACTTTATAAGTACATGCCATCTTTAATGGTTGATCGTGCAATGGTATGTTATATGTATTGGGGTAGTATTAAGTGTGTTGTCAATAAACCATGACAAAAATTGAAAAATGTTGCTAGAATAGTATAGGATGCACACATAATTACACAGTTTGAGAAATTTTAAGGAGTCTGATGTAGAGGCTGTGTAAGATTGGTGTCAATTTAGTCTGATACAACAACCAAGTTATGCAGCCCATATATTTTTCTAAGATTTACAAGTAGATCTTACAATTTTGGCAGGGTACCATTCTCTATCTATGAAATCGACAAATGCTAGACCGTGGTATATTTGTCCTGACCATTAGAAGCTATACACTTCAATGAAATAAAACTTGATATAGTATGCTGCATTCTAGGGGCGCCTTGTAGGTTGTCCTCTCAGGTGGCTAAAACCATGTGCTAGTGTGAGTATAGCATAAAGAGAAATTGCAAAGATTGAGTAATTGTCGCTTTCCCTCAGGATCTGGCATTTTTGTAATTATTGAGGGATTGTCCTTCTCACTCCTCAAGAAGTCAATTCCCATGTCTAAAAATCAAATTCTTATTTCTTATGACACAACTGCTGTTATATTTTTATATGAACTGGACTTGAAGTATCACCTTAACAGTGATATCAGATAACCTCAATGTTGTATTACTAGGCACTAGAATTTGGCCCATGGAGGATCTCACCATGTCTATTTACCTTCGTACTAAGGATATCTAGTGATCTGAAACCCTCTAGAGGGAAATTATTTATTTTATGTCCAACCAGAAATAAAATAATAATGATGGCTTATTGTAATTCCATTGAGACATGTGATAGCAACGATTCATTATAAATCTGCCTTTGTGATTACTTGTATAGGTGCTATTGTTATGGTCGAAGCTCCCAAGTAAGTAATCTATACCCTCTTCAAGGACAACACAGATATTACATCACTCTATTATCACTGGTATTTATTTAGGGCCTATGCATGTGATAGATTTCCTTTTTGAGCTAGTAGATATATTTATATTTCATTCATGATGGGTTGATGACTACATCAATCATATGCTTAATAACGTTGGATGGGGTGTTAAGAACTCCTTATTTTGGCTCTCCTAGCATCCAAGGCCAATGGTTCTCTTAACGAAGAATTAGAACTCTTGATGTGAGATGTTGAGGTGATCTAAGATGGGGACTTGGAATGGTGGAAATCCCTTCCCAATGGGGCCTTGGACTAGTAAGTAGAGGTGTCTTTATGGTCACATATTTGAGCAAAAATTGCATCATAGATCTACCATTTTATGTGTTTTTTGCTTATAATATTTATTGGGCCCTCGATAACCCAGTTACTGAGATAATTTGGAAAAAGGAGGTGATCAATGTCATAGATTTGAGATGGTCAATCTCATAAGACCAAACACATATGGGTTGGATAACAAAATAAAGTAGAAAGTAACATTGACAATCTTTATATAGACAAAGAAATCTCCTCCGATTTTCATGGAAGACAATTCATTGAAAATGAAGCGTTTCACCATGTTTAGATATGGAGGGCCTCAACCACATACACAAAAGATCCAAATCATACAATAAAGGGGAAATTTAATAAAACTTCCACATATTCCTATCAAGTTAAGAAGATCAAATTATGGATTTGTACGAACAAGATTTACCATAGGATTAATCTTCTTGATATCGTTAACGTGTGGATTGCAAATATAGCCCGAGGAAACACATTTTACTTTACAATGTCAATAAATGCTTTAGACATCCTCATCGTGCAGGATATCCTTTGCAGCTTATTATTAATTTCTTTTCTCCCATTGCCTTTCCTAAATCATAATTATGACTTCATGGACGAACCATAATTTGATTCTAGTTGGCATACCCTTCAAACTGTAGGAAAATAGGATCCACAAAAGGTGGAGAGAGAAAATAAAAGAAATATCTTAGTATTGATATTGCAACAATATATTTTTCACGCACAATGAATCATAATAGATGACATTAAATCACTGAAACATTGTGGCATAAACATTAATGATTCTCACTGATAAAGTAATTGAATGTTTTCACTCAAATAATCCTTTTTAACTTGAAATAACACATTTTATTTTTACCTAGATTTTACCTCCACCTCAATACAAAATTTTGAAGTTCTACATTTGAGAATTCTTCTAAAATGTTAACGTGAACATCACATACAAGTAAGATCCCACCTAATGGGCCATTTAGGAAAGGGGGTGGTTATTGTTGTTTTTTTAGAAGAGCCACTTGAGTATATGACCTTGTCTTCAACAATATTTACCACTTCTCCAGAACCTAATATTGGTCGTCCATTAGGTTTCCATCACTCTCATATTTCATCAACAATATATGTTTGGCAAACATTATAACAAAATTAATATTTCCAAATTCAATAGTTCCCTATATAGCTGAGAACCGATAATCTCCTCTTCTCTCTACACAGTTTCCTTTGCAAAATATTCAAACCCATTTTACTTCCATTGAAATGTCTCGGAGATCTAGATATGGTGACAGACTTAGATCCGAACTATTTTTGGCTTTAGTCAATTAAATTTCGAATTCTGTACAAGAGCCTCATCTTATCACATTGCTTCAGAACTGAAAGTGCATAAAACCTTAGAGATCTTTTGTCTCACCTAGCATGATATAAATTATTTTGGGTACTCCAAAGCCGCTACAGGTAAGCATAATCATCCGACAGTTTTGGAGTAGATTGGGTGGGTTACAACCACTTCAAAGATAGATTCGTCATGCTTCAATTAATTTATTTGTGAAGGGTTTAAACAGGGTTTCGTTCTACTTCTTTTTCAAGCTTCTTGATCTAAGAACGTCCTGTCAAACATCAGAAATAGGTTTTGCTAGTTTGTCCTCGACTTACGGCTGCCACAGATATTTTTGCTTGTGGCCCTAAAAAGCTTAGTCTACCTCAAAATTGGTTTGTTTCTTTCCTTAGGTCCATGATGCTTGCATCTGGGTCTACTATGTTCCACGGATGAATCAGAGGGCAACAATGAGTGATTTTTTCGATCAGTTACCACTGGCCCTACAACGATGAATAAAAGGACATCCTGTTTAGACACAATGCAACAGAGATGAACGATCGAGAACTTATAGAGTATATGTAGGAGATTATTATCATCATTGTTAGTATGAATCTTAATTCCAAGTGTACGAAAAAAGATTCCAAGTGTATGAAAAAATACCACTTTAGCTTTGCATAACAAACAACCCTAACAGCAAAGATGGCTGCCAATATCTTCAGATCTGTAGTTAGGTGATCAAGATAAATGCTACCAAAATCTACATATATGCATTAGAAGACATTAAACAGTAGAAAAAACAATATTTACTCCATGCATCCAATAGACAAGACAAGAATATGTTTAATGAATTTTGTATTATGGGCACCTAGGAGGAAAACACAGAAGGGTATTACCAGTTCTCCTCAATGGGATGGGTTCTTGTAAGTCCTCAGCACTTCAGATCTAAAACTTCTCTCTCTTGATGGTGTAGAAAACCCAGACAAAAATGGTAGCAAAATATGACTATGATGGGGGATCAATAGTTAGACCAAAAGTATAGATCCAGAGTGATCTTTAGGCAACAAAAGGTGGTAAATGAATGGGAAAAACCTTCTATTTATAACAAAATATTGAGTTAGTCTAGATATTGGTGCATAATTAAAATATTATTAACCCAATCAAGATCCAACATTTATGGAATATTTTATTATATTTGTTGGAGGGAAAATGAATTTGACTTGGGTCAAATCCCTTTATTTGTAAATAATAAATAAATAAATGATTTAGTTATCATTTTAAGGATGTGGTTGAGTAATAATCAAATAAATAATGATTTATTTAATTATTTATGGGTGATTTAGTCATATTTAACAAAGAATATTATTTAAATAAGGTTTAAATGATTATTCTTTAGAAAATAATGAGATAAATAATGATTTATCTAATTAATTTCCTTGTTTTGGGTTAAATATAACCAGGAATATTAGTTAAATTGATGTTTAACTAATTATTCCTTGAGGAAAATCAAACGAATGTAGATTTATTTAATATTTCCTCATGGGGTTTCTTGTTTAGACCATAAAAAGCTTAATTAAGGTGGTTTACTAAGTTATTTTCATAGTGAAAGCAATTTTACTTAGGGTAAAATTGGTCTTACATGGTGTACTTGGGTCCATCTAATGATAATAGGTTAGATGACCAAAAAATGGTGTAACAATCATGCAGACATTAGATAATAAAATGAGAAAATGCATTATGTTAAGTCTGGTTCATGTATGTTTGGATTCTCATACCAATGCATGGTTAATATTATGCGGGCTTTGCCACATGCTAGGGCATGCCCAAAGTACACAAATTGGACTAAAAAGTCATGAGAGGGAAACCTAGATGAAGTATTTCCCACCGGCTACTGGTCTATTCAAGTGCAAGACCACATGGCTCATTTAATTTGCGGAACAAGGATTCCTGAGATTTTTCTTGTAGACATTAAACAAATGAAGGAAAATGATGGTGTTAATAGGATCAATAAGTACACTGGAAACTTGTATGTAGTATTTGTGAGGTTTCTTATGGAGCATCTATGCAGTGTTCTGATCAATATTGTCGTGTTGCTTATTATCCCCTTTGTGTATGCACTGCGAGATTATTTTTCAGATATTGAAGATAAGGTTAGGCATGCACGATCTACTAATGAGGATTAAATTCCTTTGGAAGGAAGCATAGAGAATATTAGATTTGCGGAATCCAATAGTTGTTGCACCAGTACAATAGTTGGCTGATAAGATTGCAGGTCGCTTTAGTTATTGGGTAATTGCACTTTAACTGCTAGTTTTGCATTATGGACCATGTTTGGGTCAAAGATCTTTCCATTTATTACACACATAGGGCCTTATGATTCCATTGGAATTACATCAGGCTCTCATCACAGACCTAAGGCTAGCATCGCAAACCTAAGGAAAGAAACAAACCAATTTCCCTACCTTCATGGACCCATAAGCTAGCATCCGTGGAACAAATTATTTCCCTACCTTTTGTTGTGTGGAAGGTGGATCTTTTACATTCACATTAGCATTAAAAATTGACCAGATTTAAACAATAGCTCTCCCAGTACAGGTAAACCAAGTTTGTGATATGAATAGCCAGGTTGGGTTGTTGTGTTTTCTAACACGTACAATGCCAAGCCATTAATTGGCAACATATATCTGAGAGTGAGTTTGTGTTTTTTTTCTGTGTGGGAGTATGCATATTGGGAACATATTGAAATAGGATTTGAAATAGTTTCTAGTGACACTACTACAAGGAAGGGGCTTTCAATACATTTTTTAAGAAAAAAAAATTCTTTTGTTTTAAACATTTAATCTAATGTAAGATTCTATACCTGCGCTTTAAGAGAATGCAAACATAGTGATACAAGGATACATTGTACTATATATCACTAGAGACGCATAATTAAAACCTGACTTTTAACATGAAATCTGCACAATTCAATATTAATTTAAACTATTTTTAGAGAAATATTAAGTTTCTATGAACTTGATTTTTCTATATCCATACTTTCAAATTTCTAAACATATGTATGTAAATATGAATATATGTATTCTGCTAGACATCCATTACAGTTATATCCAGAGCCATGGTAACAATTAAACATTGTTAGATACTTAAGTTACAATGCCTCTTCGTGCCTCGTAGAAATCGTTATCAGCCAACATCCTCATCACATAGGGGGCATATTTCAACAAGGCACCACCACAACGCTGAGACAAATGCTGCCAACATCAATGCACTACAACACACTGAAGCACTTTGAATAATGGTGCCTACATCAATGTTCTACAACTCATTGGCTCTTGGTTTTGTCCCTACACCAAAACTTGTTAGCTCTTGCTTCGGTCCCTGCCCACTCTTAAGCACTTTGAAAAATGTTCTCAACATTAATGCATTTAATTGACATGCAGATTTTGAGAGATGCACTGGGGGATGAAGACAATCCGACGTCTAGGGAAAAAATGTTTCTTTATCAACTTAATAATTAATTTGAAGGCAATAGTATGTTAGGGGACTTCACTTCATCAGGTTTTAAAGTGTTCATATCATGCCTCTCTGTTAGATAAAAATAAAAAATTAATTATAGAAGATATATTCAAAAGGAAACATTGCTTTGTAATCTTGGCTTTGAAAGTATTATGGAGCTGTAGCTTTCTAATATAATAGTCTGTTTGTTGCAAGTATTCTCTGATAGGTGTCTACTATGTGACATCCTTTCACTTGGAGTGCTCTTGTATTCACATGTGTCTTCCAGATTGGGTAGTACCACACTATGTTAGCAGAAATGGCACAATAAGATACAATTTTTGCATCAAATGGTCAACACAAAGAAATGATCTAGAAATTTGTTTCTTGATCTTTACTCACTTAATGGTTGTATTTGAAAAAAATGGTGATACTTTATTAATTTGTTTTAAAATGAAGAAAAAGAAAACACAAATTTATGACATAAGTGTAAATTGATTAAAACATTGATAAATTACTACTTGATATTGACTTGAATCCCACCCTTACATTATTTCTATATTTGTATTAAATAGGTCACATCATCCAGCCTGCACCCCCCTCATCTATTATCTTATAGGGTTTGATTGCTTAGCAACATATACATGGCTATAACTTAGCTTCTGTTTTTGAAGTTTGTTTTCCTCCTTGCTGCAAAATGTTGTCTATTATAGAGGAAAAACTTGAAGGAAAAAAGAGTTGGCTCTTTTATAAGGAGGTTTCTAAACAAGTTCCATACAATACATTTACGATATGTGCAGAAAATTCATTGAGTATAATTAAGAACATCTATGGCTTAACATCTCTGGCTAAAGGAACAAACATGGTACTGGATGTTAACCAAATTCTAGTGGAGTGAGATTGAAAAACTTTTTCATGTTGGTCTGGCCTTATGCTTGTTCATTCTTGGAGGTTGGTTTGGAGCAGAGATGACTTGGTTGTTTGACTATTGGTTTTGTTTAGCATTGAGGATGAGAAATGTAAGTGATTCTTGTAACATTATGACTATTATGTACTTCTAAGTTCTACAAATTGATTTATGATAGTTTCAAAAATACTATATCCGATTTTGTTCATCTTTTAAAGTGTTTTTCATACAGTCTAGACACTATTTGTTTGCGGCTTCTAGATATTACAAACATTGATTTCTTCGATACTTAGAATTGGGAAATGAGGTGAATGAAATGTATTTTTTAGTATCCTGTTTCAAGGTCTTCAAGAAGACTTTTCAATGTCTGTTAGTTCTACTTCCCACGAGATTATCAACAGATATATGATTCTAGCTATGAGTGCAGAAGAGTCGTTACACCAGGGGAGACTTCCCCACATTTTTGGAGGGAATTCTTGGTAAAATTGGTGTAGAATAGTGTTGTGTCTCATCCAAGGGGATTTGAATGAGACACTTGTTGGTGCAGAACTAACTAAGTACTTAAAAAAATTAGCCATGGCTATTTTAGTTAATCCCTTGGATTTGGTTTGTTCGAATCATAAATTTTACCACGATAATCTACCAGGAAATTTCATTATTGAATGGACTTATTCTAAGAGTATATTAATTGTCTTCCATGAATTATATGCCTTTTGACTTGTTAAGTGAAAACTTGGTTTGTTATGTTTAAAGCCTTGATATTTTCTCAAGTTTCTTGAATTTTTTCATGGATTGGTTAGAATTTCCGGTTTGGCTGCCTTGCTATGAAAAGCCATCATAATTAGACTATTGATTCTCATTCGCAATGAAATGAGGCCCTTAGAAAAGAGATGCATACATTTCATGTTTTGAATGTTGGGTTATAGTCAAAATGATTTTTTTGCATTCTTCTTTCACAAAGCAAAGTCCTGGCAAGGAAACGAGGACCACATAGAGATGTATATTGTATTTCATCTATTGAAGGAAGGGGTACTTGCTTTTATATGCTTTCACGGCTGAAGTAAGATTTTGTCCCTTGGGCCTTGAACTCATGGTATTTTATGGAATCAAACTTAACACCATTATTATCTATGAAGGAATAAAAGGATTTATGGTTTATGTTTTTTTTTTGTTTGATTCTTATTATTATCTGAGTGAATTGTGTTTCAGTCCTTTTATATATTCCTATGCATATGATGGCTCTTATAATTAAAGATCATTTTCATTTCTAACCGTTAATTCTTGCTTGGTTTCTTAGCAGCTGAAGTTTGGGAAGATTGAAAAGGCTCCAAGGAATGGTCATTGGAACTTTAACAACAAGGTATTTTTGTTTCAAGAAGTTTTTGAAAATTTGATTTCAAGCAAACTCACTCTAGACTTACTTTATCCAAATCACCTGTTCTCAAACTATGGTTCGGGCAGAAAAAATTGGAGAATGGGAAATTTCATGTTTCAATTCAAGAATTCATTCAAATAAAATAATG
>CM076571.1:797480722-797529655 GCA_034641835.2 Pinus albicaulis
TGTTCAAAACTAATTATCAAGCTAAGGAAAATATCGATTCTCTACATCTTTGATTTTCCAACATGGTTGCCTTAGATGGCGTTGTCTTTGCATCTGTCAACTTTTATGTCGTGGTATAGGTTTGGAAAAGGGCGCTTCCTCAGTAGATAGCAGTGACATTCAGTGTGACTTGAAATCCTTTTGTTTTGGTATCTTTATTTATATCAATGTTATAGTAGTTTCTTGGATTCTGTCACGGGCATCATATACATGGGTCTTGTTTCCTCATCGAAGGCTTTCATTGTAGGACATATTAATTGTTTTTTGTGAACATGGAAATGTAAATTTAGATGTATTTTTAGTCCACAATTATTCAATCATGTATCTTTTACTTTGTTTCTATTGTCTAATATTTGTTTTTTAACTGACAAAATTTGTCATTTGAAAAATAGTTTTGTTGAAACTAGAAGTAGATTACATTGGGCTAATTCCGTTAAACTTGCACAAAATATAACAGGGTTTTGAAAATTCAAAATACATCAAAAAACTTAAAAGTCACTATCAAACATAGATTCCAAGTTGGTCTCCAAGTGTCCTGCTATATATATTTACCAAAAATAAATACCACCCAGAAATACATCACTGACAACATAAATGGACACTTCCTTTTCGTCACCCTTCATCATATTGAGGGGAGCTTGGGCCTTCAATTTCCCTTGGGTTGCAAAGATGAATTTTTTTATCTTCCTTTGGCGTAACTTGGAGTGAGTTCTCAGTTCTTTGATTATTAGAAGCCATGGAGAGATTCCATTTGCTGAGTGAAAATTAAGCTTCACAATTTGTTGCATTTAGTTTACATTGTATGAAATCTATTTTTATGGGGAAATTTTATGCTCATTACATTGCCATTGTGTGTGGTTCATGCTTGTTCTGAATCAGAAATTTTATAAGAAACGACCATCAGAGTACTGAAATTGGCTTGGTTGATCTCTTTGTGACAGTGTAAGACTCCATGTTTCTCTTACATAAGTCTTGTCCATAGCAGCTCTGCCTCTAACTCCTACAAGCTTATGTCCAAAAGAGTGTCCAGGGACCTGTTATGAACAAGATTTTTCCACTGTGAATAGTATGCCTTAATGCTATTAAAATGGGAAACATTCCTTGTAGCCCAAGACCATTCAAATTGAATCTAGCTATAGGGAAAACTAATAGCTCGGCATAGGGTTACTGACTAAAACAGACTATGAGCCCTTCCATCAATCAAAGAAATTTTTTACTGCCAAACTACTAACAAATTTTTTGAAGGAAAAAATCCAGAATTTTAGGACATGTCTTGCCATGTTTCTGGAATTGGAATGTAAGGAATATGTTGCAAAAATCTGAGAGGGGAAGTTTCCTTGAGCCACAGACTCTTCCGACTCAGATTCCTACAATTTGTGATGTGTTGAAGCATGTATAAACCTCCAACTTCTGCCTTTGAACACGTCTGTTTTGGGTGCCTCAAGAGCTTGAGGGGAAGTAATAAGGAGAGAGGGGAGGATGCCTCTCGAAGGCACTCAAAGATGTAAGTGATACAAACCAATGAACACTTAAATACTCACAAAGTCCACAAACTAGCAAATATAGAACAATAACCCAACCTGAATTTTTCCATTGCAAACAACCCTTAAATGCAGCTTCTTGAACTTCCATTCACAAGGTGTTTGGCTGGCTTGTTTCCATTGAATACTTCAAGCCTCTGGCTCATACTCTTTCTAGCCCTAACCCTTTGATTTAGTTTGATTTATAGCATTAATGATATTTGGTTATATATTAAACTTTTTGCAAAAGTAACAATTGACACTATTTATTGTCCATTGTTGTGGGCAAGTATTGCATTTTCCATGCAGACTTGTTTTATATAATGCAATGAAAATATATGTTTTTCTAGTAATATTAGTAGGGAATTTATTTTATGAATAATTGTGTGGGTTGAGAAATTTTGTTCAGAGATGTCCAATAAGGCTTTCCTTAAGAGAAGTGAGACAAGTTTTGAAGCAACAATGGGAAAACGTGTAGGTATTGGAGAATGAAGAAAAAATATAGAAGTGGCCATCAAAGAAATAAAAGAGTATCATGTGCAGTGATTAAAAATGATACTACATACTATTAATTTCAGAAGAAAAAAAACAATCTAGAATAGATTTCGATGCTAATATCAATAGACTTAAGTTGGCAGGTTGGTAGGAAAAACTCATGACGATGATTGACAATGACACTCTACTAGACAATTTCCAGTGTTGTGAAGTGTGAATAGTATTGGACACACTTTACATGCTACTTGTTGAGCCCCTTGACATCACTAATAGAAATTATTTAAAGGGTGCTAGCTCAATGGAATAGCACCTGCATTATAAGCAAGAGGTCAGTGGTTCGATTCCATTGTGCCCTAACATGAATTAATCAATGATATTGTAGTTATTGTAGTTTATCTTTGATTAAATATTTTATATATTGATGTATTTCAATGGTGAGATATTTTTCTAGATTTATTATTTTATATTGTCTATAAAGAGACAAAAGTGATGTATTATCTTTGAATGTAATTTTGTATTGTCTCTAGAGAGACAATAGTTAGGATCAAAGACATTTTCTATTTAAAGAAAATATGTCTTTAATCCCAACTATTGTCTCTAGCGAGACAAAAATGAAATTGTATTTGGAGAGACAAAAATGAAATTATCTCTGGAAAGACAAAAATTCTTGTATTATATATTGTCTTTATAGAGACAATATTTTAAGACAACTTAATTTGAGACACACGCTTAAAGACAATATTTAAGAAAATACACAAGTTTTCTTTTGTCTCAAGTTAAGACAATTTACCCAAAAATTGTCTTAAATATTGTCTTAAAACCACCCTTTGTGTTGTAGTGATAGGAAGCAAAATTGGAGGCTATTCCATAAGAAAAACCCAACACTAAAAGGAAGCAAAATCCGGACCTAAAAAATAATAAAACGCACGAAGAAAACCATGAGGCTAAAAGGGAAGCAACAATGGAAGCCAAACTAGAAGCACACCAGAAGAAAACTTGTCAATAAAACTTGGCATTACCTAAGAATAAAAAAAAAGAAGCAGTTTAGGTATCAAACCAAGAAGTAATAATGGAGGAAATACTAGTAGCCCAACTGGTCGTTAACCGAGAAGAAAAAAAAAAGCAATTCTGGTACCCAAAAAATAAGTAATTATGGAAGAAAAATTTGCATTATTTGAGAAACAAAAGCAAAAGAAATCTAGGTAGAAAACAAAGAAGTAATAATGGAAGCAATATTAGAAGCCAAAATTTGTGTTTCCAAAGAAGCAAAAAAGAAATCCATTCAGGTAGAAAACTAAGAATAAATATTGGAAGCAATATTAGAAGCAAAAAAATACACTATAATGTAAGCTATATTAGAAGCTAAATAAGATGCCATAATGGAAGCAAAGCTATATGCAACAAGCATTGCCATATTGGAAGAAAAACTTGACGCTACTATGGAAGCATAACTTACTAAAACTATGGACGCTACTATGGAAGCATAATATTCCCATTCAGATCACCCACATTCAAATGAAATGAACATACCATCAAACTATATCGAGAATTAATTAAATATCACACTAACAAAGGGACCGATCCAAGGCCTATGTTGTTACACAATACATAGGTTAGGATTTTGTAATCATTAAAGCATAAACAAGACTAATAATATCAATAACAACAATAAAACATGAATTATAAATGGGAGGAAATAAATCAAACAAATAAAGTGCCTTCCTAACTAGTGATCCCTACTAAGAAGGAGTGCCCTTCCTTCCTAACAGTGGCTAGTACACTACACAACACATAAGCTAGTCAACAGAAAGGTATGGCACCATTCCAAAATTTACTAACGTTTATTAGAATTGTTGCATGTTTTAGATCATGGGAATGACATCTTAGCTATAACTTAATTGAAATTGTATTATGATATATATGTGCACTTTGATATGATGTAATATGATTACGGTTCCCTTTGATATGTTGTAATATTAGAAATATAACATAAATATTAAATATTGTATGAAATAAATAATAAATTTTCATTTTGAATGATTTTTTTTGCAGAATGTGGGTCTTCCATAAGATTTAGTTGATCCTGAAATCGATCCAAACTATGTTGGCTCTGGTTCAAACATTTGAGACAAAGGTGATGAGGTAGATGGAGAGGACACCAAGGCAAACCACAATGATAATGACAATGATGATCATCATGATTTTGATGATCACAATAGACATGATGATGATGATGGGAAATCTACTAGTAGTTGCCAGTGACATTGATCATATATACAACATCATGGATCATTGTTGATAAATCATTATGATGCCTCTTTTCATGTTTATTATCATATGTATCATTTTCAACCGCAGTACCATATCGAGTTGTATCATTTTGTTATGTATCATTTTGACTTATATCATTTGGACATGTATTATCTGGTGCTGCATTGTGCGTAGTTGGTCACGGACCAACAATTTTGTTTATTAATAATATAAAAATACAGGTTATAGTGATAAAAAAAAAATCATAATGTTGTGAAGCCGGCTCCAAAAATAGAAGAAAAGAGATATCAACGCCTTAGAAATAAGCCACTTCGAGGGGGAAACCTCCAATACATTACATGAATGAACAATTCTTCGATGATACAAATTACAAAACCTCGTTTCTATATATAGGAGTCCATGGGGCCACAATGTAATCCTAGCCGACCTAACAATAATAATTTAAGGGCACAATAATAACAATATGGGGGTTACATGGGTACAATAATAACAATAAGGGGGTTACAGTAACAAAAATAAGGGACTATACTAGTAATATAGGGACCTAACATGCTCTTCTCCTTCAAAAAAGTGTTGTCCTCAACGCTTGAGTAGCTCTGGGTGCTTCTATATAAAATTCTCATCCTCCCATGTAGAATCTTCAGTGGGTAACTTCTTCCACTTGATGAGATACTCCAAAATTGATCGATTCCGTAGCTATTAAGTTCTTGTTTCCATGACCGCTTCAGGTTCCAATATGATTTTTCCTTCCTCATCAAGTTCTGGAAATATTGTTTGAACTGGAAGATTTTCACCTATAACCTTCTTTAAGTATGAAACATGGAAAATAGGATGCACTCGTGAAGAGGCAGGAAGCTCCAATTTGTATGCCATTGTGCCAATATTTTGCAACACCTTGTAAGGACCATATTACTTTGGTGATAATTTATTATCCTTCTTAGCTTTCTTGAGGGACATTTGTTTGTATGGTTGTAGCCATAAAAATACCTAGTCTCCTACATCAAAACTTCTCTCGCTGCAATGTTGATCTACCTGTTGTTTCATTCGATTTTATGCCAAATTCAGGTTATCCTTTAAGAGTTAGAGAACTTCTTGTTGATGCTCGATGTCATCTTCCACTGCTTGAACCTTCAAGTTTTCTCTTAAAGATGATGTGATGGATGGTGGATGATATTCATAAAGTGCCATAAATGGGGTCATTTTTGCTGCAGTATGGAAGGAAGTGTTATACCACTATTCAGCGAGAGGTAACCACTTTACCCATTGTGTTTTTTTATCAGATACAAAACAACGAAGATATCCTTCCAAACATTTATTTACTATCTCAGTTTGACCATCAAATTGAGGATGATAAGATGTGCTATGAGCTAATTGAGTACCCAAACAAAAAAATAACTCTGTCCAAAAATTTCCAGTAAAAATGGGATCTCTGTCGCTCACAATAACCCTTGGGCTTCCATGTAGCTTTTGAATTCTGTCCATAAATGTAGTAGCAACTGTACTTGCTTTAAATGGAGGAGATAATGCACAAAAGTGTGCATACTTGGTAAGTCTATCAACTACCACCATGATGACACTCTTTCCTTCGGACTTAGGTAAACCTGTGATAAAATCCATTGAAATCTCCTTCCAACGTTGACTTGGAATGGATAAAGGTTGTAGAAGTCCCAGGGTCTTAATTGTCTCAACTTTATTCTGCTGGAAAACCAAACATTCCGCCACAAAATTTTGAATATCAGATTTAAGGCCATCCCAAAAAAATTCTCTCTTCACTGTGTGGTAAGTTTTTAAAAATCCTGAGTGTCCTCCTAAAGGAGAAGTGTGCAATTCCAAAAGAAAATTTTGTTTTAGTTGGGAATTCTTACAAAGATATAAGCAATCTTTGTACCATAAAGAATAATTTTTCCAACTAAATGTATCAGTTGTACTAGGATCTTGCTGCAACTTTTGAATGAGTGTACATACTTCTTTGTCCTTCTTCCATTCATCTCTTGCTTCGGTTATCCAATCTGGTTGGATAATAGAAATGGCACAAAGAAATGCTTCCACCTCTTCATTCTTTCTTGAGAGTGCATCTGCAACAACATTAAGCTTCCCTTTAAATTTGTAGATTATTTCAAAGTCATAACCCAACATCTTTGTGACCTATTTTTTCTGCTCTTTTGAAGATAGTATTTGTTCCAAAAAGTGTTTAAGACTATCATGATCAGTTTTTACCTTGAAGTGTCTTCCCATTAGGTAAGTTCGCCATTTCTTTAGTGCATGCAGTATTGCTAATATTTCCTTCTCATAAATAGGTTTCTGTAAATACTTTCCTTTGATTGGACGACTTTCAAAAGCAATGGGTCTTCCTTCCTGCATTAAAACTGCACCAATTCCATTTCCTGAGGCATCACATTCCACAATAAAGGTTTTTGTGAAGTCCGGTGTAGCTAAGACCGGTGCTAGGCACATTGCCTCTTTAAGACGTTCAAAGGCCTTAGTTGCTTCAGGAGTCCATGAAAATGCATCTTTCTTCAATAATGTTGTTAGAGTTGCTGCTATTCTCCCATAATTCTTAACAAACTTGCGATAATACCCTGTTAACCCAAGAAATCCTCGCAACTGCTTTTATGGTTGTGGGGACTTTCCATTCCTTAATGGCTTTAATTTTGTTAGGGTCTACCTTAACACCCTCGTGAGATACAATATGACCCAGATATTCCACCTCTTGTACTCCAAAGAAACATTTGGATGTTTTTGCATATAATTGTTTCTCCTGCAAAAGTTTGAGCACCCTGTCAACATGTTCAACATGATCCTTCCAAGACCTGCTGTAGATTAGTATATCATCAAAAAATACTAGCACAAATTTTCTAAGGAAGGGTTTGAAAATGGAATTCATCAACCCTTCAAATGTAGAACGTGCATTGGTAGGGCCAAAAGGCATGACCAAAAATTCCTAATGATCCTCATGAGTTTGAAATGTTGTTTTCGGAATATCTTCAGTCTTCATTCTAATTTGATGATATCCCGAATGAAGATCCAACTTGGTAAAATAAATTGCTCCATGTAATTCATCCAATAATTCATCAATCACAGGAATGGGAAATTTATCTTTAATGGTGAGCTTATTGAGCTCCCTATAATCCGGACACATTCGCCATGATCCATCATTCTTGTGTACCAATACTACAGGAGTAGAGAAAGAACTTTGACTAGGTTGAATTATACCTGCCTCTAACATTTCTGCAATCATACGTTCAATTTCGCTCTTTTGGACATATGGATATCTATAAGGCCTGATGTTTGGAGGAACACTTCCTGGAATCAAATGAATAGCATGATCATGATCACGAATAGGTGGGAGTCCTTTGGGAGTTTCAAACGCCTTGGAATGATTGTCCAAGACTTGTTGGAGATCTGCAGAAATAGATGATTTTGATGTTGGAACTTCTAGTGAGCATAATTGTGCAATTACGCCTCGCTGTTCTTTCTTTAGAAGCTTTATCATGACATTAGAGCTTATTATCCTTCCTGGCTTCCCCGCAATACCCCGTAATTCAACTTCCTTTCCTTCTGAAAAAAATTTCAAGAAAAGTTCTTGAAATTAAAAGCTACCGTCCCCAAAGATTGTAACCATTGTACTCCTAGTACAACATCAGCACCTCCCATAGGAATGGAAAGCATTGGACTAGTCAATACATATTCCCCCATGGTTAGCTTGATATTATGGCATTTCCCAGAGAAATTTATAGTTCCTCCATTGGCAACCATCACTTGGAATTCTGGTGCTGGGTATAGGAAACAATTTAATTCCTTGGCTACCTTACAATGAATAAAATTATGGGTGCTACCTGAATCAATCAACACTATTACCTTTTTCTTCTTGATTTTTCCTTCTATATTGAGAGTTTGAGGAGTGGTTATTCCTGCCAGTGCATTACACGATATGGTCGGATTCATTTCTTCCTCTTCTAGGGTCGGTTCCTGGTGTATATCCTCTTCTTGTTCATTTTCTTCTTCCTCTTCACAATCTATGTAAAATAATTTCTTCTCAGCACACTTATGACCTTTAGTGTATTTGCTATCACAACTGTAGCAAAGCCCTTTTGCTCTTTTTTCTTCCAATTGTTGTGGTGTCAACCTTTTAGGTTGTGGAAATCTAGATGTAGCCACACTTCCTTCTTTATAGAATTGAGTAGTAGACTTCCTTGTTGCCATAATTTTACATTCAACTTTTCTTGCCAACCTGAATGCCTTCTCTAATGAATCAGGTTCCAGAACACGAACTTTATGTTGAATGTTATCCTTTAAACTGCCTAAGAAGAGATCAATCCTGTGGTCCTCTGAAATATCAGTTACCCTTATACTCAATTTTTGGAAGTCCTCAATGTGCTGCCCCACTAAACCCTTTTGTTTGAGATTTATCAATTCGGTAAAGAAGGTGTTGCTCTTTGTATCCTCATAATGTGCTATCATTTCCTCCGTAAAAATTGACCAAGTGACAATTTTTTTACGGGAGCAAAGCCATTGATACCATACAAATGTATTTTGTTCTAAATGTAAGTTGCAATGCGTACCTTTTGTGTGTTTTGCACGTTATGGAGATCAAAATATTGCTCCATCTGTAGTATCCATGTTACAGGATCCTTTCCATCAAACTTCCTCATATCCATTTTTGGAATATGGTGGTTCTTCCCGCCAACATTAGAGTTTATGAAATCACGATTAATATTTATTTTGTTCTCATCATGAGTTTCCTCTACTATCTTTTCACCATTAGGAAACATTTCTTGTATCAACTTTGTCAAACCTTCTATGTCTGCTTTTAGATCATTCTTCATGTTTTCCATTTTAGATTCCATGCCAGCTTCCATGTCATCTATCTTAGATTCCACATCTTTCTTCAAACCATCCATATTATTCTTCATACCATCCATCTTCGCCTAATGCAGATTTTCATCAAAATCGCATTTCATTTTTTTTTGTTTCATAGAGCTAAATAAAAATTTTCTCTTCCCAATTTTGATATCATGTTGCAATTCTTCATCTTCATGATTGTAAAAAGACCAAGGATTATTGGTAAGTAGTGATTTTACCGTGGTGATTTTTAGAACCTGATACTAATATCTATTCTACAATATGCCCTTGGAATCAATTCAAATTGATTCTTCAAACAAGACTTATGCAATTCGGAAAAAAATTACACACCTTTTTCTTGCTTTTGAGGAGCTCGATATTGAAATTGGATTATCTCTGTGATTGCAGCTCTTCAATATTTGAAATTTGGCACTAAGGTATCCTTCTAAATTATCGTTCGAATGCCACAGGTCTGACTTGATTTGGATTCTCCAAGACAAAGTTATATCCAATCTCCCACAATGACCTAATTATGGACTGGTTCAGTAGAGTGAAATTGTATGACTTGCCACGTGTCACTGTTTCATCTTTTAGCTCTAAAATTGATAGAAAAGAAACTACAGTCCGTGTACTTATGACCACCTTTTACGGCACTCCAATCCGATGCTCAAAGAGAGAGTTATGAAGATTTTCCCATGATCACCTCTTTAGGATGAAATTCAGGAGCCTGAAAAAGCACTAACTTCCACATATCATATCTTCGAAAATATTGCGAACCAAGCTTTGAAATTTTGCGATGAGTTTCCTCAGGATTTCAGCTTCGCACAATAAAAATTTCAGATTCTGAACCTTTGTAGAAAAAACGTTATAGCGCAAATTTCACGATGACCTGTTTATATTAAATTGAGGAGCCTGCAAAAAGACCTAAATTCCACAGATCATATCTCTGAAAATATTGCGAACCAAGCTCTAAATTTTTACAACGATGTTCCTAAGAATTTCGGCTTCGCACCCTAAATTTTTTAGCTTCTGAAACTTTGCAGAAAAAATGTTATAGCGAAAATGCCACGATGACCTTTTTGGAGCAGCGAAACCCTAGAATCCAAAGCTCTAATACCAAATGTTGTGAAGCCAGCTCCAAAAATAGAAGAAAAGAGATATCAATGCCTTAGAAATAAGAAACTTCGAGGGGGAAACCTCCAATACATTACATGAATGAACACTTTTTTGATGATACAAATTACAAAACCTCCTTTCTATATATAGGAGTCCATGGGGCCAAAATGTAATCCTAGCCGACCTAACAATAATAATTTAAGGGCACAATAATAACAATATGGGGGTTACAGGGGTACAATAATAACAATAAGGGGGTTACACTAACAAAAATAAGGGACTATACTAGTAATATAGGGACCTAACACATTGATCATATAGACACCATCATGGATCATTGTTGATAAATCATTATGATGCCTCTTTTCATGTTTATTATCATATGTATCATTTTCAACCACAATACCATATTGAGTTGTATCATTTTGACTTATATCATTTGGACATGTATTATCTGGTGCTGCATTATGCGTAGTTGGTCACGGACCAACAAGTTTGTTTATTAATAATATAAAAATACAGGCTATAGTTATAAAAAAAATCTTGCTATTTTATTCCACTGTTGTGGCGTGGTTTGTAACTATGAGAAACCTGAATGAGCTCTACTCTAGAAATATCTATGATTTGAATCTGGGCTTGCATTATGTGTAGCTAGTCATGACCAAAAATTTTGTTTATTAATAATATAAAAATACCAGTTATAGTCTTAAAAAAATGTTTTTAGTTTGTATGGATGTCCATTTCCCTAAAAAATATTTATATGTGTTATGCTATAAAATATTTCAAATGCAATATGATTTACTATATAATATTATAAGTTATTTAAGAGGTATGACATACTTAACTAATTTAATTTAAATAAAAAATATTAAATTGATAAATGGAAGCTATAAATGAAGCATCATGAGTTGTTAAAATGGAATTAAGATTCCACATTAAATTGAAAGCCATAATTTGAGCTATTATTGGCTATAAATAGGAAGTTAAATTGGTTTCTAAATAAGAAGCAAAATTAGAGGCTACTTTAGAAGAAAAACCCAACACTAAAGGAAAAAAACCCCTGGACCTAAAAAAGAAGCAACCCTAGGTGCTAATAGGAAGCAAACCACAAGGCTAACATGGAAGCAATTCTGAAAGCAAAAAAGGAAGCAAACCTAGGTGCTAACTTGAAGCAAACCATGAGGCTAACAGGGAAGCAACTATGGAAGCAAAGAAGGAAGCAACATTAGAATCCAAACTAGAATCACACCAAAAGCAATCTTGGAAGAAAAACTTGGCATTACCTAAGAAGCAAAAAAAGGAGGAGTTTAGGTAGAAAACTGAGAAGTAATAATGGAAGCAATACTAGCAACCCAACTGGGTGTTACCCAAGAAGCACAAATATAAGCAATTCTGGTAGTCAAAACAAAAGTAATTATGAAAGAAAAACTTGGTGTTACCTAAGAATAAAAAACAAAAGAAATCCATGTAGAAAAAAAGAAGTAATAATGGAAGCAATATTAGAAGCCAAACTTGGTATTCCAAAAGAAGAAAAAAAACAACACTTTTAGATAGTAAACCAATAAGTAAGAGTGGAAACAACATTAGAAGCAAAAAAATACACTATAATGGAATTCATTTAGAAGCTAGAGAAGATGCCATAATAGAATCAAAGCTAGATGCAACAAGGGACACTATATTGGAAGCAAAACTTGACATTACAATGGAAGCATAACTTGGCGTTAATTAGGAAGCTAAAAAAGAAGTTATTTTCGATGCGATGCTAGAAGCAAAACAAGAAGCATAAGTGGGATCAAAACTAGAAGTACAAATGGATGCAACAATGGAAGCACGAATGGAAGAAAATGTTTCTACGCTAGGTGTTGATGTGGCTCCTCCTCTCAGGGGTAAGGTAGCTCAAGTGGCCCCCAATAAGCTCATGATTCTACCCAACAATATCGCGATTCCTCTCCAAACTAAATCCAATTGAGAATCCACCAAGCCTCTTCAAAAGCCTGAGTAGAAAGGGAGTATCACTTTTATTAAGAAGGTTTGAAATTTGTGGTTGATTTGCTTCCGAATCCGAGGCATACCCATGGGAGGTAAAGCCTTTGCATATGCAAAATAGAGCTATACTGGGACATGAAGAATTTAATTAGAAAAACTCTTTAAGAAAGGAATAAATCCAAGTGACATTTGTCTCACCAGAAGGACCACATATTGAAGCACTATTACCTAAAGGAAAGGGACCAACCTCCCTTGGCACTCCTGCTGCACCCATAGATATCTTAACCTCAACCTGATGACTTTCATGATTTTAGTTTTAATCATAGTTGCTCATATTTGAGCTCTTATATGTTATCTGTTATGCTTTATGTCTCTCTATTTAAAAATAGTATAAACATTGCATAATGGTTGTAAAATTTTGGGCAAAAACTTTCACTTCCAATCTGGTTTCCCTAGTGGCAATTCGAGACAAAAGAGTTGTTCGTATTGTTGTACATGATATAATTTCTTGACTTAATAATATAATATCAAGCTTACAAAAAAAAAACTGTATAACTCTTAATTTTATGGATATTTGTTATAATTTAAATGTTATATAAATTGATATTTTTTTTTTGTAATTTAAAATAATAAAATGAAGCCCATGGGGCGTAGAATAGACGATGATAAGGTGAACAGTTAAGGAAATTCATGATGTGAAGGTCATCGGTTCGAAACTCTATGGGAAAAATCCAACCATGTCAAATGTTGGTGTGGCTCAGGCCATGTGTGATACACAAGTGATTTTGATGACTTAGATGTCCTCGGGTCGCGATTTCTCAAGCCAAAGGTTAAGTGTGTAGTCATCTCAGGACTCACACAACTTAGTAAACAAAAAAACAATAAAAAGAAAATTTGGTGTTTTTAAATAAAAAAATTTATTTTATAATATAATTATTGTTATTATTATTTTGTATCTAGAGAAATCCACAATTGGCTAGTCTTGTACTCACATGACACGAGGTAAATTATAACCGCTACCTTTATAACTTTTAGGTGCCTATGTATGCCCCTTCCACAGACACAAGTGGATCACAATAATAATTTCATATTAAAAATAACAATTAATATTAAAAATAACAATTTCATGCATTTAAAAGTAATTTAATTTTTTTTCCCATGGGCATAGAATAGTTTACGCCTAGGTATATTGTTAAGGCAATTCATCATGTGAAGGTCATTGGTTTGAAACTCTGTAGACAAAAATCCATTCATGTGAAGGGTTGGTTTGGAGCTCTGTGGTTTTGTATTTTTTTGGTGGGTTTTGCAGTTTTTCAAAGGGTTCTATTATCTGTGGGCTAAGGAAAATGTAGATAGTCTTCTATCGATAAGCGATTATCAAAGCAAAAAATGGTTGGAGAATGCAGTAATATGGAAGATGCAGTGGACTATTCAAACAATCCCAGTGACAAGGGTCCTATCTCTATGGAGTAGCAACCTGAGACAAATGATGTGGCATTTGGAATACAAATGTCATTGTGAAGGGAGATGACTCAATAATGCAACAATTTTGGGATGATGTGTGTCCGGAGGCTAAGAATAAGGCACATCTAGGGTTTTTACAAGGGGTAACCCAATAGTTTTGTAGTCGGCGACTTTTCAGAATTTTCCTAGGGGAGACAAATTGGAGGTGGTCTATGAGGGTGTTTAAAGTCATGGCCCCATCCCCACAACTCAACATTTGCATTTTATCCCTAAAATTATTTTGAATCCTTACTCATTCATTCCCAAGACTCAACTTGAAGATCCTTCCCAATTCTTGTCAGAGGTGCTCAATGATGATGAAGGTAGGGGAGAAGAAAGTGGTGTTTTAATCAAGGTGGTGGTTACTCCAATTGAGTCAGGTCCCCATTCTTCCCATGAACCTAGGATGGATGATCTACATGAGAAAATTTTCTAGCTAGAAATAATAGAGAAAATATTTGGGTTGGTTGATAATGGCGTAATAGGTGGTTGAGAAAAAACCATAAGCGAGCCAGATATTTTAGGGGGGCTTCCCAACTCAAGCAAGAAAAGAAAGAAAGGAAAAGCTTCTAAAGTAAAAGACAAATACACAAACATGGTTCTAGGGGATTATGTATTACTGGACAAAGTAATGGACATGACGGAGAAGGTAATGGTAGGTAGAGAAAGAGGAAAGAAATTATCGACTGAATATTTAAGAAACCCCAAAAAGTATGGGGAGGAATCATGGAAGGCACCCCAAACGTGAGCATAATTACACATGGCTAGTTTATGTTCGAGTTTATATTGGTCGAATCAATGAAGAAATGAATTGGGTTAATTGAAAAAATTAGAGTATAGACTCCACTCTAGTAGTAATTAAGAGATGGAACTCTATGTTTGATGCTAGTCAAGAAAAGGTCGACATTGTCCTGGTATGGACGAGGCTACTGAGTATTCTTCCTTAGTTATGGATGTTGGATGTCTTTCTTGGTTGATGGGAGAAATATGATGGTGAGGATTCTTATGAACATGAATATGAGAGAGGGTTTATTTTGGAAGAAATGATAATTAGTTATAAAGGCTACACTCACTATTAACCTATAGAATATGAAGGTTACCCCTTCCGATGTCACTAATGCCAGAAGATTGGGCACATCTCAAGGGACTTCCAAATTCCTTATATGAGTAAGTTTGGATGTCGTGGGTTGCAAACGAGGGGAAATAATGCAACTTCATTTTTTGAAAGGGGTGCCAGACAGGGGAAGTTTCATTATACTATAATATAATACATTATGAGATGCTTGCATCATATATTGATGATGATGGTGTGGAAAAAGGAACCCAGGCTATTGTAGGGTCCCAGAGGGTTCGAGACGGTGCTTCACCCAATTTGGGAAACTATATACTAGATAATTTCTCTCTATCACTTTTAGTTAATAATTTGAGAAATTCTTTAGGATCTCTTGATATGTGTTCTAGGATTTCGGCAAAATATGTAGATGTTCCTATGGTACTTCCTCCCTCTATAGCAGTAATGAAGAGATGGACTCTATGTTTGATGCTAGTCGGGAAAAGGTTGGCATTGTCCCGGTCTAGGTAAGGATGCTAAGTATTCTTCCTTAGTTGTGGATGTTGGATGTATTTCTTGGTTTACAGGAGAAATATGATGGTGAGGATTCTTATGAACATGAATCTAAGAGAGGGTTTTTTTGGAAGAATTGATAATTAGTTATAGAGGCTACACTCACTATCAACCTATAAACTATGAAGGTTAACCCTTCCAATGTCACTGATTCCATTATGAGACGCCAGCATCATAGATCGATGATGATGGTGTGGAAAAAGGAACTTAGGCTAGTGTAGGGTCCGAGAGGGTTCAAGACACCGCTTCACCCAATCTGGGAACCTCTTTGTTAGGTAATTTATCTCCCTTACTTTTAGTTATTAATCTGAAAAATTCTTTAGGATCTCTTGATATGTGTTCTATGATTTTGGCACAATATGTATATTTTCCTATGGTTCTTCCTCCCTCTCCCCCTGTATCTATGTTTTCATGTCCCATACCCCTGTCCTCGATTTGTTTCCCCTCCCATATGCCTACATCTTCTTTGGCCCAATTAATCCCTTTGGCTCCTTCTTCACCCATATCCATCCTCTAAATGAAAATGGGGACACTTTGGGATGTGTTGGTGGTGTAGACATTAATGTTTAGATTCTAAAATGCTCATGAAATTTACTAAATCACAGGACTAAAAGCTACTCTACTGATATGTGAAAGCTAATTCACAATCGAGAACAAATACCATCAACATACAAAAGGAAACATCACACATGCAATGAGATTTATCTAGGGGAAAGCAACTGCTCAAAACCCATTATTATATGTATTGCATTAGTCAAAGAATAGAGATGAAATACAATGCCTGCTCAAGCCAGAGCACACCCTGAAAGTGTATAGTCTATCTCTCTACTTGACTGATTGAACCTAGCCAATACTAAGCCAATTTTTCAAGACTCCAAGCTCCTGTTTCCTTGCACTCTTTCTTGAGGAATTAGCCCCTATTTTTTAGGGAAATTCCTTAATTGGAATGGGCAATTCCCCTAGGTCCCTTATCTGACTCCATGCACCACTTGCACACATGGGACTAGTATACAACTGATAGTACAATGCCTTGAAACTCCATCTCAATTGGGTAACTCGAATTATCTGCATGCATCAATTATATTTTTTTTATTGATCAGTTAACTGGATGACCACTAAGTGTGATTGAAGTTACACTGCACAACTTGTCCTTCCACTAGTTTCCCCAATAATTGGAACTAGTTTAACTGACAATAACTCAACTTAATTGAAATAAGTTACTACGCATTAGCAATCCACCATACTGAATTGAAATAAAGCTTCCCCAACTCGGATTAAATGATTTAACTGAGTGAAAAGAGCCATTTCACCTCAATTAACTAACTCCAATATTCTGTTGATGTGGAAATTCGAATTTTCTCTAGTTTGACCAAGTCAAGGTCAAAATGAGATTTTCTTGTTGCATTTCCAACATTCCCTCTTGGCAAGAAATGGATTATCTGCAACCCCAATCCTACTTCTATGGAACTCTAATTTTCCTCTCGACAAAGCCTTGGCCAAAATGTCTGCATCTTGTTCCTTTGTCGGAATGTACTGTAACAACATGATCCGCCTCTGCACACAATCTCGTAGATGGTGATACCAGATATCTATATGCTTGGATCGATCATGAAAAGCATGATTTTTAGAGTGTTTGATGCAACTATGGTTATCATAATAGGATCCATCATATGACCAAACAAACCAACAAGAATTTTTTCATCCATATTGCCTCACATGCTGCTTGACTGAAATCCATGTACTTTGCTTTTGCTGAGCTGAGTGCCACAGATATTTGATTACTGGTGTACCATGAAATCATTGCTGACCCAACATTGAAAAATTTCTTCTGACGTTCTCTTCTGGTTTTTTGGACTCCCCACCCAATTTGCATCTGTGAAGCTACATAACTTCAGTCCCTCTATCCGTATGTAGCATAGTCCAAACTGAGTAGTGCCTCTGAGGTACCGTAGAACATGCTTAGCTTCCCTCCAAAATAATTTGGTCGATCGAACCATAACTTGGCTCAACCAGTTGAATGCATAGCACATGTATGTAAGTGTGTTCACAAGATACATTAGTGAACCCATAAACTGCTGGTAAACAAAAACATCCACTTCCTCACCTGAAGTGGCATACTCCTTTCTCTAGTTGGTTGCTAGAGCTATCTCCATGGGTTTGCAACTATGCATTCAAAACTTTCGAAGTATCTCATTGGCATACTTTCCCTGAGAGATTTAAATAGATCCGATTCTCCTTGCCACACTTCAAATCCAAGGAAATAGTGAATGAGACCCATGTCCTTCATTTCAAACTCTCTTGCAAAATATTCCTTACAAGGTTTGATCAATTATTTATCACTGGTTAAAATAAAATCATCAACATATAAGACAATAATCAACAATTTCCCTTCTACCAAAACATGATAAAGGTTTGCATTTGCTTCACTTTTGGTGAAGCCCAGACTGGTGAGATAACTATCGATCTTGGTGTACAAAGCACAAGGTGCTTGCTTCAATGCATACAATGCTTGCTTGAGTCTGCACACATGAAAATCTTTGTCAAAGGTCAAAACCTTCTGGTTGCTTGATGTACACCTCTTCCTCAATAACTCCATTGAGGAATGATGTCTTCACATCCATCTCGTGGATCTTCAACCCCATCTGTGTAACCAGTGCTAGAATTGATATGATGGAAGAGTACCTTGCTGCTGGGCAAAGGTATTCTCATAGTCAATTTCCTCAACCTGAGAGAACCCCTTGACGACAAACCTGGCCTTGTATTTCTCTATGCTTCTGTCTACTGCATGATTTACCTTGTAAATCCATCTTGAAGCCACCATTGATTTATCCTCTGGTCTTGGGAGCACTTCCCAAAGATTGTTTCTGACAATAGAATCATATTTCTATACCATAACATCAACTCATATAGGCTTCTATACTACTTCCTCAAATGAGTGTGGTTTTGTCTCTACTAGCTCAGTCATCAGAGCCATGTAGCCAATTTACTGATCCGGTGACATCCTCTGCCTAAGCTATGAAGTGGGTTCTCCCACATTCTCTCTAGCATGACGCAATATTCTGTCAGCTTACCTGGTTCATTCCTTCCTTATTTTGATGTCTCTGCTTGAGTGGTTGTCTCCACTCTCTACTCCTTTTCTTGTGGCTACTCCATAACTTCCTCAGGTTATTCCTTTGGAACCAAAATCTCTTGATTTTAATGTAGCTGAAGCTCCCTCTCAAGAGAACACCTCATTTCCTTCTCCTCATAAAACTTCAAATCCCTTCAAACAAATGTCATTCTGAGGGATGAAAAGTACACAAAATAATTGTGAGGTGTTTATGTGTACCCTGGAAATATCCCCAACTCTACTGTTGACTCTAGATTTTTCCCTCATTCCTTGGAGACATGGAGATATATTGATGCTTTAAAGATCCTGAAGTGTGAAACATTTGGTTTCTTCCTTGAAAAATATTCTTTAATGTACTCATCCCCATAATCCGATGAGCACTCCTATTCTGCAAATAGATCATTGTGTTGCATGCTTCAGCCCAGAATTGTAGTGGTAGGCCTTGGTTATACAACATCGCCCTTGTTTCTCCCAATATACGTCTATTATTCCTCTCGCCTACCCCATTTTTTTGTGGGTTGTGGGTTGTTTTCAACTCCCATCAAATTTCTTTGCACAAAAAATTTTAAACTCATTCGATGCATACTCACCACCATTATTGCTCTTGAGAGCCTTCACTTTCTTGGCAATTTCTTTCTCCATAAGTGCTTTAAATTAAAAAAAAATGGAGAATGTATGGTCTTTCTTTTGCATGAAGAAGAACCAACACTTCTGTGAGAAATCATCTACAAATATAACATAATACCTATGCTTGGAAGTGGAGGTTATCATGAAAGGTCCACAAACATTAGAGTGGATCCTTTAAGGACTACATGCACCCTATTTTCCCGATAATTGAAGGTGTATTTTGTGTACTTCCCCAAAGTACACCATTTGCATGTATCCTGTTGCTATAGTGCTCCTTTGGGGAGGTCTGTGGTGATCTGTTGTGTGATCTTCAAAGCTCCATGATGCAAATTGCCAAGTCTTCTATGCCATAATTCACCGACATCTCGGTTCTGCACCTTCTCTGCCTATATGCTCAAAGTAGCATAGTTTTCCACATCGAACTTGTAGAGGCCTTCACTTGAACCCCAATCTGCTTCACTTGTCTATTGTGATGTGTCTCATGAATGCCTTTCCTTTTTTTAATATCAGATTGTAGCCATTGTCTTCCAACATAATGAAAAAAATCATATTCTTCTTTAGAACTGGTGCAAACATCACATCCT
Source organism: Pinus albicaulis (assembly GCA_034641835.2). Lineage (NCBI taxonomy): Eukaryota > Viridiplantae > Streptophyta > Pinopsida > Pinales > Pinaceae > Pinus > Pinus albicaulis. The sequence goes on from CM076571.1 coordinate 797,500,439, forward strand.
TAAGCCTAAGAGGGGGGCCCAAATCCCTATGAAAGGTGACTGTGTTGATCCTGTTTGCATTGTACCTTCCATCATCTCCCATCTCGATGTGCATCAAGAGATCTTTCTCCTCCAAGTCACTGAAAAATTATTTGTTCCCCGTCATGTGGAATGAGGAACTACTATCCAGATACCACACGCTTCCCATCATTGCGCTTGCTATGCATGCAATGAGGGTGAAGTCAAGCTCAAATTATGAAGCCAAAGCTTCACCTTCCACTCCTCTCGAGGTCTCTTGCTTTCCTTCTTGTGTGGACACTTCGTGGCATACTGTCTAAATTCATGACAATGAAAGCACTCGATTATGGAGAAGTCTTTCTTCTTGCCCCCTTGACTGGATTTTGGTTTGGATTGGAATTTATTCCCTTTTCCCTTCTTTGCCTTTCCATCCAAGGCACAATTTTCTTCTGCATCTTTTCCCTTGGATGAAGTCTCGTCTATGATATTCTACCTTATTATATTGTGAACCATTGTTAAGGCACTTCGTCATGTGAAGGTCATTGGTTCGAACTCCGCAAACAAAAATCCATTCATGTTAAGGGTTGGTGTGACACATACTCAGTGCAATCACCAAGTCATTTGATGCCCTGTGGCTTGAGAAACTGCGACCTAGGGGCATCTGAGATGTCAAAATCACCCATGGGATTGCACCCGTTGTGAGCCATGCCAACCCTTAACATGACTGGATTTTTACCCACAAAGTTTTGAACAAATGACCTTCACATCACATAGTGACTTAACAATACACCAATAATACACCCCATCAGAGTCTATTCTAAGCACTGTGGACTATCTTTCAACTATTTGAAATAAATCTAATTAATCATTATCCTTTTCACTTTAAAAATATAAATTTAAAAAAATAATTTATTATAGTTATAATTAATTAGCATTTAAATTTAAAATTTATTTGAAAAAAAAATGATAATTTACATAATTTAAAATAATTAAAGATGAAATTTATTATATTATAAAATATTATTTTAAACATATATTGAAAATGAAATTCACTTTTTAAAGATAGTCTTAATATAATCAAAATTTATTTAAAAATATATATATATATATTTTAAATTAGCGGAATCAAATTTAGTTAAAAATAATATATATTACATTCTAACCGTCCAAGACTTGGTCAATTTTTTTGGTTTAATATATAAATATAAAATACTCTCACGTATAAAAACTAACATTTTAAAATAAAATTTAAAATGAGTGTGGCATATTTATTTTTATTTGATTCATTCGTTTTAGTTTTCACACCTTTTTTTTCCATAGTTTTAAAAATACACGGAAAAATCACAAATTGTAATGATCACATTTATTAGCATCATTGAAAGATGCAGTTACTAGAGATACAATTACTCGATTATCATAGAAGTATTTAATTCTACTCTAAAGAAACATTTAATTATACAAGTTTTAAAGGAATGGGCGCAAGTTAAGGGCGTTCACACATTATTGGCTGACCTATGTGGCTCCCTTGGAATGCTTCACGGAGAGACCTGGTCCACTCAACGGCCTTCTATGATACATTTCATCCCATCCCATTTCAGACTCCAGAGTAACTGACCGGTCCATATATTTCCATTAATTCCTCTTAATTCTTTGCCTACTTCTACTCTTTATATAAATTCACTACTTCACCTTTCCTTTCTTCCATCTCGTCTCAACCCTCGTCTCGCCATCGAATCCATTGGCGGTTTTCATTTTACTTTCATCAACCTCCTCTCACCTTCGATCCATCGCTGGTTTACAGTAGTTGCTACAGAGTAATAATCCATCAATGGCTAATAATCTGGCAGGTATTTCTTATTTTTTCAAAATATTAGATTCTTATGATTTTTCTCTGTTTTCTCACTTTTACTATGTTTTCTTAATATTGATCTATCTATATCTCCGTTATGTTGTGTTTGATAAGTAGGGCAAAAGACAACGGGAGGCTCCACTCGTCGATGGAAGCCAACTGTGGAACAAAAAGCCGTACTTGAATCTCTTCACAGACAAGGCATTCATTCACCATCGTTGGAAGAGATTGCGAGGATTACTAAACATTTGCAGAAGTATGGCCAAGTAGAAGAAAAAAACGTGTTCTATTGGTTCCAGAACTCCAATGCTCGGGAGAAAGAGATACAGAGGAAGAAAAACACATCACAATTATTACTCCCACAACCTGAACCAGCTGGTATGTGTTTTATATACTGTTTAAAAGTTTACTTCTATGGTTTTCATTGTAGCTCTAATTTTAATTTTTTCAAATTTCAGCTTCAAAGGGGACTGCACTCTGGAGTCCAAAACTGTTCATGAATACATCTCTATCTATATCAGTACCAAGAACACAAGTAAGTATAAATTAAGAGTTTTTTAATCTGTGGAGAATATTTAAGAATTTTATGAAGGTAATCTTTCGCATGTTTTGTAACATTGTCAGTTGAGAGATGAAGGAAGAATGGAGGATTGCTTGTTTTTCGACCATTCATGTTCGTTTTGCAATAATGCGGAAAGAATTCCAACATTGGAATTATTTCCGCTCCGTCCTGATCGCGGCGGACGTGAAAACTCAGGAGCCAATCATTAATGTTCAGGGTTTGGATTATTGGGTGAAGAACTAATTCAAGAGCTAAATATTCAAAGGATGTCTGTTTTTCTCAGAGATTTTGTATAACGTTGGCTTATTTCAAATTTGCCATTGGGATATCAGCTGCCATTTTTTTTTTAAATGTTTATATGATCACTCAACATTGTAAGTCTGCAGCTGGTTTATATCATCAGCCATTGTAAGTCATTCTTGAAATATGAAAGCAACATTTTTGTTAAATATTTATGGATAGAACGATACTTGTGATCCCAGCAGATATATGTCGATATAGTTTTGAAAATATACATGTTCTTGTCTTCCTTAAAAACTGATTATAATGGAGTTTTCTTAATTGTTTTTAAAGTGATTAGTTGTACAGAGTTCAAAAGCTTAAAAGATAGAAGATCTGAATAAACTAAACTGATTTGTGATGCAGTGAACAAAGACACACGTTAAATATTCAATGTAGCAACAAATTGCGTTATACAAAAACACCGCACTTTCCAAATGGATGGAGTTACATACTCTATAATTGTTCCATAAAGAATTTATACATTTTTTCTTCCTTTGAATGCGCAATTTGAACCCTTGCAGACAATAAAAAATGTAGAGACCGCAAAATATATATATATATATATATATATATATATATATATATATATATATGCCGAGGTCTCTATCTCTGATTTCCGGTTTGTATTATTAATCCCAGGTTTGTATTATTAATCCCTACACATAATCAATGAAGATGTGCATTGTGATGCAAATGCCCCCATAAATATAAACGAATTCTCACCAGACAGGTAGTGTTGGCGTACATGAACGGATGCAGACTTGGCATGCCATTGCTTTGCTGCTAGCGCGATTTTGAGTTTTTTTTTAGTTAACCACCATTAAGCACATTTTATACAGTGCGACTTCTACAGCAGCTCTGTACATAGGGATATAACGTCACCCCGGTTCTGCAATGTGGGTTCACTTACCCTTTGTTATTTCAAGGGGCGTTCACGATGAAGCCTGCACCATTGCCCACGCTCTTCCTTTGCATCACCTGCAACTCCACTTACATTCTCCTTTGCATCGCTGCATCGTCTCTTTTGCATCGCTTTCACATACGCTCCACGCTGCCTCAGTGCATCCTCGTTCAATCTCCACTACAGCATTTGCTTCCAAAACAATCTGCCTATAATTACGAACACTGCCCTCGGCCGGACATCTAAATCAGATACTGAAATTTGAAACTGGAGCAGCTTCCATTCGTGGCTTACTGATATCGACTTCTTCCATTCGTGGCTTACTGAGATCGACTTTTCCGAACGGAATCACTTCAAATGCACCTCGGTTACTGAAATACAACACACTTTCTTCCATTCGTGGCTTACTGATATCGACTTCTTCTTCCATTCGTGGCTTACTGAGATCGACTTTTCCGAACGGAATCACTTCAAATGCACCTCGGTTACTGAAATACAACACACTCTTCCACGCATATGTATGATATATCACAGATTTAATAAACAAACAAAACATATAACCAAGAGCAAGTATATAGAACAATTGCAGAACTATGATAATAATGACGGTATTCAATGCGCATGGGCTGAATATTACAGTTATTGCCCTTTTGTTTTAGGGATTCGTCAGAGTGTCACAATCACTCCGTGCACTAGTATATATTTTTTTCTCTATTTCCCTATTATATTATTTATACTTGTAAACTGCTTTTCTTTCAAGGAGCACACTAATACACTAAGGGTATTTCTAGACATTTGTTTAAGTCACTTGTTATTTTAGTTATTTTATATTAAAACTTAATATCAATTGAATTGTCTTAAATATAAAATTTAAGACAAAAATAGTGTGAGACAAAAATAATTTGAGACAAAATTTTATATTTAAGACAAAAACAATTTGAGACAAAAATATTTAAGACAAAAACAATTTGAGACAAAAAATTTAGGACAAAAAAATTTAAGACAAAAGTATTTTAAGACAAAATTTTATATTTAAGACAAAACGAATTTGAGACAAAAATATTTTAAGACAAAACTTTATATTTAAGACAAAAGCAGTTTGAGACAAATATATTTTAAGACAAAAGCAATTTGAGACAAAAATATTTTAAGACAAAATTTAGATTTAAGACAAAAACACTTTGAGACAAAAATATTTAAGACATAACTATATATTTATGACAATGGCGACTTAAGACAATGACAATTAAGACAAAACCCATTTAAGATAGTTAGCAATTAAGACAAAATCATTAGCATTGGGAAGTTTGCATTGAAATATCATGAGTGGATGGTGGATAAAATTATATTTTTTTATTTTTGAAAATCGATATTCAAACCACATGAAATTTAATCATGTCATATTTATTTCTTTTATATTATATTTTTCTTTTTTCATTAAACCACATTCTAAAAATTTAATAAATAAATAGATAAAAAAATATTATTTTTTGGTTGGAAACTCAAGGGGATTTGAACTTTGAATCTCGTGTTTTAACCATAGCTGCTCCAACACTAATATTCTTGGGCATATTATGTTTTTTCCTGCTAACCGCTCCAAATATATACAACCTCTAAGAACTAGTAGGGTCCAAGGAAAAGAGCTACAAGTTCCCCAAATCCGATCTACATTTCATGGACAATCACATTTCCCCCAAATGTCCTCCACATATTTGCCTTGGTGTATTGGAGTTTGAAAAATACATAGGATGCCACAAGTAGTCCTAATCATAAGACTCAACTTTCCTAATGACTAGGAGGCCTTACAAATAAAAAAACATCTTAACTTATAATGCCTAAAATTACTAAAATTTCCTATCCCAAATATGAAATTAGAAATTCTACAAAATTATAGGGCAACAAGGAAACCAACTTCCTCTTCCAAATATCTCTAAGACCTTATGGAGGACAAATACAAATTTTGAAATAAATTGTTGAAATTATGCTCTTGCAACAATAGCTACCAATGTATCCTTGTAGGCCACCCCCTTTAACAATAGTAATACCAATGTCCTTTACCAGCTAGAAGGAACTCCTTACATAATTCTCTCTTAGATCCCCTTAACCCATTGCAATGATTGTCTTTGATGCCTACCTAGTTGCAAGCACATTAAGAAGCAATGTAGCATATTGTTGGTTGAGGATTTCGATAAGTATGTGATTTTGTTGACATCTTGTGACTGTCCCATATGTGAATATATAAAATCTTGGATGCATGTCGCCCTGACACTATAACATGACTTAGTATTGCCTATCATACCATGTCACTCCCTCCTCGAGACACCTAGAACTCGCTAACACTCCCTGTCACACACTCTTATTCATTCATTTATGAATTTTGACCTAGTGCACCTCTGTTATGTTTTCCTAGCACTCCCTAACACTCCTTAGCACACATTGGCACACCTAGGCACTTGGAACAACTTTGTATGCTTCCCTAGCACTCTAACATGCCTTGGTACTTCCTAGAATATCGTGTCACTCCCTTCTTAACACACCTGGAGCTGGCTTATACTTCATTTCCATGCATTTTAAACTAGTGCCCCCTTGTGTTTCCCTGACACTTGGCCCTCACACTCCCTAGCATGTGTTCATGCCACACCCTGGCACCTGCCACATCTTGGCATGCCTATCATGCCTTGGAACTGCCTAACATGTCTTAGTACTTCTAGGAATTCCCTGACACACCTTGGTATTCCTTAGCTTTCATGTTGTCATAGATAACCTTGCTTTTTTTGTGACTTGGGAACCCAACCAAGTCATTGGAAAATCGATGTTGTGCCCAGCCCAAAGTTTCCCTTTGTCTGAAACTACTTTTTCCAACCCTTTATGTAACCATAAGCTTACCTCCTACAAGTCTTATTCTAACCTTCTCCTAACACACTTTATCCTTGAGACACTTGGAATTCGTTGACACTACTTGGCACACACTCTTATTCGTTCATTTCCATGCATTTTGACCTAATTCTCCCTTGCAATGTCCTGGCACTCCCTAACAGTCCTCAACATCCATTGACACTTTTTGGCATGTGTTAGCATGCCTTTTCATTCCTTGGCACGCATTGACACTCCTTAGTTATCATGCCCTCACAATTACCCTTACTTCTTTGGAACTTGGGAACCCAACCAAATCTTGCCTTGAATATAACAACTTGACCAAGTTACGGTTACTACAACTAGATTGTGCCTTGTTCACCTAAGAAATGACTATAACCCCTCACCCATTTAACCCCCTAAACCCTAAACCCCTAACCCATTTAACCCCCTAAACCCTTAACCCCTAACCCCTTAAACCCTAATTCCCGACCCCTAACCCATTTAACCCCCTAAACCCCTAAAACCCTAACCCATTTAACCCCCAAACCCTAACCCCTAACCCCTAAAATACTTAACTGCTAAATCCCCTAGCCCCCTAAACCTCTAAACCCGTAACCCATTTAACCCCCTAAACATCTAACCGTTTAACCCCTAACCCCTAAAATCCTTAACTGCTAAATCTCCCAACCCCCTAAACCCATTTAACCCCGTAAACCCTAAACGTCTAACCCTTAATCCCTAATCCCTTAAGCCCTAATTCCCAACCTCTAACCCATTTAACCCCCTAAACCCCCAAAATCCTAACCCATTTAACCCCTAAACCCTAAACCTCTAAACCCTTAAACCCCTAAACCACTAACACCTAAACCCCTAATCCCTTAACCCCTAAACCCTTAAACCCCTAAAACATTAACGCTTAACCATTAACCCATTAACCCCTCAATCCTAACCCCTAAAATCCTTAACTCCTAAATCCACTAAGCCCTAAGCCCCTGATCCCTAATCCCTTAACCACTAGCTCATTATTCACCTAACCCCTAACTGCGCGTAAATCCCCTAACACCTAAGCCCCCAATCCCTAATCCCTTAACCAATAACTCATTATTCCTCTAACCCCTAAATGCGCCTAAATCCCCTAATCCCTAACCCCCCAATCCATAACCCCTTAACCACTAACTCATTATTCCCCTAACCCCAATCCCTAATCCCTTAAATACTAATTCATTATGCCCCTAACCCTTAAGCCCCCAATCCCTAACCCCTTAACCACTAATGAGAATATACCACAGTGGGCATGCACAAGAAGAAGAACCAAAGAAATCAAATTCAATAAAGGAAGCACAACCACCACTCCAAACTCGCTTCTCTAAAACACATAAAACTGCAATAAATCCTACTGAAGCTTACAAATTTATCAAGCCCTAATTAACTTACTAACAAATTCAACAAGCCAACATGCTACAATTTGTTGAGTCACCCCCAAATCAATTAGTAATTATTGCATGAATGTACATTTGTTTGTAGTTTTATTTAAAAGGTTGAAATTCTCTCAAGAGCGTATAGAATATATCCAAAAGTTTAAAAAATGGAAATTTTGCTTACCTCCACAAGGTATCATCACACCCGGATAGGTGAAAACATACAAGTCTAAATCTTCTACCTCTAAGTCTCAATGGCACTTCAACATGTCAATAACATACTTGAAACAATGCTTAATGAGTTTTGTCTATTGGCTAAAGAGATGTACATCCATCCATCCAAAATAAACATCTCAATCAATCCAACACCATAAATTGTGCTAAATAGTTCATCATGTTATTTCAAATATTACAATATTTTCTTATATTAGCTCACATATTCCTTGAATATTTGAAAGCCAAACTACCTTAGCAGAATATACGAGAAAGATTTGTACTCTAAAAGACAAAAAAAGACAACAAACTAAAATAGGAACTTTAACTCTAATCGAGACACTTCATTCTTAGCAACATGATATCTAATGAAGATGATATGTGGAAAAAAAGGCTTCATATATTGTCTATCACATGTCAAACCGAGTGAACAAATACATGCATAGAAAACATCAGAAATAGGGTTCATAGATCGACTTGTATTATATGGTTTCAAACCCTTCTTGTCTCCTTCAAGGGGGTTTTTGGAGGTCTTAAAAAAGACTTCCTTTTGCTAACCAAATGGATTTTTTCTTTCACACATGTATGGAAACATACTTTCCAAATCATATTGTAATAGATTCATAAGGTGATATTATTGGTATTAACTACACCTTATTTGGAGACATCATTTTTATTGTAGGGGTTGGTACCTTTCTATTGGATGTGGTTGGTGATGTGAAGACTACTCAACCTCTAGTAAATATTCATACTAACTCTAACAAGCTTATGGATGCTTTTTTACAAAGGGAGACCCCTCTAAGCTTAACTCATTGGATTCTTTGTTTGTTCATGCTAATTATTGTTCTCAACTTTCCTTCTCCAAGGGGTTGAGACTATTTGCTTCATTTATTTTACATGGCCCGGTGAAAGAATAAGAATGGAGATTGTCTCCACATCTTTTCCATTTCGCTAAGTTACAAAAAAAGAGTCAAATTCTATAGCCAATAGACTAATAGTCTCTTGATACACCTTTAGTGAGCTATGCATAGCTCTCACCTATCATTGTAGCTCAATGAAATGACATCTAATAGCTCCAAGACACCATTATAAATGGAGTAGTTGTGAAGTTGTTGTTAAATGATCGCCTCCAAATATTCAATTCTCATGAGTTTTTGGGGAGGGGGGTCTTTTGGTGTATTGAACGGGGCAAGGGGACATAAGGGTAGCATGGATGGGTAGAAGTAAGAGGTTCGAGCATGGTTTATTAAGATCTATAATCCTAACATTAGAGAATGAGAAGGAGTCTTAGGGCCTTATGGCATAGGGGCTAGGGGACCTATAGGTAAGGCAATGAGAGAAATTGATAGGGGAACCCCCAATAGTTGTGACAAGGGGTTAGGGGCCACATTATCACAACCCATATGCACTTAACCCATAACCACTCAAGTCCCTATCCCTTAAATCCCAAAGCCACAATCCCTTAATCCCTACACCCATAACTCATAACAAATTAACCCCTTGATCCCTTAAACCCAAAGCCATTAACCCCTTAACCCCTAACCACTAACTTAGAATCCTTGAACCCCATAAACCCTAATCCCATATTCTCTTAGACCTTGACCCCTAACCCCTAAACTCATTAACCCCTAACCCCTTAACCTTCTGACACCTAAATAACATAACCCTTAGGCACTTAACCCCTAAATCCCCTGACATGTAAGCCCTTGATGGTTAATATTAACCCCTAAATCCCTTAACCACTAAGCCATTAACCTCTAACCCTTAAACCCCCTATACCTCAACCCCCTAACCTCTAAATCCCATAAGCCCTAACCCTTTACCCTTTACCCTTAACCCCTTGCTCCTAAACCCTTAAACCCATTAACTCCTAGAACCCCTTATCCTTTATCCCAAACCATAGGTGCTCCAATGCTAATATTCTTGGGTTATGCTTTTTCCTGCTAACCGCTCCAAATACAACCTCTAAGAACTAGTAGGGTCCAAGGAAAAGAGCTACAAGTTCCCCAAATCCGATCTACATTTCATGGAAAATCACATTTCCCCCAAATGTCCTCCACATATTTGCCTTGGTGTATTGGAGTTTGAAAAATACATAGGATGCCACAAGTAATCCTAATCATAAGACTCAACTTCCTTAATGACTAGGAGGCCTTAAAAATAGAAAAACATCTTAACTTATTCCTAAAATTACTAAAATTTCCTATCCCAAATATGAAGTTAGAAATTCTACAAAATTATAGGGCAACAAGGAAACCAACTTCCTCTTCTATAAATCTCTAAGACCTTATGGAGGACAAATACAAATTTTGAAGTAAATTATTGAAATTATGCTCTTGCATCAGTAGCTACCAATGTATCCTTGTAGGCCACCCCCTTTAACAATAGTAATACCAATGGCCTTTACCTAGAAGGAACACCTTACATAATTCTCTCTTAGATCCCCTTAACCCATTGTGATGATTGTCATTGATGCCTACCTAGTTGAAGCACATTAAGAAGCAATGTAGCATATTTCTGGCTGAGGATTTCGATAAGTATGTGACTTTGTTGACATCTTGTGACTGTCCCATATGTGAATATATAAAATCATTTTTTTTGTACCAGTTTAAGGATTGATACCATCAAGTGTGTGCGCTGACATGGATGGAACACTAACTGCCTGTTGTATATATTGTAATGTAAATGAATAATCTCTTCTGGAAAAGGCTCCACTCATAATGTCATTTCGCAAATGCTTGCACTCAATAATCATGGTCAGATTTTAAGATGCCATGTTCTCGTAAGGGTAAACCTACCTATCCATCTCTTTAAACGCACACATCACACATGTTGGCTTGATCTTGTGCTTTTTGTGGGGAAAATGTTGTTGCAATGGAACCCCCAAATCAGATTTATTTGGGTTGACCCTAATTTGAAAAGTAGATTTATAAATGTTCTGCACAATACGTATATAAAAAATATGTCAGGTTCTCCATAAATTTCATGAGAGAAACTCCCCAACACAACAAGTAGAATACTTTTTGCAGCTAAATAGATTAACTGTTGCTAGTTCTTTTTCAGAACTAGTACAAACTATAGACAATCCAAAATGCCTCATTTTTGGGCTATCAATATAGTATCCATTTAAATAGACACAAGCATTGGTTAATAATAGATACCTAACACAATCTCAATGAAATACTGTGAGTAGAGAGAGCCATGGTTATATATCTGGTTTAGTCGAAAATGGATTGATATCTTCCTCAATGTGGACTGCTAGCTTATTTTCCACTTCTTCAATTAGGTCATGGTTGTCTTGGATGCCCTTGTGATAGTTTGAAACTACCAACTCCAATGCCATCAAATTTATCCTAGTAACCTCCATTTCTTTGTTCAGTTCTTTCAGGCCCTTCTTGTTTCTGATTTCTCTCTTCCAATTTATAGACACATACAAAAAAGCATTGACGGACCTCTTGCTTTAATGCAATGGCTACAACGTAAATAATTCTCCATGGACAAAAACTCTCGGGGTCCTTCAATGGCTACAACGTAAATAATTCTCCAATGGCTACAATGTAAATGCTCCCTTGTGTTTCCCTGATAGTCCCTAACACTTCCTAGCACATGTTGGCACACCCTAGCACCTAGCACATCTTGGATGCATGTTGCCCTAACACTATAACATGACTTAGCACTGGCTATCATACCGTGTTACTCCTTCCGCGAGACACCTAGAACTCGCTAATGTAGAAATTATATAACTTATGTGTTATATATCCAAGATTCTCCTGATCACACATTATTTTAACTTCATGCACAATACAGAATCTATTCCACCATTTATCATGATGCCCGGAACTCCTTCTTGTCTACGTTCGCTTCTCTATGCATATATCAATAATACACTTCAACGACTTTGGCCCTATTAAATTTTAAATCTGGCACTCTATAAACTAAGCAGAAACTTTGGCAATTCCTATTACATCTATGGTTATGTAACCATAATATGAAACCTTCCTTCTTAACAGTCCATTCAATAATTTCCTTCGTTCGGTGATCTACTTCAATGTTTGGTTTAAATTTCATTTATCAAATTCATAGAATTTGAATTTGATTAATGAAATAAATGAGAGATTTTAAAACTCTTCAATATAATGCTAATCCTTGTAGCAATGTTACAAGTCCGTTGTAATTATGAAACCACCCTTACAGCCTTATCAACGCCTCTCATCACGGTCACACCTTCAAAGCATCGTATGCTTCCTCGGAATCGATACCAAATCTGGGTTTTATACAACACATAAAATATAACAAAACCTTGGGAATTAAATCTGACCCATTAACGTTAATCCTCAACTATCACCATAATACTTTGGGTCCCACAAGCCACGTACCTTGGTTATATATCGAGTGGATCCAACGATCCGTATGGCGTCGTGCCTCGACTGTTGATCGAACGGGCGTAGATGGATATCATAAGAGTTTAAAGACCGGGCGTTAGCACGTGATATAAACGGTTTTGGAAACCAGCCTTATGCCACGCGTCCTCCAACTAATGGGATCGCGTTTTTATTTCAAATTCCACTTACTACTTTTGAACCACGCGAAAACCATAAGCTGCTTCCAGAATCCGCCTTCACTGTTCATTCTTAATTCGTGGTTCCGCCTCCAGTTCAGGGTTCCAGCTTAACTTCCGCTTTCAGTAATAATTTGTGGCTTTGCTTCGGTAATTCCATTATACGAGCAAGCCCCATGCTTTTTGCCTCCTGCCACTATAACCCAACGAAAAGGAATCTAATTCAATTAATTCAATGAATACAATCAAGCAGGGTTCAACGCAGATTCGAAATGCTTCGAATAGCATCCCCTACGTCCTTCCTCAAGGACCAAGATTACGCTTCAGCTATTCCAAATTACTGTGTGTGCGTTCACATTTCTGAACTGTGCACATTCTGAGCAACACTGGGGTTAGAATTTCAAGAACCTCAACCATTTTACATCACGGTTTGCATTTTACTAAAGCCCGATAGAACCAGGTCTTGTCACATCGGCCATAATTGTGAGAGGGTCATCCTCAATTCAATTCACATCAGGATATTGATATGAGTGTCAATTCCGTCAATGGCATACAACGTATATTAAACCATTAATTTTATGGTTTCTAATTGAACCCTACAGTCCACTACACAACGTTTAACTAGCCCACATAAATTCAATTATCCCTCATGTATATATATCACACCGAATTGAAATAAACAAACATTCAATCAGAGTCATTTTCTCCATTATATATTTATAGGAACTTACAAATTCTTGACAGGCCAGATCTTCAGTTGGTGGCCTCCTACTCTGCCTCCAAGAAGTTCTCTACCTCTCCACCCTTATAAACTCTTCATGATTACATTTATACCGAAATGGACGACCTGAATCGATTCAGGTCTCCAAACAGCTCAGCAAACCCTTAACATTCCCAATTCCTAAAATTAGACTCAATAACTGAACTGATCCCAAATTGACTCATACCCTTGACTGTCTCTTCATATTCCTATCTTAACCAATTTCTCATTTTCTCAAATGACTTGAGAACAATTACAATTCCCTACCAAATTTATTCAAAATATTAATATTTACAAGAAATTTTAAGAACATGGGACCCCCTATGTCTACTGAGATACAAAGTGTTTAATTGTGCCTAATGCCCCTGCATCATATCATCACATGCGGAAATTAAATCAATTGCAATGCGCACATGAAACAATAAAAAATCACACACATTAACACAATTGTTTAACGGGAAAGCCTGAAGCTGAAAACCCCAACTATATGTATATAATATATGTCATAGAGATCATGTAACAATCATCATACAAAGCTGATCATATCAAGCTCTCAGTAAAATACAATCGCTACACACTAATCAGGCCTGATCTTGAAAATCCATACACCGATTTTTGCCACCTGCTAGCCTGCCTCTACTGCGCAATACCTGCTGAAGAATGGCTTTGAATGAACTTGAATTCACCAAGATTTCACTGCACAATCCTCAATGGCATCTCCACTAAGTGTTGGATGCAATCAATGCATCACTATAGTCACAACTGATAGTCACACTTGCTCTTTCACCTATCTCTCCACCGGTCTCCACTGAAACTGCCATGCACTTTAGTTAACTGATTTATTCTTCAGTTGATTAATGAGTTATTATTTAGTGAATTAATTAACTAAATAATTCACAACACTCTCACTAGTGTATCAATCAGTTAGACTAGATACAACTAGCTCAACTGAGTCTAACTGAGTTAAACTGAATACAACTCCACCAACTACTTCTCTAACTCCACCAAACTCTGTCACATGAGTTCTAATTGAAGTCCTCATGCATTAGCTCCAGTAAACCCTCAGGAATAGCGTAATTCCTTCTGTCAACTGCTTTGCCACATCTGTGCACTTAACTGAAGTGCTCCAAGAGAATAAGATAATGTTTAGAGTCCAAATATTATTAAGAGCTAATAATATTCGACATATCTATTTTTAGACTCGCAATCTAAAAATAGATTCCGCCCAATATGTCTAAAAATAGAAGTCCATCTATTTTTCCAACTTGACCAACCATCCACAAATAGCATCCTGCAACTCATAGAATATGATTGACACGTCTAAAAATAGACTTTGCACCAAAAATAGCCTGCGGGCCCACTTAGTGAAGGCGACTCTTTTCACTAAGCTCATCATCTTGTTGAATCTCAACAACTAACACTCCCTGTCACACACTCTTATTCATTCATTTATGCATTTTGACCTAGTGCTCTGTTATGTTTTCCTGGCACTCCCTAACACTCCTTATCACAAATTGGCACACCTTGGCACTTGGAACATCTTTGCATGCTTCCCTAGCACTCTAACATGCCTTGGCACTTCCTAGAATACCATGTCACTCCCTTCTTAGCATGCCTAGAACTGGTTGATACTTCATTTCCATGCATTTGAAACTAGTGTTCCCTTGTGTTTCCCTAACACTTGGCCCTCACACACGCTAGCATGTGTTCATGCCACACCCTAGCACCTAACACATCTTAGAATGCCTATCATGCCTTGGAACTACCTAGCATGTGTTAGTACTTCTAGGCATTCCCTGCCACACCTTGGTATTCCTTAGCTTTCATGCCATCATAGATAGCCTTACTTTTTTTGCGACTTGGGAACCCAACCAAGTCATTGGAAAATCAATGTTGTGCCCAACCCAAAGTTTTCCTTTGTCTGAAACTACTTTGTCCAACCCTTTATGTAACCTTAGGCTTACCTCCTACAAGTCTTATTTTGGCCTTCTCCTAACGCACTTTATCCTTGAGACACTTGGAGTTCGTTGACACTACTTGGCACACACTCTTATTCGTTCATTTCTATGCATTTTGACCTAGTTCTCCCTTGCGATGTCCTAGCACTCCCTAACACTCCTCAACATCCATTGACACTTTCTGGCATGTGTTAGCATGCCTTTTCAATCCTTGGTATGCACCGACACTCCTTAGTTATCATGCCCTCACAATTACCCTTACTTTTTTGGGACTTGGGAACCCAACCAAGTCTTTCCTTGACTATAACAACTTGACCAAGTTACGGTTACTACAACTAGATTGTGCCTTGTTCACCTAAGAAATGACTACAATATCTAACCCATTTAACCCCCTAAACCCCTAAACCCCTAACCCATTTAACCCCATAAACCCTAAGCCTCTAAACCCTTAACCCCTAACCCTTTAAACCCTAATTCCCGACCCCTAACCCATTTAACCCCCTAAACCCCTAAAACCCTAACCTATTTAACCCCCAAAACCCTAACCTCTATAATCCTTAACTGCTAAATCCCCCAACCCCCTAAACCTCTAAACCCCTAACCCATTTAATCCCCTAAACCTCTAACCCCTTAACCCCTTAACCCCTAACCCCTAAAATCCTTAACTGCTAAATCCCCTAACCCCCTAAACCTCTAAAACCCTAAATCCATTTAACCCATAAACCCTAAACCTCTCACCCTTAACCCCTTACCCCTTAAACCCTAATTCCCAACCCCTAACCCATTTAACCCCCTAAAACCCTAAACCTCTAACCCCTAAACCAATAAACCACTAACACCTAAACCCCTAACCCCTTAACCCATAAACCCCTAAACCGTTAACACTTAACCCATAACCCATTAACCTCTCACCCCTAACCCCTAAAATCCTTAACTGCTAAATCCCCTAAGCCCTAAGCCCTTGGAGAGGGTGTGCTCAAGGAGGATCATTCTAGGAAATGTTTGTATCTCATCCATACAAACAACAACCTAAACCATGGCAGATGATCACTTCATAATAAATCCATACTTGTTTGACACATTGGGCTAAGAAGTTTACTCGTTGCCTCTCAATCAACTAGTTAAGTTATGTATGCTTGTAATTGTAAATGGATCTTCCAACTATCACAAGCTTTACTTGTAATTTATTAAATCCATTATAGGAAAACACCTTATTATGGAAGCATCTCTGGTTTAAATCTCTACCCCTATAATCCCCCTTCAACCCACCAATAATTTGTGGATGACACTCTTCTTATGGGTTCTCCCTCGGTCAAAGGAGCCCTTTTCTTCCAAAATATTCTTGCTGATTTTGCCCAGGCCTTTGGCAACCTCCATCAACAAAGCCAAATCAAAACTCTTCTTCCTCAATACCTCCTAGACCATTCAACTCAACATAGCTCGCATTATAGGCTTTTAGCGTAGCTCCTTCCCCTCCAAGTACCTCAGAGTTCCCCTGACTGATAAACCCCTGGCCAAAGCCAACTGAGAATCTCTAGTCACCAAATTGAAAACAAAAAAGATTTCCAATTGGACTTTTAGGTCCTTAAATCTCTCGAGCAGATTAGTCTTGGTCCACTCAGTCCTGGAAGCCATTCCTCAATACCAGTATTCGACCATTGCTGCTCCCAAATCTATTTCAAACCAAATCAAAACCATAAGAGACTTCTTATGGAAAGACAAAGAGAAAGAGGGAAAATGTGCCCTAGTATTTGGGGAAAAATCTGCATACCTAAAAAAGTTGGGGGGCTTGGTCTCAGAGACCCAGACTTATTGGGAAAAGTTTTGGGTGCCAAAACCTGGTAGAGATGGATCACCAGTCGCAACACCTCTTGGGTAGCACTCTGGAAGGAAAAATATGCCCCATTTCACAACCCAAAGTCTCTAATCAGGATCTCTGGCAACCTCAAAGGTTCCTCGGTTTGGAACCAAACTTAGGAGAATAGAGAAATGGTCCAAAACCATTGCTTTTGGGAAGTTCAAAATGGTGGGACAACACTGTTTTGGGATGATACCTAGGAGCAACGCCCTCATCTCAATCAAGACCAATTCCAACAAATCCGAACCCATATGGACAACCACAACAAAAGGCTTGTCAAAGATTTCAGGAGAAACGAAGAAAACACTGAATGGAGGGAATGACTCGAGGCCCCAGAATGGGTTTAGCAAAATCACCCTTAGGATTGGACTAACCTAGCTAATGAGCTAAGGAAAAGGCAGATTCAAAGGGACGATGAGCCAGACAATCTAAGATGGGGCTCTAATGCGGCTAGCCACTTCAACATAAAAGAAGCCTATGGCCTCTTATCTAACTCCACTCGCATCCCCACAAACAACAAATGGAACACTCTCTAGAAGCGTAATCATTGGGCAAAATCTCGCTCTTTCTTTGGTCTATCATGCACAAAATCCCCGCATATTCTTCTCTCCAAGCTCTTTCCAATTATTAAATCCCCCTATTTGAACAAATGTTTGGTATTCTCTTGACAACTTTGAAACCTTTTGAACTCTTTTACTTGTGCCTCTATGTTTTCATCCTCACTAATACTCATTTTCATTACCATATTATTCTGATGAATCCCCTTCGTGGTATTCATCCACCACTTCTTAATTGTTGCATTTTGTTTAAAATCCTATTTTTCCAAAAGAATATAAGAATATATCAAAAGTAGAACAATATATCTTATTATATTTCCAATGTAAGGAACATAATGAACTCTAGAAACCTCTATGAACTAAATATACCTGCTTTCCAGTCTCAAGCATCAGCCCCTTACGAACCATCTTCAATGCATCGATTTAGACAACTTGGAAGACATAGTTCAACCTCAACACAACATAAATTGCTATGAATAAAACTAAGATCTATCCCTTCTATCCCTTCATAACGTGAAACTAAGTATGACATAATCTCCAAAGGTAGGTGCTTGACCAGAAACTAAGCATGACACAATCTACAAAGGTAGGTGCTTGACTAGAAACTAAGCATAACATAATCTTCAAAGATAAGTGCTTGACTAGAAACTAAGCATAACGTAATCTCTAAAGACAAAAGCTTATGGGGTTAACATAAAAACATGAACAAGTGTATAAGTGGATGACCATTAATAGAATATATAAACACCAAGAAAGTGGTCCAAAAAGACACCATCACCAAGGAAATATTTAAAAAGTGTGCATAAATTATATGTTTCTCATTTATTCAAGTGTTAAATCAAAATAAATGACATGCTTCTCATTTATTCAAATGTTAAATCAAAATAAATATTTTTTACTTTTGTTGTGGCATATTTTAGAACGGTAAATTTAAACTAATACCAGTATTCCAAAATTTTATTTAAAAATACTAAATCTTTTAATTATTTAAAAATACTAAATTAAAAAAATCCCAATATCACAAAAATTCAATAACAAAACCTAATCAGAATAATAAAAGCATTCACTCATTAAACTACATCTCTATTAAAACAAATTTACACTTATAAGAGATATATACGAGTTTTAGTTTTCTAAACCCCAATAAAATAAAATAATATATAATACCACAAATAAACATAATTTCGCTCCGAAAATAATAGAAATAATTTTAATAGAAATTGGGGCAAAAATAATTTTTGGAAATTAGGGTTACATTGAGTTGAGATGACAGGTGGGCACACCATCGGGCATCTACCTGTTTGGGAGGTCGTTTCATTGTATTCTCCAAAATGTTTTTCCCTTGCTCTTGGCGGGCTTGAAGCGCAAGCTATTGAGAAGTGCATAGGAGTTGGGCTAGTAACATGGTTTTCATGTTTTGCCCTCGCTCTTGGCAGGCTTGAAGCGCAATTTATTGAGAAGTGCACAGTAGTTGGGCTAGTGACAGAGTTTTTCAGGTAGGTAGCTCTGGGAAAAAAATGAGTGAAAAGAAATACGAAGATTCCTCATAGATGTTATTGGGTCAGGGGGCCAATCCCTTGGCCGAAACTGGCAGAGACAGAGAGAGGAGCAATGTGGCACCAGCAGCAGACCTCTGCAATTTTAAGCAGTGGAAATGCTTCAACGCACCAATGTTGGAATGCGAGAACCATCATTCTCAGCAGCAACAACGGCCCAAAACCCCTGGGAGCACCAGAGGCTAGGGTAGGAAGCAGGGCAGGCCCCCCGGGCTGTGGTGTTGCAGTGCTTCAACCCACCAATGTCGGAATGCGAGAAAAATTAATTGCAGCAGCAACAGTAGTCTAAGACCACTGCGAGCATTAGAGGCTAGGGTAGGAAGCGGGGCAGGCCCCAGGCGGTGCAGTTGCAGTGCTTCAACCCACCAGTGTCAGAATGTGAGAAACATCAATTGGAGCAGCAGCACCAGTCCTATGCCACTGAGAGCATTAGAGGCCAGGGTGGGAAGTGGGGCAGGCCCTGGGCTGTGCAGTTGTAGTGCTTCAACCCACCAGTGTCAGAATGTGAGAAACATCAATTGGAGCAGCAACACCAGTCCAACGCCACTGCGAGCTTCAGAGGCTAGGGTAGGGAGCGGGGCAGTCCCAGGGCTGGGAAGTTGCAGTGCTTCAACCCACCAATGTCGGAACGCGATAAATATCAATTGCAGAAGTAGCAGCAGCAGTAGTCCAAGGCCACTGAGAGCTCCATAGGCCAGGGGAGGAAGCGGGGCTTCAGTGGAATTGCAGTGCTTAAACCCACCAATGTCGGAATGCGAGACACATCAATTGCAGCACCGAAAAGAGTCCAAGGCCACTGCGAGCACCAGAGGCCAGGGTAGGAAGTGGGGCAGGAAGCCCTGGACCGTGTCACATGAGGGTAATGAGGGTGGTGAGAAGAAGAGAGGGCGGAAATGCAAGGTCAAAGAAGAGCAGGAAGAATTTGGGGTTTTGAAATTAATGAATGTTGGTAATGATGAGGATCACATAAATAAGGAAGCAACAAATGGCTTTCTGGAGTACAGTGCACTGGATTCGAACACAGAGCCTAAATGGCCTGTGCCACTGAATTTACGCAACGAGGGGTTGAAGATTACCCCAACTCCTGATGTTTCCAAGGTTAAGAATACCAAGAAATTTTTTAGAAAATTGCAGATGGGGGTGGATCCTGATACTGGAGTCCGTGATTTCTCTTGGTATATTCCAGCAGAGGAGAATAAAATGAAGGCATCTTCACAGAAAAATGCGAATATGAATTTCCATCAGTGTAAAAGAAATGACAAAGGAAGAGTGGTCTATTGTTCCAAATGTCCAAAGAAGTACTATATTATCTGCATTCAAAGATTATACCCTTCGCGTAAAGAGGAGGAAATTGCACAGGTTTGCCCTTTTTGTCGGGGACACTGTAAGTGCAAAGCATGTTTACGGCGAAATCCCGAGGTTAGAGTGCAGACATTGGGGGTAGCTGATAGGGTCCATTTTCTCCAGAACGTAATTTGCAGCGGCCTCCCCGTGGTCGCTAAGATTCATCTTGAGCAAATGCTGGAACTCGAGGCAGAGGCCAGGATTCAGAGTAAACCAGTTGAAGCCCTGGAGATTACCGAGGCTAATGGCGAGGAAGAAAATGAGCGTCATTACTGTGACAACTGCAATACATCTCTAGTAAGTTTCCATAGAAGCTGTGAGGTTTGTAAGTATGATCTTTGTCTGTCTTGTTGTCGTGAGGTTCGGGAAGGGTCCACAACCTAGAGGTGATTCAGGAAAGAGATTAGTTGAGGATTCCGAGGCAGAGAACAAGGAGGATGTTGAACAGAAAGAAATTACAGGTAAGTTGGATTCTGCACCATTACTTGATTTTAAAGTTAATTCTGATCTTTCCATCCCATGTCCACGTTGTTGCTGTGGAAAGAAATTGTTAGAATTAAAGTGCATGCAGTTTGGGCCAAATTGGGATGCAGACATAGAGAGAAAAGTGTAAGAAGTTGCCAGGAATTTTCAATTTCCAATGGAATTAAGAGATTCACAGCCATGTTCTGTGTACTTCAAGCCTAATTTTGAGCTTTTTGATAAGACGAGAAGAGTAGCTAGCAGGCAGGATAGCGGGGACAACTATTTATATTGCCCAACTGTTTAGGGCGAGACTCTTGAGCATTTTCAGAAACAATGGAGAAGAGGCGAGCCTGTGATTGTTAGAAATGTCTTGGATAATGCTAAAGGACTGAGCTGGGAGCCAATGGTCATGTGGCGGGCTTTCAGGGAAACCAGTGACACGTTTTTAGAGGAGACACATAGTGCATGTCATTGATTGCCTGGACTGGTATTCGGCTGAGATCAATAGACATAAGTTTTTTGATGGTTATCAAAAGGGAAGGTGCCATCGTAATCACTGGCCTGAGATGTTGAAGTTGAAGGATTGGCCTCCTGCAGATTTATTCGAAAAACGTCTACCACGACATGGTGCTGAATTTATTAGCACCTTACCTTTCAAGGAGTACACACATCCTAAATTTGGGATTCTAAATCTCGCCACAAAACTTCCACCGCACTGCTTGAAGCCTGATTTAGGTCCCAAAACACACATAGCTTATGGCACCAGGGAAGAACTTATTAGAGGGGATTCAGCCACTAAGTTGCACTATGACATGTCTGATGCTGTCAATGTTATAATGCATACTGCCCAGGTCAAGTTCACAGATTCCCACCAAAATCAGATAGAGAAATTGAGACAAAACTACAGGCGAATTGATGGGCTGCGAATATGGATATATGTGATGTCACCAGTGATTGTGAGACCATTGGAGAAGTTAAGCTTAAAAAATAACTAGCTTTTCAAGTCAATGGGGTCCTATATATGTCTACCATTCTACCAAAATTCAACAATTGACCACAATCCGGGCCGGGCCATTTACTGCCTATTGGAAAACCACTTACTTTGAGCCAACAGATGATGACGCTAAGTTTCCTTGGCTTCAATGGAAAAGAAACTAGTTACAGGAACGATTGCCACTTCTTTACCAAGTCCTTCAAAGAACAATTGCTGTAAGTGTCTACTTTTAATTTTGTTGTGTCATTGGTAAATAATTTTTTCCTGAAATTACAATGTATTTTTTCCAAAAATAAAAACATATTGACATTAAACTAGAAATCAAATATCAAATATGCAATAGCTTGTCTTTGTTCATCGCTCTCAAAAAAAAAATCTATTCCATAGCCTGCATATCTACCTAATACTAAATATTATCCATTCATTAACAACATCTTCTAGCCAGGTCTAAAGACTGTCACTACAAAAACATATAATAGAATCTGAAGAAAGTGAAATAATCAAGTATCATCCACCACAACGATAAGAATACACCTGCAACATAAGTAATTAGTGAGGACCAGTATGGAAAAATGGAGATGGAAATAGAGCCTCAAACTAATTTCTGGTGACACCGAAATTACAAGTACTGAGTCCTTTAACAACCTGAAGCTAGCTATAGCCTCTTTCAGTTAAAGAGTGTTGCTTCTTTTATATGTTTCCTGAAGTGTCTGCTTTTACTTTTGCTGTGTCATTGGTAAATAATTTTTTCCTGAAATTACAATTTATTTTTTCCAAGAATAAAAACATATTGACATTAAACTAGAAATCAAATATACAATAGCTTGTCTCTGTTCAACGCTGTCAAACAAAAAAAAACTATTCCATAGCCTACATATCTACCTAATACTATATATTATCCATTCATTAACAACATCTTACAGCCAGGTCTAAAGACTGTCACTACAAAAACATATAATAGAATCTGAAGAAAGTGAAATAATCAAGTAATATCTACCACAGCTATCCAACTGAATATCTGTTTTTAAGTACATATATAGAGATCTGCAGGATTTTCCACTTCGATTTTCATCTTGCCTTTCTGAATCTTTAATGCTTCTATTGATAACATGTTTGCTACTATGCTGAGCTACCTGTATACATGTTGGAATGAGCTAAATTCAAACTGTGCTCTTTCCTCATTGATTTGTAGTGTACCTAGGAGGGTAATACAGGGTACCTAGGGAGGTACCCAAGGGGAACAATAGTAGATGCCGAGGTGCTTAATAGTTTGTATCAGGGCACTTCTTTTGGCCAAAAAAGGGGCAGATTTTTTTATTATTTTGTAGCTTTTCAAAGTTTTTGGCCAGTTTTTTTTATTTTATTTTGTAGCTTTTCAAAGAAAAAAAAAGAGGGTTGTGCTTTTTGTGCAAAATTTGGCAAAAACAATTGTGTATCTCAATTCCTTTCAGAAAAACTTCTGATTTCAAAAAAATATAGTCATTTCAATTGGAGTTTGGAAGGTCAAGATATCACTGTTCTGAAATCAGCTATTTCAGGGTTTTTTCATGATGGCCACAAATAATTTGTTGTTTGCTAGTTTTGCAATGATCATGCCTCTATTTCTGTCCATAGCTGGCATTGTCTTCTTCGTCCACCATGTCCAACCAGGGCACATGCTTTGATTTTGATTTGGTGTTTCAACTAAAAAGATCTCCATGCTCCCAAAGACATAACAAGCTTGATTCTTTCTGTTCCAACTTTCCAAACCCCCCCAAATGACAAGAGATTGAAAATTTATTGTTTCCCCATGTGTATGTGTTTTAAGTAAAACGCTAATTGAAGGCAATCATTATTTGGCAGGGCTATGGATTGACAGAGTCTAGCAGGTTAGTATCATTCACTGAAACAGATGAAGAAAGCAGACATTATGGAATGGCAGGCTTGCTTGCAGCTAGTGTTGAAGCTAAAGTGGTGGACACAGCCAATGGAAAAGCTATGCCTCCTAACCATAAGGGCGAGCTTTGGTTACAGGGACCTGCAATCATGAAAGGTGTGATCATCTCATATTTTACTAGGCATGAGAATTTTTAACAAATTTGCAGGCCTTTTTATATTGTAGTCCCTTTTCAAATGTTTTGAATTTGAGAGACTGATTTGAATAGCACCCCTATTCACCTGGACCACTATGAACAAAATCTTAAACTTCATAACCAGCAAAATCAGAATTCCATATCCACAACGAGAACATGGGGTGCCCAATAAGCATGCGGTACCCCAAGATCAAAATCACATCAAACAATCTACAACAATTCCATTAGGGGCTCTTGTGAAATTTTAAGGGTGTATGTTCTGTACCTAGAACCATCTTATGAACAAAAATAGTATTCCCTGCCAAATGAATCTCATCCCTTCCTCCTGAACCACAGGTTCTCAGTACGATGCCATAGCACTCTCATCCATATATTGATTTTCCCAGCTTTTGACTAGAAAACATATTAAGTATTTGGCTGTTTCATGCAGGTTATTTTCGTAATGATGAAGCAACTCCATCAACTTTAGACTCAAAATGATGGCTGAAAACTGGGGATCTATGTTACATTGATGAGGAGGGCTTCCTTTTCATTGTGGACAGAATAAAGGAGTTGATCAAGTACAAAGCATTTCAGGTACTAAACATTTCGAGGATCATTTAAAGTTCAATTCGAAACCCACAATATTAATCTTTCGAGGATCATTTAAAGTTCAATTTGAAACCACAATATTAATCATCTAGGAATTTTTCTAGGAGTTGATCAAGTACAAAGCATTTCAGGTACAAAAAATTTCAAGGACCATTTAAATTTCAATTCGAAACCCACAATAATAATCTTCTACGGATTTTTTTTTAGGTTGCATCGACAGAGTTAGAGGAGTTGCTCCTCTCAAACCTAGAGATTAGTGATGCTGGTGTTATTCTGTGAGTAGAATTTTCTATTTCTTGTTTTGATAAACCTTCAAAATTCTACATATAGATGGATTTACCACTAACTAGTTTGATTAGCTGGATTTACCACTTATTGAGCTAATAAATATTTTTGAAGTTTTATCTAGCCTATAACACAGAGTTTCTCTGCAACATTAGTTGATGCCCCTACTCCTTTACACATTGATCCAAAGATAATTGCATACATGTTACTTATTGAAGCATGCAAATCTCTGTCTTTTGGGTGTGTATGGTAGGTATCCTGATGATGAAGCAGGTGAAATACCAATGGCATTTATTGTGAGGAAGTTTGACAGCAATCTCTCCGAAGAAGATGTAAAATTTTTTGTTGCAAATCAGGTAAATGAAACACTGAGATATTTAGTTTGTGAACTTGCCTGCTCTCAACCTAAAACTTTGGTTTCTTTTGTTGGAGATCTGCTAATTTCCAAGCAAAAATATATTTTGTGTGTAGGTTTCGCCATACAAGAGGATATGTCAAGTAGCATTTGTCAATCAATTCCCAAGTCCCCCACTGGAAAAATCTTAAGAAAAGATTTGATTCATGAGGCTCTGTCCACCTCCAGATTATGACTCCCACAGAACAACCTTTAATCTTTGTGAAGCAATCATTTGCTAGTTTTTTATTTGAAGTTTGAACATCATTTTTTTATTCAAACAACATATTTTAAAAGTGTGTGTCTAGCTGGTATAATCTCACAATGTTGGTTATAAGCATTGATAAATTTGTTTGATCTTTTGTGTCACTCAGGGTATAATGTTGTAATTGACTTCCTCGACAGTTTAAGGTATAGATAATGGAAGAAAAATAAACATTTTATTATCATTTCCCTTTTCTTTATCATACCTGCTTTTGTCATTTTTCTACAGAACACCTAAACATATCTACAATCTCCGTTTACATCAAGTCTTGGATATGTTCATCATTACTTCTAGCATCCTGTTGACAGATGAAACTTGCAGCACCCAGAGAGATCATTTCTCTGGTTGGTGTGCAGAACTTATAACATTTTGATCCTACTTGTGGTATTACAATTAAATACTCATGGAAATAGAGAAAGTTACAAAGTTATGAATCTAGACTTGTTTTCATTTTATGAAAAGTTGATTTTTATTGTGAGTTCGTGACATTCATGAGGATTCAAAAATTACTCTACAATTGTTAGATAACCACCTTATTCAGTTATGCAGAAAAGAGGAAAGGAGTCAACTGGTATGACACATGATCAGCTGGCAACTGTTGTAGAGAAAACACGATTTCTAGAAGAATCATCTGATCACAAGCTTGTCTTGGAACATTTGACTTGGGTTTGTCATATAATCCTAATCACCTTTATTATAATTCATTGGAATTTGGTTGGCTTTGTTTCCTTTTGTGTCTATACTAGTGGTTTTGTATTGAGATTATATGGGCTTCCTGTCAGTGTTTTTCACTTCTAAGAATGCTTTGTTTTTGTTTTGCTCTAATTATGTGTTGAACATTTTTTAAAAATCAATGCTTCTTATACAATTTCAAGGACTGTCATAACTCCTCACATAATTCTTTAAAGGGTACTAGCTCATTGGAAGAGCACCTGCCATGCAGGAGGTTGGTGGTTCGATTCCACTGCACCCTAACATGAATTATTCAATGATATTGTTGATTTTTTTAATTA
Source organism: Pinus albicaulis (assembly GCA_034641835.2). NCBI lineage: Eukaryota > Viridiplantae > Streptophyta > Pinopsida > Pinales > Pinaceae > Pinus > Pinus albicaulis. The sequence continues at coordinate 797,527,187 of CM076571.1, forward strand.
AATATTTTTATATTGATTTATTTTAATGGTGAGATATTTTTTTGGAGTCATTGTTTTATATTGTCTCTAGAAAGACAATAGATAGGATTAAAGACATTGTCTCCATAAAGACAAATATGTCTTTTATTCCAACTATTGTCTTTGGAGAGACAAAAATGAAATTGTCTTAAGTTAAGACAATTTACCCAAAAATTGTCTTAAAACCCCCCTTTGTGTTGTAGTGCAACTATTGTCTCTGGAGAGACAAAAATTCTTGTGTTATATATTGTCTTTATAGAGACAATATTTTAAGACAATTTAATTTTAAGACGATTTAATTTGAGACACCCGCTTAAAGACAATATTTAAGACAATACACAAGTTTTCTTTTGTCTCAAATTAAGACAATTTACCCAAAAATTGTCTTAAATATTGTCTTAAAACCCCTTTATGTTTATGATAGCAGTTTCCATTCGTAGCTTCTTGATATTAGTTTCTATTTCCCTATTATATATATTTTTTTTTGTAAATATAGTAGGGCCTCACTATTTTCTATTAATATATGCAAGCAGGTTACAAAATTATAAGTTCAGTTTGTGGCCTCAACCTGCCTGAAGGAAACCAGGTCTGCTGGCCATCTAAATGCATGAAAATCATACCAAAATTGATACAGTTTCATCTGCCTATACCCCTCATGGGCTAACTGTTATAGTGCATAATTTTCTACATTCAGGCAATAGAAAATAATTACATTCAAAATTGTATTTATCATAAAACCAAAGTATTAAAGGAGCCACTAGCCATCAGAAGATGAAACAGGAGCTGGATCTTTGGCATTAGATCCTGGCATGTCCACTTGCAGGAGTTGCTGGAGCTGTTTTTCCATTCGGCCTACTCTGTCATCTAGTTTAGCCATACGGTCAGCTGCCTGGTACTAGGTAATCTTAATATGATATAGTTGGTTCTGCGTATCCTGTAGTTTGTCCATAATGTGGGAATCCAACTTATTTGAGTCAATCTGAGTCTGACCAGGGGGGAAACTCTGCATGGCCTTTGCAAGAAGGCATTTGAGTATCCAAAAGGTATGGATAGTCTGTTGAAAAAGTGTGTGACGACCTTTGGTGTTTCTAGGATTAGTTATGAAGTCTAGGATTTCTGCCTCAGCTTCATTGTTCTCGGGGCCAGTCTGGATGTCTCTTTCCCATCCCCGGATATCCTGGCGAACCGTGGAAGAGTTTCCCGTGACATAGTTTCCAGCTAGTGTTTCAAGAATCTCTTGATTGGACTTTCGGCCTCGTTTCTTTGGTTGGGGCTGACCTGGACCGGCTGTTTTCCTTTGGTCGACTGGGAGGTGGCTCAACGCTTCCACATGGTACTCTGAAGCCTAAACAAACATAGGAACAAGGAGCAAGAAGAGGTGAGGACGTGAATCACTTCAGAAGACCATTCAATTTTTACCCTGTGAGCCTCCGGGGAGTTGCTACGTATCCAACCGAGAATAGTAAACAACAAAACACGATAACCAGTGGTCGAGGACCCTGTGTTACAAGTCAACCCGCATAAGGTTTGAACAGAATTGGGCTTAGGGAAGTGAATTATTGCGTCCCAAATACTAGGGAAGGTGGTGAAACTCGCCGGATAAACATTAGCAGGGATGATAGTAGGTAAAGGGCATAGTTGTAGATTATCAGTAGTGAAACTCCCTTCTAATCGCCAGCAGAGAACCTGAAGACTTAATTGACTGTGATTGACCCAATAAGTGAACCCTATAACCCACAAACGCCTACCCTTTTCCGCAAGGTAACCCCCTCCCATCTGAAGGGTGCCAGACAGAGTAAAATTGATTGTGTTCCCACAACTAACATTGGTTATAATACTAGACTGAAGGATGGAAAGACAATTGCAGGGGTCGGTGCCGAAAAAGGTGGAATAAACATAATTAACATCATAAAACTTATGGTTTAATAGGGGATTACATGGGACGCGGAAGCAGGGTCGTATCTGCTTCAAAAGGAGAATATCAGAGCTGAAGCCATTTAAACAAAACTGAAACAGCAGAGTATACATTTTACCACTGGAAACCAGAGCAGTAGCAACTATGAGCAAGAGAACATGGTGATATACATACCCCAGTTTGATCGAATTGCTGAGAGTTGGAACATTACTCGGCTTCCTCCGCTTCAGCATCCAGACGCTCGCATGCAATGAGAAATGCAATAGCGCATGAAGTGAGGGAGGAAGCCCACTTACCCAAGAAGAACCTTTCTGTCCACTGTCTTACAGCACAGGCTGTCATCCTGCATGCAAAATCATTAAAGATCTCTCATTCCCTTCATGCCATGAGCTATGATACCAATGCTCCATTATGAGTGTTGGTGGCTTGGAGGATGGAACAACCACCATGATGCCACGTTTATAATTTGTGATCGAACGTCACACTGATAAAGAGGTTATTCCTATTATTGTTATAACATGCATGCACTTTTTACA
>CM076571.1:797529755-797601788 GCA_034641835.2 Pinus albicaulis
TTATGCTTTTTCCTGCTAACCGCTCCAAATACAACCTCTAAGAACTAGTAGGGTCCAAGGAAAAGAGCTACAAGTTCCCCAAATCCGATCTACATTTCATGGAAAATCACATTTCCCCCAAATGTCCTCCACATATTTGCCTTGGTGTATTGGAGTTTGAAAAATACATAGGATGCCACAAGTAATCCTAATCATAAGACTCAACTTCCTTAATGACTAGGAGGCCTTAAAAATAGAAAAACATCTTAACTTATTCCTAAAATTACTAAAATTTCCTATCCCAAATATGAAGTTAGAAATTCTACAAAATTATAGGGCAACAAGGAAACCAACTTCCTCTTCTATAAATCTCTAAGACCTTATGGAGGACAAATACAAATTTTGAAGTAAATTATTGAAATTATGCTCTTGCATCAGTAGCTACCAATGTATCCTTGTAGGCCACCCCCTTTAACAATAGTAATACCAATGGCCTTTACCTAGAAGGAACACCTTACATAATTCTCTCTTAGATCCCCTTAACCCATTGTGATGATTGTCATTGATGCCTACCTAGTTGAAGCACATTAAGAAGCAATGTAGCATATTTCTGGCTGAGGATTTCGATAAGTATGTGACTTTGTTGACATCTTGTGACTGTCCCATATGTGAATATATAAAATCATTTTTTTTGTACCAGTTTAAGGATTGATACCATCAAGTGTGTGCGCTGACATGGATGGAACACTAACTGCCTGTTGTATATATTGTAATGTAAATGAATAATCTCTTCTGGAAAAGGCTCCACTCATAATGTCATTTCGCAAATGCTTGCACTCAATAATCATGGTCAGATTTTAAGATGCCATGTTCTCGTAAGGGTAAACCTACCTATCCATCTCTTTAAACGCACACATCACACATGTTGGCTTGATCTTGTGCTTTTTGTGGGGAAAATGTTGTTGCAATGGAACCCCCAAATCAGATTTATTTGGGTTGACCCTAATTTGAAAAGTAGATTTATAAATGTTCTGCACAATACGTATATAAAAAATATGTCAGGTTCTCCATAAATTTCATGAGAGAAACTCCCCAACACAACAAGTAGAATACTTTTTGCAGCTAAATAGATTAACTGTTGCTAGTTCTTTTTCAGAACTAGTACAAACTATAGACAATCCAAAATGCCTCATTTTTGGGCTATCAATATAGTATCCATTTAAATAGACACAAGCATTGGTTAATAATAGATACCTAACACAATCTCAATGAAATACTGTGAGTAGAGAGAGCCATGGTTATATATCTGGTTTAGTCGAAAATGGATTGATATCTTCCTCAATGTGGACTGCTAGCTTATTTTCCACTTCTTCAATTAGGTCATGGTTGTCTTGGATGCCCTTGTGATAGTTTGAAACTACCAACTCCAATGCCATCAAATTTATCCTAGTAACCTCCATTTCTTTGTTCAGTTCTTTCAGGCCCTTCTTGTTTCTGATTTCTCTCTTCCAATTTATAGACACATACAAAAAAGCATTGACGGACCTCTTGCTTTAATGCAATGGCTACAACGTAAATAATTCTCCATGGACAAAAACTCTCGGGGTCCTTCAATGGCTACAACGTAAATAATTCTCCAATGGCTACAATGTAAATGCTCCCTTGTGTTTCCCTGATAGTCCCTAACACTTCCTAGCACATGTTGGCACACCCTAGCACCTAGCACATCTTGGATGCATGTTGCCCTAACACTATAACATGACTTAGCACTGGCTATCATACCGTGTTACTCCTTCCGCGAGACACCTAGAACTCGCTAATGTAGAAATTATATAACTTATGTGTTATATATCCAAGATTCTCCTGATCACACATTATTTTAACTTCATGCACAATACAGAATCTATTCCACCATTTATCATGATGCCCGGAACTCCTTCTTGTCTACGTTCGCTTCTCTATGCATATATCAATAATACACTTCAACGACTTTGGCCCTATTAAATTTTAAATCTGGCACTCTATAAACTAAGCAGAAACTTTGGCAATTCCTATTACATCTATGGTTATGTAACCATAATATGAAACCTTCCTTCTTAACAGTCCATTCAATAATTTCCTTCGTTCGGTGATCTACTTCAATGTTTGGTTTAAATTTCATTTATCAAATTCATAGAATTTGAATTTGATTAATGAAATAAATGAGAGATTTTAAAACTCTTCAATATAATGCTAATCCTTGTAGCAATGTTACAAGTCCGTTGTAATTATGAAACCACCCTTACAGCCTTATCAACGCCTCTCATCACGGTCACACCTTCAAAGCATCGTATGCTTCCTCGGAATCGATACCAAATCTGGGTTTTATACAACACATAAAATATAACAAAACCTTGGGAATTAAATCTGACCCATTAACGTTAATCCTCAACTATCACCATAATACTTTGGGTCCCACAAGCCACGTACCTTGGTTATATATCGAGTGGATCCAACGATCCGTATGGCGTCGTGCCTCGACTGTTGATCGAACGGGCGTAGATGGATATCATAAGAGTTTAAAGACCGGGCGTTAGCACGTGATATAAACGGTTTTGGAAACCAGCCTTATGCCACGCGTCCTCCAACTAATGGGATCGCGTTTTTATTTCAAATTCCACTTACTACTTTTGAACCACGCGAAAACCATAAGCTGCTTCCAGAATCCGCCTTCACTGTTCATTCTTAATTCGTGGTTCCGCCTCCAGTTCAGGGTTCCAGCTTAACTTCCGCTTTCAGTAATAATTTGTGGCTTTGCTTCGGTAATTCCATTATACGAGCAAGCCCCATGCTTTTTGCCTCCTGCCACTATAACCCAACGAAAAGGAATCTAATTCAATTAATTCAATGAATACAATCAAGCAGGGTTCAACGCAGATTCGAAATGCTTCGAATAGCATCCCCTACGTCCTTCCTCAAGGACCAAGATTACGCTTCAGCTATTCCAAATTACTGTGTGTGCGTTCACATTTCTGAACTGTGCACATTCTGAGCAACACTGGGGTTAGAATTTCAAGAACCTCAACCATTTTACATCACGGTTTGCATTTTACTAAAGCCCGATAGAACCAGGTCTTGTCACATCGGCCATAATTGTGAGAGGGTCATCCTCAATTCAATTCACATCAGGATATTGATATGAGTGTCAATTCCGTCAATGGCATACAACGTATATTAAACCATTAATTTTATGGTTTCTAATTGAACCCTACAGTCCACTACACAACGTTTAACTAGCCCACATAAATTCAATTATCCCTCATGTATATATATCACACCGAATTGAAATAAACAAACATTCAATCAGAGTCATTTTCTCCATTATATATTTATAGGAACTTACAAATTCTTGACAGGCCAGATCTTCAGTTGGTGGCCTCCTACTCTGCCTCCAAGAAGTTCTCTACCTCTCCACCCTTATAAACTCTTCATGATTACATTTATACCGAAATGGACGACCTGAATCGATTCAGGTCTCCAAACAGCTCAGCAAACCCTTAACATTCCCAATTCCTAAAATTAGACTCAATAACTGAACTGATCCCAAATTGACTCATACCCTTGACTGTCTCTTCATATTCCTATCTTAACCAATTTCTCATTTTCTCAAATGACTTGAGAACAATTACAATTCCCTACCAAATTTATTCAAAATATTAATATTTACAAGAAATTTTAAGAACATGGGACCCCCTATGTCTACTGAGATACAAAGTGTTTAATTGTGCCTAATGCCCCTGCATCATATCATCACATGCGGAAATTAAATCAATTGCAATGCGCACATGAAACAATAAAAAATCACACACATTAACACAATTGTTTAACGGGAAAGCCTGAAGCTGAAAACCCCAACTATATGTATATAATATATGTCATAGAGATCATGTAACAATCATCATACAAAGCTGATCATATCAAGCTCTCAGTAAAATACAATCGCTACACACTAATCAGGCCTGATCTTGAAAATCCATACACCGATTTTTGCCACCTGCTAGCCTGCCTCTACTGCGCAATACCTGCTGAAGAATGGCTTTGAATGAACTTGAATTCACCAAGATTTCACTGCACAATCCTCAATGGCATCTCCACTAAGTGTTGGATGCAATCAATGCATCACTATAGTCACAACTGATAGTCACACTTGCTCTTTCACCTATCTCTCCACCGGTCTCCACTGAAACTGCCATGCACTTTAGTTAACTGATTTATTCTTCAGTTGATTAATGAGTTATTATTTAGTGAATTAATTAACTAAATAATTCACAACACTCTCACTAGTGTATCAATCAGTTAGACTAGATACAACTAGCTCAACTGAGTCTAACTGAGTTAAACTGAATACAACTCCACCAACTACTTCTCTAACTCCACCAAACTCTGTCACATGAGTTCTAATTGAAGTCCTCATGCATTAGCTCCAGTAAACCCTCAGGAATAGCGTAATTCCTTCTGTCAACTGCTTTGCCACATCTGTGCACTTAACTGAAGTGCTCCAAGAGAATAAGATAATGTTTAGAGTCCAAATATTATTAAGAGCTAATAATATTCGACATATCTATTTTTAGACTCGCAATCTAAAAATAGATTCCGCCCAATATGTCTAAAAATAGAAGTCCATCTATTTTTCCAACTTGACCAACCATCCACAAATAGCATCCTGCAACTCATAGAATATGATTGACACGTCTAAAAATAGACTTTGCACCAAAAATAGCCTGCGGGCCCACTTAGTGAAGGCGACTCTTTTCACTAAGCTCATCATCTTGTTGAATCTCAACAACTAACACTCCCTGTCACACACTCTTATTCATTCATTTATGCATTTTGACCTAGTGCTCTGTTATGTTTTCCTGGCACTCCCTAACACTCCTTATCACAAATTGGCACACCTTGGCACTTGGAACATCTTTGCATGCTTCCCTAGCACTCTAACATGCCTTGGCACTTCCTAGAATACCATGTCACTCCCTTCTTAGCATGCCTAGAACTGGTTGATACTTCATTTCCATGCATTTGAAACTAGTGTTCCCTTGTGTTTCCCTAACACTTGGCCCTCACACACGCTAGCATGTGTTCATGCCACACCCTAGCACCTAACACATCTTAGAATGCCTATCATGCCTTGGAACTACCTAGCATGTGTTAGTACTTCTAGGCATTCCCTGCCACACCTTGGTATTCCTTAGCTTTCATGCCATCATAGATAGCCTTACTTTTTTTGCGACTTGGGAACCCAACCAAGTCATTGGAAAATCAATGTTGTGCCCAACCCAAAGTTTTCCTTTGTCTGAAACTACTTTGTCCAACCCTTTATGTAACCTTAGGCTTACCTCCTACAAGTCTTATTTTGGCCTTCTCCTAACGCACTTTATCCTTGAGACACTTGGAGTTCGTTGACACTACTTGGCACACACTCTTATTCGTTCATTTCTATGCATTTTGACCTAGTTCTCCCTTGCGATGTCCTAGCACTCCCTAACACTCCTCAACATCCATTGACACTTTCTGGCATGTGTTAGCATGCCTTTTCAATCCTTGGTATGCACCGACACTCCTTAGTTATCATGCCCTCACAATTACCCTTACTTTTTTGGGACTTGGGAACCCAACCAAGTCTTTCCTTGACTATAACAACTTGACCAAGTTACGGTTACTACAACTAGATTGTGCCTTGTTCACCTAAGAAATGACTACAATATCTAACCCATTTAACCCCCTAAACCCCTAAACCCCTAACCCATTTAACCCCATAAACCCTAAGCCTCTAAACCCTTAACCCCTAACCCTTTAAACCCTAATTCCCGACCCCTAACCCATTTAACCCCCTAAACCCCTAAAACCCTAACCTATTTAACCCCCAAAACCCTAACCTCTATAATCCTTAACTGCTAAATCCCCCAACCCCCTAAACCTCTAAACCCCTAACCCATTTAATCCCCTAAACCTCTAACCCCTTAACCCCTTAACCCCTAACCCCTAAAATCCTTAACTGCTAAATCCCCTAACCCCCTAAACCTCTAAAACCCTAAATCCATTTAACCCATAAACCCTAAACCTCTCACCCTTAACCCCTTACCCCTTAAACCCTAATTCCCAACCCCTAACCCATTTAACCCCCTAAAACCCTAAACCTCTAACCCCTAAACCAATAAACCACTAACACCTAAACCCCTAACCCCTTAACCCATAAACCCCTAAACCGTTAACACTTAACCCATAACCCATTAACCTCTCACCCCTAACCCCTAAAATCCTTAACTGCTAAATCCCCTAAGCCCTAAGCCCTTGGAGAGGGTGTGCTCAAGGAGGATCATTCTAGGAAATGTTTGTATCTCATCCATACAAACAACAACCTAAACCATGGCAGATGATCACTTCATAATAAATCCATACTTGTTTGACACATTGGGCTAAGAAGTTTACTCGTTGCCTCTCAATCAACTAGTTAAGTTATGTATGCTTGTAATTGTAAATGGATCTTCCAACTATCACAAGCTTTACTTGTAATTTATTAAATCCATTATAGGAAAACACCTTATTATGGAAGCATCTCTGGTTTAAATCTCTACCCCTATAATCCCCCTTCAACCCACCAATAATTTGTGGATGACACTCTTCTTATGGGTTCTCCCTCGGTCAAAGGAGCCCTTTTCTTCCAAAATATTCTTGCTGATTTTGCCCAGGCCTTTGGCAACCTCCATCAACAAAGCCAAATCAAAACTCTTCTTCCTCAATACCTCCTAGACCATTCAACTCAACATAGCTCGCATTATAGGCTTTTAGCGTAGCTCCTTCCCCTCCAAGTACCTCAGAGTTCCCCTGACTGATAAACCCCTGGCCAAAGCCAACTGAGAATCTCTAGTCACCAAATTGAAAACAAAAAAGATTTCCAATTGGACTTTTAGGTCCTTAAATCTCTCGAGCAGATTAGTCTTGGTCCACTCAGTCCTGGAAGCCATTCCTCAATACCAGTATTCGACCATTGCTGCTCCCAAATCTATTTCAAACCAAATCAAAACCATAAGAGACTTCTTATGGAAAGACAAAGAGAAAGAGGGAAAATGTGCCCTAGTATTTGGGGAAAAATCTGCATACCTAAAAAAGTTGGGGGGCTTGGTCTCAGAGACCCAGACTTATTGGGAAAAGTTTTGGGTGCCAAAACCTGGTAGAGATGGATCACCAGTCGCAACACCTCTTGGGTAGCACTCTGGAAGGAAAAATATGCCCCATTTCACAACCCAAAGTCTCTAATCAGGATCTCTGGCAACCTCAAAGGTTCCTCGGTTTGGAACCAAACTTAGGAGAATAGAGAAATGGTCCAAAACCATTGCTTTTGGGAAGTTCAAAATGGTGGGACAACACTGTTTTGGGATGATACCTAGGAGCAACGCCCTCATCTCAATCAAGACCAATTCCAACAAATCCGAACCCATATGGACAACCACAACAAAAGGCTTGTCAAAGATTTCAGGAGAAACGAAGAAAACACTGAATGGAGGGAATGACTCGAGGCCCCAGAATGGGTTTAGCAAAATCACCCTTAGGATTGGACTAACCTAGCTAATGAGCTAAGGAAAAGGCAGATTCAAAGGGACGATGAGCCAGACAATCTAAGATGGGGCTCTAATGCGGCTAGCCACTTCAACATAAAAGAAGCCTATGGCCTCTTATCTAACTCCACTCGCATCCCCACAAACAACAAATGGAACACTCTCTAGAAGCGTAATCATTGGGCAAAATCTCGCTCTTTCTTTGGTCTATCATGCACAAAATCCCCGCATATTCTTCTCTCCAAGCTCTTTCCAATTATTAAATCCCCCTATTTGAACAAATGTTTGGTATTCTCTTGACAACTTTGAAACCTTTTGAACTCTTTTACTTGTGCCTCTATGTTTTCATCCTCACTAATACTCATTTTCATTACCATATTATTCTGATGAATCCCCTTCGTGGTATTCATCCACCACTTCTTAATTGTTGCATTTTGTTTAAAATCCTATTTTTCCAAAAGAATATAAGAATATATCAAAAGTAGAACAATATATCTTATTATATTTCCAATGTAAGGAACATAATGAACTCTAGAAACCTCTATGAACTAAATATACCTGCTTTCCAGTCTCAAGCATCAGCCCCTTACGAACCATCTTCAATGCATCGATTTAGACAACTTGGAAGACATAGTTCAACCTCAACACAACATAAATTGCTATGAATAAAACTAAGATCTATCCCTTCTATCCCTTCATAACGTGAAACTAAGTATGACATAATCTCCAAAGGTAGGTGCTTGACCAGAAACTAAGCATGACACAATCTACAAAGGTAGGTGCTTGACTAGAAACTAAGCATAACATAATCTTCAAAGATAAGTGCTTGACTAGAAACTAAGCATAACGTAATCTCTAAAGACAAAAGCTTATGGGGTTAACATAAAAACATGAACAAGTGTATAAGTGGATGACCATTAATAGAATATATCAACACCAAGAAAGTGGTCCAAAAAGACACCATCATCAAGGAAATATTTAAAAAGTGTGCATAAATGATATGTTTCTCATTTATTCAAGTGTTAAATCAAAATAAATGACATGCTTCTCATTTATTCAAATGTTAAATCAAAATAAATATTTTTTACTTTTGTTGTGGCATATTTTAGAACGGTAAATTTAAACTAATACCAGTATTCCAAAATTTTATTTAAAAATACTAAATCTTTTAATTATTTAAAAATACTAAATTAAAAAAATCCCAATATCACAAAAATTCAATAACAAAACCTAATCAGAATAATAAAAGCATTCACTCATTAAACTACATCTCTATTAAAACAAATTTACACTTATAAGAGATATATACGAGTTTTAGTTTTCTAAACCCCAATAAAATAAAATAATATATAATACCACAAATAAACATAATTTCGCTCCGAAAATAATAGAAATAATTTTAATAGAAATTGGGGCAAAAATAATTTTTGGAAATTAGGGTTACATTGAGTTGAGATGACAGGTGGGCACACCATCGGGCATCTACCTGTTTGGGAGGTCGTTTCATTGTATTCTCCAAAATGTTTTTCCCTTGCTCTTGGCGGGCTTGAAGCGCAAGCTATTGAGAAGTGCATAGGAGTTGGGCTAGTAACATGGTTTTCATGTTTTGCCCTCGCTCTTGGCAGGCTTGAAGCGCAATTTATTGAGAAGTGCACAGTAGTTGGGCTAGTGACAGAGTTTTTCAGGTAGGTAGCTCTGGGAAAAAAATGAGTGAAAAGAAATACGAAGATTCCTCATAGATGTTATTGGGTCAGGGGGCCAATCCCTTGGCCGAAACTGGCAGAGACAGAGAGAGGAGCAATGTGGCACCAGCAGCAGACCTCTGCAATTTTAAGCAGTGGAAATGCTTCAACGCACCAATGTTGGAATGCGAGAACCATCATTCTCAGCAGCAACAACGGCCCAAAACCCCTGGGAGCACCAGAGGCTAGGGTAGGAAGCAGGGCAGGCCCCCCGGGCTGTGGTGTTGCAGTGCTTCAACCCACCAATGTCGGAATGCGAGAAAAATTAATTGCAGCAGCAACAGTAGTCTAAGACCACTGCGAGCATTAGAGGCTAGGGTAGGAAGCGGGGCAGGCCCCAGGCGGTGCAGTTGCAGTGCTTCAACCCACCAGTGTCAGAATGTGAGAAACATCAATTGGAGCAGCAGCACCAGTCCTATGCCACTGAGAGCATTAGAGGCCAGGGTGGGAAGTGGGGCAGGCCCTGGGCTGTGCAGTTGTAGTGCTTCAACCCACCAGTGTCAGAATGTGAGAAACATCAATTGGAGCAGCAACACCAGTCCAACGCCACTGCGAGCTTCAGAGGCTAGGGTAGGGAGCGGGGCAGTCCCAGGGCTGGGAAGTTGCAGTGCTTCAACCCACCAATGTCGGAACGCGATAAATATCAATTGCAGAAGTAGCAGCAGCAGTAGTCCAAGGCCACTGAGAGCTCCATAGGCCAGGGGAGGAAGCGGGGCTTCAGTGGAATTGCAGTGCTTAAACCCACCAATGTCGGAATGCGAGACACATCAATTGCAGCACCGAAAAGAGTCCAAGGCCACTGCGAGCACCAGAGGCCAGGGTAGGAAGTGGGGCAGGAAGCCCTGGACCGTGTCACATGAGGGTAATGAGGGTGGTGAGAAGAAGAGAGGGCGGAAATGCAAGGTCAAAGAAGAGCAGGAAGAATTTGGGGTTTTGAAATTAATGAATGTTGGTAATGATGAGGATCACATAAATAAGGAAGCAACAAATGGCTTTCTGGAGTACAGTGCACTGGATTCGAACACAGAGCCTAAATGGCCTGTGCCACTGAATTTACGCAACGAGGGGTTGAAGATTACCCCAACTCCTGATGTTTCCAAGGTTAAGAATACCAAGAAATTTTTTAGAAAATTGCAGATGGGGGTGGATCCTGATACTGGAGTCCGTGATTTCTCTTGGTATATTCCAGCAGAGGAGAATAAAATGAAGGCATCTTCACAGAAAAATGCGAATATGAATTTCCATCAGTGTAAAAGAAATGACAAAGGAAGAGTGGTCTATTGTTCCAAATGTCCAAAGAAGTACTATATTATCTGCATTCAAAGATTATACCCTTCGCGTAAAGAGGAGGAAATTGCACAGGTCTGCCCTTTTTGTCGGGGACACTGTAATTGCAAAGCATGTTTACGGTGAAATCCCGAGGTTAGAGTGCAGACATTGGGGGTAGCTGATAGGGTCCATTTTCTCTAGAACGTAATTTGCAGCGGCCTCCCCGTGGTCGCTAAGATTCATCTTGAGAAAATGCTGGAACTCGAGGCAGAGGCCAGGATTCAGAGTAAACCAGTTGAAGCCCTGGAGATTACCGAGGCTAATGGCGAGGAAGAAAATGAGCGTCATTACTGTGACAACTGCAATACATCTCTAGTAAGTTTCCATAGAAGCTGTGAGGTTTGTAAGTATGATCTTTGTCTGTCTTGTTGTCGTGAGGTTCGGGAAGGGTCCACAACCTAGAGGTGATTCAGGAAAGAGATTAGTTGAGGATTCCGAGGCAGAGAACAAGGAGGATGTTGAACAGAAAGAAATTACAGGTAAGTTGGATTCTGCACCATTACTTGATTTTAAAGTTAATTCTGATCTTTCCATCCCATGTCCACGTTGTTGCTGTGGAAAGAAATTGTTAGAATTAAAGTGCATGCAGTTTGGGCCAAATTGGGATGCAGACATAGAGAGAAAAGTGTAAGAAGTTGCCAGGAATTTTCAATTTCCAATGGAATTAAGAGATTCACAGCCATGTTCTGTGTACTTCAAGCCTAATTTTGAGCTTTTTGATAAGACGAGAAGAGTAGCTAGCAGGCAGGATAGCGGGGACAACTATTTATATTGCCCAACTGTTTAGGGCGAGACTCTTGAGCATTTTCAGAAACAATGGAGAAGAGGCGAGCCTGTGATTGTTGGAAATGTCTTGGATAATACTACAGGACTGAGCTGGGAGCCAATGGTCATGTGGCAGGCTTTTAGGGAAACCAGTGATAGGTTTTCAAAGGAGACACACTGTGCATGTCATTGATTGCCTAGACTAGTATTCGGCTGAGATCAATAGACATAATTTTTTTGATGGTTATTAGAAGGGAAGGTGCCATCGTAATCACTGGCCTGAGATGTTGAAGTTGAAGGATTGGCCTCCTGCAGATTTATTCGAAAAAACGTCTACCACGACATGGTGCTGAATTTATTAGCACCTTACCTTTCAAGGAGTACACACATCCTAAATTTGGGATTCTAAATCTCGCCACAAAACTTCCACCGCACTGCTTGAAGCCTGATTTAGGTCCCAAAACACACATAGCTTATGGCACCAGGGAAGAACTTATTAGAGGGGATTCAGCCACTAAGTTGCACTATGACATGTCTGATGCTGTCAATGTTATAATGCATACTGCCCAGGTCAAGTTCACAGATTCCCACCAAAATCAGATAGAGAAATTGAGACAAAACTACAGGCGAATTGATGGGCTGCGAATATGGATATATGTGATGTCACCAGTGATTGTGAGACCATTGGAGAAGTTAAGCTTAAAAAATAACTAGCTTTTCAAGTCAATGGGGTCCTATATATGTCTACCATTCTACCAAAATTCAACAATTGACCACAATCCGGGCCGGGCCATTTACTGCCTATTGGAAAACCACTTACTTTGAGCCAACAGATGATGACGCTAAGTTTCCTTGGCTTCAATGGAAAAGAAACTAGTTACAGGAACGATTGCCACTTCTTTACCAAGTCCTTCAAAGAACAATTGCTGTAAGTGTCTACTTTTAATTTTGTTGTGTCATTGGTAAATAATTTTTTCCTGAAATTACAATGTATTTTTTCCAAAAATAAAAACATATTGACATTAAACTAGAAATCAAATATCAAATATGCAATAGCTTGTCTTTGTTCATCGCTCTCAAAAAAAAAATCTATTCCATAGCCTGCATATCTACCTAATACTAAATATTATCCATTCATTAACAACATCTTCTAGCCAGGTCTAAAGACTGTCACTACAAAAACATATAATAGAATCTGAAGAAAGTGAAATAATCAAGTATCATCCACCACAACGATAAGAATACACCTGCAACATAAGTAATTAGTGAGGACCAGTATGGAAAAATGGAGATGGAAATAGAGCCTCAAACTAATTTCTGGTGACACCGAAATTACAAGTACTGAGTCCTTTAACAACCTGAAGCTAGCTATAGCCTCTTTCAGTTAAAGAGTGTTGCTTCTTTTATATGTTTCCTGAAGTGTCTGCTTTTACTTTTGCTGTGTCATTGGTAAATAATTTTTTCCTGAAATTACAATTTATTTTTTCCAAGAATAAAAACATATTGACATTAAACTAGAAATCAAATATACAATAGCTTGTCTCTGTTCAACGCTGTCAAACAAAAAAAAACTATTCCATAGCCTACATATCTACCTAATACTATATATTATCCATTCATTAACAACATCTTACAGCCAGGTCTAAAGACTGTCACTACAAAAACATATAATAGAATCTGAAGAAAGTGAAATAATCAAGTAATATCTACCACAGCTATCCAACTGAATATCTGTTTTTAAGTACATATATAGAGATCTGCAGGATTTTCCACTTCGATTTTCATCTTGCCTTTCTGAATCTTTAATGCTTCTATTGATAACATGTTTGCTACTATGCTGAGCTACCTGTATACATGTTGGAATGAGCTAAATTCAAACTGTGCTCTTTCCTCATTGATTTGTAGTGTACCTAGGAGGGTAATACAGGGTACCTAGGGAGGTACCCAAGGGGAACAATAGTAGATGCCGAGGTGCTTAATAGTTTGTATCAGGGCACTTCTTTTGGCCAAAAAAGGGGCAGATTTTTTTATTATTTTGTAGCTTTTCAAAGTTTTTGGCCAGTTTTTTTTATTTTATTTTGTAGCTTTTCAAAGAAAAAAAAAGAGGGTTGTGCTTTTTGTGCAAAATTTGGCAAAAACAATTGTGTATCTCAATTCCTTTCAGAAAAACTTCTGATTTCAAAAAAATATAGTCATTTCAATTGGAGTTTGGAAGGTCAAGATATCACTGTTCTGAAATCAGCTATTTCAGGGTTTTTTCATGATGGCCACAAATAATTTGTTGTTTGCTAGTTTTGCAATGATCATGCCTCTATTTCTGTCCATAGCTGGCATTGTCTTCTTCGTCCACCATGTCCAACCAGGGCACATGCTTTGATTTTGATTTGGTGTTTCAACTAAAAAGATCTCCATGCTCCCAAAGACATAACAAGCTTGATTCTTTCTGTTCCAACTTTCCAAACCCCCCCAAATGACAAGAGATTGAAAATTTATTGTTTCCCCATGTGTATGTGTTTTAAGTAAAACGCTAATTGAAGGCAATCATTATTTGGCAGGGCTATGGATTGACAGAGTCTAGCAGGTTAGTATCATTCACTGAAACAGATGAAGAAAGCAGACATTATGGAATGGCAGGCTTGCTTGCAGCTAGTGTTGAAGCTAAAGTGGTGGACACAGCCAATGGAAAAGCTATGCCTCCTAACCATAAGGGCGAGCTTTGGTTACAGGGACCTGCAATCATGAAAGGTGTGATCATCTCATATTTTACTAGGCATGAGAATTTTTAACAAATTTGCAGGCCTTTTTATATTGTAGTCCCTTTTCAAATGTTTTGAATTTGAGAGACTGATTTGAATAGCACCCCTATTCACCTGGACCACTATGAACAAAATCTTAAACTTCATAACCAGCAAAATCAGAATTCCATATCCACAACGAGAACATGGGGTGCCCAATAAGCATGCGGTACCCCAAGATCAAAATCACATCAAACAATCTACAACAATTCCATTAGGGGCTCTTGTGAAATTTTAAGGGTGTATGTTCTGTACCTAGAACCATCTTATGAACAAAAATAGTATTCCCTGCCAAATGAATCTCATCCCTTCCTCCTGAACCACAGGTTCTCAGTACGATGCCATAGCACTCTCATCCATATATTGATTTTCCCAGCTTTTGACTAGAAAACATATTAAGTATTTGGCTGTTTCATGCAGGTTATTTTCGTAATGATGAAGCAACTCCATCAACTTTAGACTCAAAATGATGGCTGAAAACTGGGGATCTATGTTACATTGATGAGGAGGGCTTCCTTTTCATTGTGGACAGAATAAAGGAGTTGATCAAGTACAAAGCATTTCAGGTACTAAACATTTCGAGGATCATTTAAAGTTCAATTCGAAACCCACAATATTAATCTTTCGAGGATCATTTAAAGTTCAATTTGAAACCACAATATTAATCATCTAGGAATTTTTCTAGGAGTTGATCAAGTACAAAGCATTTCAGGTACAAAAAATTTCAAGGACCATTTAAATTTCAATTCGAAACCCACAATAATAATCTTCTACGGATTTTTTTTTAGGTTGCATCGACAGAGTTAGAGGAGTTGCTCCTCTCAAACCTAGAGATTAGTGATGCTGGTGTTATTCTGTGAGTAGAATTTTCTATTTCTTGTTTTGATAAACCTTCAAAATTCTACATATAGATGGATTTACCACTAACTAGTTTGATTAGCTGGATTTACCACTTATTGAGCTAATAAATATTTTTGAAGTTTTATCTAGCCTATAACACAGAGTTTCTCTGCAACATTAGTTGATGCCCCTACTCCTTTACACATTGATCCAAAGATAATTGCATACATGTTACTTATTGAAGCATGCAAATCTCTGTCTTTTGGGTGTGTATGGTAGGTATCCTGATGATGAAGCAGGTGAAATACCAATGGCATTTATTGTGAGGAAGTTTGACAGCAATCTCTCCGAAGAAGATGTAAAATTTTTTGTTGCAAATCAGGTAAATGAAACACTGAGATATTTAGTTTGTGAACTTGCCTGCTCTCAACCTAAAACTTTGGTTTCTTTTGTTGGAGATCTGCTAATTTCCAAGCAAAAATATATTTTGTGTGTAGGTTTCGCCATACAAGAGGATATGTCAAGTAGCATTTGTCAATCAATTCCCAAGTCCCCCACTGGAAAAATCTTAAGAAAAGATTTGATTCATGAGGCTCTGTCCACCTCCAGATTATGACTCCCACAGAACAACCTTTAATCTTTGTGAAGCAATCATTTGCTAGTTTTTTATTTGAAGTTTGAACATCATTTTTTTATTCAAACAACATATTTTAAAAGTGTGTGTCTAGCTGGTATAATCTCACAATGTTGGTTATAAGCATTGATAAATTTGTTTGATCTTTTGTGTCACTCAGGGTATAATGTTGTAATTGACTTCCTCGACAGTTTAAGGTATAGATAATGGAAGAAAAATAAACATTTTATTATCATTTCCCTTTTCTTTATCATACCTGCTTTTGTCATTTTTCTACAGAACACCTAAACATATCTACAATCTCCGTTTACATCAAGTCTTGGATATGTTCATCATTACTTCTAGCATCCTGTTGACAGATGAAACTTGCAGCACCCAGAGAGATCATTTCTCTGGTTGGTGTGCAGAACTTATAACATTTTGATCCTACTTGTGGTATTACAATTAAATACTCATGGAAATAGAGAAAGTTACAAAGTTATGAATCTAGACTTGTTTTCATTTTATGAAAAGTTGATTTTTATTGTGAGTTCGTGACATTCATGAGGATTCAAAAATTACTCTACAATTGTTAGATAACCACCTTATTCAGTTATGCAGAAAAGAGGAAAGGAGTCAACTGGTATGACACATGATCAGCTGGCAACTGTTGTAGAGAAAACACGATTTCTAGAAGAATCATCTGATCACAAGCTTGTCTTGGAACATTTGACTTGGGTTTGTCATATAATCCTAATCACCTTTATTATAATTCATTGGAATTTGGTTGGCTTTGTTTCCTTTTGTGTCTATACTAGTGGTTTTGTATTGAGATTATATGGGCTTCCTGTCAGTGTTTTTCACTTCTAAGAATGCTTTGTTTTTGTTTTGCTCTAATTATGTGTTGAACATTTTTTAAAAATCAATGCTTCTTATACAATTTCAAGGACTGTCATAACTCCTCACATAATTCTTTAAAGGGTACTAGCTCATTGGAAGAGCACCTGCCATGCAGGAGGTTGGTGGTTCGATTCCACTGCACCCTAACATGAATTATTCAATGATATTGTTGATTTTTTTAATTAAATATTTTTATATTGATTTATTTTAATGGTGAGATATTTTTTTGGAGTCATTGTTTTATATTGTCTCTAGAAAGACAATAGATAGGATTAAAGACATTGTCTCCATAAAGACAAATATGTCTTTTATTCCAACTATTGTCTTTGGAGAGACAAAAATGAAATTGTCTTAAGTTAAGACAATTTACCCAAAAATTGTCTTAAAACCCCCCTTTGTGTTGTAGTGCAACTATTGTCTCTGGAGAGACAAAAATTCTTGTGTTATATATTGTCTTTATAGAGACAATATTTTAAGACAATTTAATTTTAAGACGATTTAATTTGAGACACCCGCTTAAAGACAATATTTAAGACAATACACAAGTTTTCTTTTGTCTCAAATTAAGACAATTTACCCAAAAATTGTCTTAAATATTGTCTTAAAACCCCTTTATGTTTATGATAGCAGTTTCCATTCGTAGCTTCTTGATATTAGTTTCTATTTCCCTATTATATATATTTTTTTTTGTAAATAT
The DNA here is from genome assembly GCA_034641835.2 of Pinus albicaulis. Taxonomy (NCBI): domain Eukaryota; kingdom Viridiplantae; phylum Streptophyta; class Pinopsida; order Pinales; family Pinaceae; genus Pinus; species Pinus albicaulis. The sequence goes on from CM076571.1 coordinate 797,547,011, forward strand.
AGTAGGGCCTCACTATTTTCTATTAATATATGCAAGCAGGTTACAAAATTATAAGTTCAGTTTGTGGCCTCAACCTGCCTGAAGGAAACCAGGTCTGCTGGCCATCTAAATGCATGAAAATCATACCAAAATTGATACAGTTTCATCTGCCTATACCCCTCATGGGCTAACTGTTATAGTGCATAATTTTCTACATTCAGGCAATAGAAAATAATTACATTCAAAATTGTATTTATCATAAAACCAAAGTATTAAAGGAGCCACTAGCCATCAGAAGATGAAACAGGAGCTGGATCTTTGGCATTAGATCCTGGCATGTCCACTTGCAGGAGTTGCTGGAGCTGTTTTTCCATTCGGCCTACTCTGTCATCTAGTTTAGCCATACGGTCAGCTGCCTGGTACTAGGTAATCTTAATATGATATAGTTGGTTCTGCGTATCCTGTAGTTTGTCCATAATGTGGGAATCCAACTTATTTGAGTCAATCTGAGTCTGACCAGGGGGGAAACTCTGCATGGCCTTTGCAAGAAGGCATTTGAGTATCCAATAGGTATGGATAGTCTGTTGAAAAAGTGTGCGACGACCTTTGGTGTTTCTAGGATTAGTTATGAAGTCTAGGATTTCTGCCTCAGCTTCATTGTTCTCGGGGCCAGTCTGGATGTCTCTTTCCCATCCCCGGATATCCTGGCGAACCGTGGAAGAGTTTCCCGTGACATAGTTGCCAGCTAGTGTTTTAAGAATCTCTTGATTGGACTTTCAGCCTCGTTTCTTTGGTTGGGGCTGACCTGGACCGGTTGTTTGCCTTTGGTCGACTGGGAGGTGGCTCAACGCTTCCCCATGGTACTCTGAAGCCTAAAAAAACATAGGAACAAGGAGCAAGAAGAGGTGAGGACGTGAATCACTTCAGAAGACCATTCAATTTTTACCCTGTGAGCCTCCGGGGAGTTGCTACGTATCCAACCGAGAATAGTAAACAACAAAACACGATAACCAGTGGTCGAGGACCCTGTGTTACAAGTCAACCCGCATAAGGTTTGAACAGAATTGGGCTTAGGGAAGTGAATTATTGCGTCCCAAATACTAGGGAAGGTGGTGAAACTCGCCGGATAAACATTAGCAGGGATGATAGTAGGTAAAGGGCATAGTTGTAGATTATCAGTAGTGAAACTCCCTTCTAATCGCCAGCAGAGAACCTGAAGACTTAATTGACTGTGATTGACCCAATAAGTGAACCCTATAACCCACAAACGCCTACCCTTTTCCGCAAGGTAACCCCCTCCCATCTGAAGGGTGCCAGACAGAGTAAAATTGATTGTGTTCCCACAACTAACATTGGTTATAATACTAGACTGAAGGATGGAAAGACAATTGCAGGGGTCGGTGCCGAAAAAGGTGGAATAAACATAATTAACATCATAAAACTTATGGTTTAATAGGGGATTACATGGGACGCGGAAGCAGGGTCGTATCTGCTTCAAAAGGAGAATATCAGAGCTGAAGCCATTTAAACAAAACTGAAACAGCAGAGTATACATTTTACCACTGGAAACCAGAGCAGTAGCAACTATGAGCAAGAGAACATGGTGATATACATACCCCAGTTTGATCGAATTGCTGAGAGTTGGAACATTACTCGGCTTCCTCCGCTTCAGCATCCAGACGCTCGCATGCAATGAGAAATGCAATAGCGCATGAAGTGAGGGAGGAAGCCCACTTACCCAAGAAGAACCTTTCTGTCCACTGTCTTACAGCACAGGCTGTCATCCTGCATGCAAAATCATTAAAGATCTCTCATTCCCTTCATGCCATGAGCTATGATACCAATGCTCCATTATGAGTGTTGGTGGCTTGGAGGATGGAACAACCACCATGATGCCACGTTTATAATTTGTGATCGAACGTCACACTGATAAAGAGGTTATTCCTATTATTGTTATAACATGCATGCACTTTTTACAATAGATTTTTCTCGAATTATTCCAACAAATCAATGCCTTTTTATTTTTAAGTTCTTATTTTTACGTGGCTCTATTTCCACGCAAGAAAAGAAGCCAATTTCTAATTTTATTCCTAATTAAAAAAAATACAAAAACAATTAAAGATTCTCAGAAATAAATAGATAATAAAATATTAATGCTAATGTTTATTCTTCTCGAATTAGCCACAACATGTGAACATTTAATTACATTGCTGGCTAAGTCTAGATGCTCCTGCATTAGACTCCTGGGGAAGAAAAAAAATTTGCTGTAGTCACTCAACTAGCATCTTCCACTGGTTGTCTTTTCCATTTGACTAAATACTGGTAATAGGTATGTCCCCTGGTTTCCTTTGATACTATTTTTTCCAAAATTTCTACAACTTCCTTCTTTTTTGTTTTTGGCATATGCTCTTCCCAATTTACTATAGGGTTTTCTTCTACTGTAGATTCCTCTTGTGGTTCTTCCTCTGGTTCTTGGTACATATACAAATTTGCAACATTGAATATTGACGATATTCCAATTCCTGTTGGCAATTCAATTTCATATGCATTTGAAGAAAATTTCCTTACAATTTTACATGACCTATCTTCTTCATTTTTAATTTGTTATAAGTTTTAACAAGAAATCTTTCTTTTCTTAGATATACCATGACTAAGTTACCCACTTGGAATTCCTTTTCTTGCCTCCTCATATCCACTCTCTGCTTGTATCTTCTACTGCTTACCTGCAATCTGTTTTTGACATTTTCTTGTAGTCTTTGCATCTGTATTGCAAAATCTTCAGCCTTTGCGCTCCTTACCTCTTGTTTTTCTAGATCTATGAGTTCATACACACCTCTGGGATGCACTCCAAAAGCAATCTGGAATGGACTCATACCGGTACTTCGATTTGGAGTATCATTATAAGCAAACTTAGCCTAAGCAAAAGCTAAATCCCACTGCTTAGGATTTTTATACACCAGGCTTCTCAATATGTTTCCTAAACTTCTATTCACTACCTCGGTTTGTCCATCCGTTTGAGGATGATATGCTGAACTGAAACTAAGGTTGGTACCTAGTTTCTTCCACATGGTTCTCCAAAAATGTCCCACAAACTTGGTATCGCTATCAGACACAATACTTACAGGTAATCTGTGTAATCTCACAATTTCTGAAAAAAAACAGATTAGCAATATGTGTTGCATCACTTGTTTTCTTGCATGCAATAAAATGAACCATTTTAGAAAATCTATCCACAACAACATAAATGGAGTCATTTCCCCTTTCAGTTTTTGGCAAACCCAAAACAAAGTCCATACTAACTGCATCCCATGGTCGGTCGGGTATTGGTAATCATTGATACAATCCTGTATTCTGACTTTTCCCCTTAGCATGCTAACAAATCCTGCATTTTCCACAAACCGTTTAACATTAGTTTTCATTTTTGGCCAGTAATAAAAATTATTTACCTGAGCAAAGGTCTTATCCTATCCAAAATGTCTGGATAGGCCTCCACTATGTTTCTCCTTGATTATGTTTTCCCTCATAGAACATTTGGGAATACATAATTTATTACTTTTGAATAGCAATCCTCCTTAGATAAGGTAATCCAACCACTGGCTCCTATTATGAACTGTTGGATCTTTTAAAACTGCTTAAATTTATTTAAACTCTACATCATCTTTATACATGTCAACCATTTCCTCAAATCCCACAACACCAACTTGTAATTCCTGCATAATTAAGTTCACTCTACTCAAAGCATCAACAACTTTATTCAATTTACCACTCATATGCCTGATTACAAAAGTGGAATTCTGCAAATATTCTACCCATTTGGCATGTTTCTGATTCAATTTTGGCTGGTTGTTTATGAATTGTAATGTATGATTATCAGAATATAACACGAACTCTTTTGGAAACAAATAATGTCTCCATTTTTTCTAAAGTCTGTACAACAACATAAAACTCATTGTCATAAGATGAATATTTCTTCTTTGCTTCGTTCAGATTTTCACTGAAGTATGCTATTGGTTTCTGCTCTTGACTTAAAAATACTCCAATCGTAATTCCACTAGCATTGGTTTCAACCTGAAAAACCTTTTCAAAATTTGGTAAAGCTAAAACTGGTTTTTCAGTAATTTTTTTCTTCAGCAATTTAAAGTTTCGATTTGCTGCTTCTGTCCACTTGAATGGCTGATTAGTTTCTCTGATTGTTTCAATAATGGGTGCACAAATCTGACTAAAAATTTGGATAAATTTTTTGTAGAAACTTGCAAGACCGTGAAAGCTTTTTACCTCAAATATGCTTTTAGGAGTTGGCCAATTCATGATTGCTTGGATTTTTCCTGGATCCATTTTCAAACCTTCCTTAGAAACTACAAATCCCAAATAAATTAGTTCTTCCTTCATAAAACTGCATTTCTTTAAATTTATTAGCATTTTTTTCTGCAAATTTTTTAGAACTAATTTAAGGTGTTCAAGATGCTCTTCTTTACTTCGACTGAAAATGAGAATATCATCAAGATAAACAATTACAAACTTGCCTGTGTATTCCTTCAAAATCTCATTCATCAACCTCATGAATGTACCGGGTGCATTAGTAAGTCCAAAAGACATTACTAACCATTCATACAAACCACTGTTTGTTTTGAATGCAGTTTTCCACTCATCCCCTTCTCGAATTCTTATCTGATGATACCCACTCTTCAAATCTATTTTAGAAAAATATGTCGATCCACTCAAACAATCCATTAAATCATCCATTCGTGGTAAAGGAAAACGATACCTGATGGTGATTTTATTTATGGCTCTAGAATCTATGCACCTGCGCCATTCACCCCCTTTTTTTGGACTGAGTACTGTTGGTACAACACATGGGCTGAGACTTTATCTGATTAAATCGTTATCCATTAACTCTTGCACTTGTCTTCCAACTTTAGCATTTTCCTGCGGTGTTAACCTGTAGGCTGCTCTATTTGGCAAAATTTCTCCAGGGACTAGATCAATGTGGTGACTAATACTCCTGATTGACAGTAACGCATTTGGAAACTCATCCACAACAATACCAGAAAAATCATTCAACAGATTTCGAATTTCTTCAGGTAAATATTCTAAATTTGTAGAAGTTAAAATTACCTTGGGTCTCCCTATAATAGCAAAATGCATCTCCTCGCCTTTCTCAACTTCTTGCAACAAGGCTTTACCACTCATCAACATAACGCTGTTTCCAGGCGCTTCCTTGTCAGCTTCAGCTTTCAATGGCGGCAATGTATACTTGTTCCCATCTTTCTCAAGAGTATAAGTGTTTTTTCTGCCATCATGTATGGCTTTCCGATCAAACTACCAAGGTCTTCCCAACAATATGTTACATACATCCATTGGCATTATATCACATAAAATAACATCCTTGTAAGTACCAATCTGGATTTCAACCTTACATATTGTTCAGTTACAATAATTTGATGGCCTTTTTGGAGCCATGATACTTTATAAGAAGTAGGGTGTACTATTTTTTCTAACTTCAATTTATCCACCATTTCTGTAGAAACAAGGTTATTAGTACTTCCACTATCAATTACCAATTTGCAGCATTTACCTTTTGACTTACATATAGTTATGAATAGATTTTTTCTCTTAGCTGGTTCTCTGGCTTCCTTAGCTGCTTTAAGCAATATCCTTTTCAACAAAAAAGATTCTCCAGCTTCAGGTGGTTCCTCTTTGGCTGCAGTTTGAAGAATTTCTTCTTTTGTTTTAGCAACATTCACATTTCGCTGGGTTGTTGATCTATTGTGAGGACAATCCCATGACCCATGTCCCTACTCACCACATGTAAAGCACCAAATATCTCTTTCTCGGCCTCTACCTCTGGGAAAAAACCTTCCACGACCAGAATATCCTCTTTGTGGTGATCTACTGCTCGAACTTCCTGCTTCATTTTGGGAGTGTTGAAATATGGACTTAAATGTTCTCCTTCCTTTTGCCGGAGTCTTGCCTCTATTTCTCTGATTTTGTTTGTGCAACATTTTCTCCTCTGCCCTCAAAGCTACTTGATAAGCACCCTCAATTGTCTTCAAATTTAATAAGCTGATTTCATCCTGTATTTCGTATCTTAAACCATTTATATATCTAGCTACCTTTTCTATGTCATCTTCAACATGTCTCGCTTTAATACTCAACTTATAAAATTCTTCAGTATATTCTTTGATGGTCATTCCTTTCTGCTTTAAGTTTTGGAATTGTTTAAAAAGATTTAATTGATAATCTTTTGGCATGAACTTACCTTTCAGTTTACTCACCATCTTATCCCATTGCCAGATTTTTTATTTCCCTTTTCTTTCTCTGGACAATTGTAGTTCATCGCACCACATGGCTGCATGACCCTTCAATCTCGTGGCTGCAAATTTCACTTTCTTCTTGTTATTGATTTCTTCAAAGTCGAAATATTTGTCTAATGAACTGATCCAGTCCATTAGTACTTCCACACTAAGGTTTCCATCATATAAAGGTACTTCTACCTTTGGTCTACCACTGGCCTTTGGTAGCATCTTAATAACTTTAGCTGCCTCTCTTTCTTCTTCTATTTTTTCTTCGGTGGTTTCCTCTTCATCTGCACTGGAAATTCCATCATCTGTTGCCCTCCTCTGAGTAGTTTCTATTGTCGACATCCTTGTACGCAGGTGTCAGATTTCTTCCAGCAGAACTGCATTTGCTATAAGTCTCCCTCGACCTATTCCAACTCCCCTTATGGGCAGCATTCTCTACAATTCTCAAGAACAACTTAACGGCTCTGATACCAAAATTTGATGCAGTGAACAAAGACACACGTTAAATATTCAATGTAGCAACAAATTGCGTTATACAAAAACACCGCACTTTCCAAATGGATGGAGTTACATACTCTATAATTGTTCCATAAAAAATTTATACATTATTTCTTCCTTTCAATTCACAATTTGAACCCTAGAGGACAATACAAAATGTAGAGGCCGCAATCAATATATATATATATATATGCCGAGGTATTTATTCTGATTTTCGGTTTGTATTATTATTCCCAACACATAATCAATGAAGATGTGCATTGTGATGCAAATGCCCGCATAAATATTAACATATTCTCACCAGACAAGTAGTGTTGGCATATATGAACGGATGCCGACTTGGCATGCCTTTGCTTTGCTGCTAGCGCAATTTTAAGTTTTTTTTAGTTAACCACTGTTAAGCACATTTTATACAGTGCGATTTCTACAGCAGCTCTTTCCATGGGGATATAACGTCACACTGGTTCTGCAATGTGGGTTCACTTACCCTTTGTTATTTCAAGTGGCGTTCACGATCAAGCCTGCACCATCGCCCAGGCTCTTCCTTTACATCACCTGCAACCCCACTTACATTTTCCTTTGCATCGCTTCATCGTCTCTTTTGTATCGCTTTCACATATGCTCCACACTGCCTCACTGCATCCTCGTTCAGTCTCCACTACAACATTTTCTTCCAAAACAGTATGCCTATAATTACGAACACTGCCCTCGGCCGGACATCTAAATCAGATACTAAAATTTGAAACTGGAGTAGCTTCCATTCGTGGCTTACTGAGATCGACTTTTCCGAATGGAATCACTTCAAATGCACCTCGGTTCCTAAAATACAACACACTCTTCCACACATATGTATGATATATCACACATTTAATAAACAAACAAAACATATAACCAAGAGCAAGTATATAGAAAAATTTCAGAACTATGATAATAATGACGGTATTCAATGCACATGGGCTAAATATTACAGTTATTGCCCCTTTGTTTTTGGCATTTCCTCACACTGTCACAATCACTCCCTGCACTCGTATATATTTTTCTCTCTATTTCCCTATTATTTATACTTGAATGTGAAACTGCTTTTATTAGAATATATTTTTCTTGAACTACTCCAACAAATCAATGCCTCCCTATTTTTAAGTTCTTATCCCTAATTGACTCTATTTCCATGTAGGTAAATAAACCAATTTCTAATTTTATTCCTAATTAAAAAAAATACAAAACAATTAACTACTCACAAATAAATAAATAATAAAATATTAATGCTAATGTTTATTCCTCTCGAATTAGCCACAACATGTGAACATAAAATCACATTGCTGGCTAAGTCCAGATGCTCCTGCATCAATTTGTCTGAGATTTCGAATTTGGTCAATTTTAAAACCCTACATTGCTTTAAACCATTACTCTTCTTAGAACTATGGAATTGAATAACTAGCTTACACAAGATTGAATAACTAGTTTACACATGGTATGCCATGGTGCACTTTCCCACATATCATAGTGATGTTTGGAACAATAATTAAATCATAAATTAATGCTTAATAAAACACTATTATTCTTTCTATGTCCATGAAAACAATGTTACTTCAACGATATACTTATTTGGATATTGTTTACTCTATTAACCTACAATTTGGTTTATCAAGACACACAATCGTGCATAACCAAATGATTGTTTTCATGCTATTATACTAATTTTAAATTAATATAAAAAAGTAATTTGAATATTAACTATAAAGAAGTTTTGAGCTCTGTGGTTTTGCAGAGGGTTTTGTAGTTTTTTGGTGGGTACTGCGGTTTGCAGTTTTTCAAAGGGTTCTACTACCTATGGGCTAAGGAAAATGTAGATATTATTCTATCGACAGGTGGTTGTGGAAGCAGAAAATTGTTGGAGAATGCAGTAATATGGAAGATGCAATGGACTATTCAAACAAGCCCAGTGACAAGGGTCCTATCTCTACCGATTAGCAACTTCAGACAGATGATGTGGCATTTTGGAATACAAATGTCATGGAAAGGGGAGATGACTCTGTAATGCAACAATGTTGGGATGATGTGTGTCTGGAGGCTGAGAACAAGGAACATTTTGTTTTTTCACAAGGGGTAACCCAATAGTTTTGTAGTCGGATAGTTTTCAGAATTTTCCTAGGGGAGACGACTTGAAGGTGGTCTATGAGGGTGTTTAAAGTCATGGCCCCATCCACACAACACAACATTTTGAATTTATCCCTAATATTATTTTGAATCCTTTCTCATTCACTCCTGAGACACAACCTGAAGATCCTTCCCAATTCTTGTCTAAGGTGCTCAATGATGATGAATGTAGGGGAGGAGAAAGAGGGATTTTAATCGAGGTGGTGGTGACTCCAACTAAGGCTGGTCCCCATTCTTCCCATGAACCCAGGAGGGTTGATTTGCATGAAAATATTTGCTAGCTAGAAATAATAGAGAAAATATTTGGGTTGTTTGATAATGGCGCACTAGGTGGTTGAGAAAAAACCATAACCGAGCCAGATGTTTGAGGAGGCCTTCCAAAACCGAGAAAGAAAAGAAAGAAAGGAAAGGCTTATAAAGTAAAAGAGGAATAAAAAAACATGGTTCTAGGGGATGATGTGTTACTGGAAAAAGTAATGGACATGACAGAGAAGGTAATGGTAGGTAGAGCAAGAGGAAAATAATTCTCGACTCAATATCTAAGAAACTCGAAAAATTATGGGGAGGAATCATGGAAGGAACCCCAAACATGAGAATACTTACACATGGCTAGTTTATGTTCAAGTTAGTTTTTGTTCGAGTTTATATTGGTCAAAGCAATAAATTGGGTTCATGGAAAAAATTGGAGTATAAACTTCACTCAAGTAGTAGTGAAGAGATGGAACTCTATGTTTGATGCTAGTCAGGGAAAGGTTGAAATTATCCTGGTATGGGTGAGGATGATGAGTATTCTTCCTTAGTTGTGAATGTTGGATGTATTTCTGGGTTTATGGGAGAAAAATTATGGTGAGGATTCTTATGAACATGAATCCGAGAGAGGGTTTTTTTGGAAGAATTGATAATTAGTTACAGAAGCTACACTCATTGTCAACCTATAGAATATGAAGGTTACCCCTTCCAATGTCACTGATGCCACAATATTGGACACATATTTAGGTACTTCCAAATTCCTTATATGAGTAAATTTGGATCTCACGAGTTACGAAAGAGGGAAAATAATGCAACTTATTTTTTTTGAAAGGGGTGCTAGACAGGGGAAGTTTCATAATACTAGACTATGATACATTATGACATGCCTGCAATGTAGATCGACGATGATGGTGTGGAAAAAATTACTCAAGCTAGTGCAAGGTCCCATAGGGTTCAAGACGGTGCTTCACCCAATCTGGGAACCTCTATGCTAGGTAATTTCTCTCCATCACTTTTAGTTAATAATCTGACAATTTCTTTAGGATCTCTTGATATGTGTTCTAGGATTCTGGCACAATATGTAGATGTTCCTATGGTTCTTCCTCCCTCTCTAGTAGTAATGAAGAGATGGAACTCCATGTTTGATGCTAGTTGGGAAAAGGTTGAAATTGTCCCGGTATGGGTAAGGATGCTGAGTATTATTCCTTAGTTGTGGATGTTAGATGTCTTTCTTAGTTGATGGGAGAAATATGATGGTGAGGATTCTTATGAACATGAATCCGAGAGAGGGTTTTTTTGGAAGAATTGATAAACACTCACTATCAACCTATATATTATGAAGGTTACCCCTTCCAACGTCATTGCTGCCATTATGAGACTCCTGCATTGTAGATTGATGATGATGGTGTGGAAAAAGAAACTCTTGCTAGTGCAGGGTCCTAGAGGGTTCGAGATGATGCTTCATCCAATCCGATAACCTCTCTGCTCAATAATTTCTCTCCCTCACTTTTAGTTAATAATATGACAAATTATTTAGGATCTCTTGGTATGTGTTCTAAGATTTTGGCACAATCTACAGATGTTCTTATGGTTCTTCCTCCCTCTCCCCCTATAGCCATGGTTTCATGTCCCATACTGATGTCCTCAACTTGTTGCCCCTCTTGTATTCCTACATATTTTTTGGCTCGATCAAGCCCTTTGGCTCCTTATTCACCCATATCCATCCTCTAAATGCAAAGGGGGACACTTTGTGATGTGTTGGTGGTGTGGAAATTAATGTGTAGATTCTAAATTTCTCATGAAATTTTCTAAATCACAATACTAAAAGATATTCTACTGATATGTGAAATATAATTCATGATCGAGAACAAATAACATCAACTTACAAAAGGAAACATCACACATGCAATGATATTTATCTAGGGGAAATAAACTGCTCAAAACCCCTTATTATCTATATTGCATTAATCAAATAATAGAGATGAAATATAATGTTTGCTCAAGCTGGAGCACACGCTGCAAGTGTATAGTCTATCTCTCCACTTGACTAAATGAACCTAGCCAATACTTAGCCAATTTTTCAAGCCTCCAAGCTCCTATTTCCTTTCACTCTTCCTTGAGGAATTAGAACCTATTTTTTAGGGAAATTCCTCAATTGGAATATGCAATTCCTGCAGGCCCCTTCTATGACTACATGCACCAGCTATACACATCGGACTAGTCTACAACTGATAGTACACTACCTTGGAACTCCATCTCAACTGGGTAACTCAAATTCTATGCATGCATTAGTTATTTTGGGTTTATTGATCAGTTAAATGGATTAACACTGAGTGTGATTAAAGTTACACTGCACAACTTGACCTTACACTGGTTTCCCCAACAATTGGAACTAGTTTAACAAAGAATAACTCAACTTAACTGAAATAGATTGCTACAAATTTGAAAATCCATCATAATGAATTAAACTAAAGCTTCCCCAACTCGAATTAACAGATTTAATTAAGTGAAAAGATCTATTTCACCTCAATTAACTACCTCCAATATTCTGTTGATGTGGAAATTCGATTTTTATCTAGTTTGACCAAGGTAAGGTCAAAATGAGATTTTCTTGCTTCATTTTCAACATTCCTTCTTAGCAAGAAAGGGACAATTTTCCACCCCAATCCTGCATCTATGGAACTCTACTTTTCCCCTTGACAAAGCCTTTGCAATGTATGCATCTTGTTCCTTTGTCGGAATGTATTGCAACAACATGATCCACCTATGCACACAATCTTGTAGATGGTGATACCAAATATCTATATTCTTGGATTTATATCGAAAAACATGATTTTTAGAGTGTTTGATGTAACTTGAGTTATCACAATAGGATCCATCATATGACCAAAAAACCCAACAAGAATTTTTTTCATCCAGATTGCCTCACATGCTGCTTGACTGAAATCCATGTAATTTGCTTCTGCTGAGATGAGTGCCACATATCTATGATTCATGCTATACCAGGAAATCACTGCTAACCTAACACTAAAAATTCCTCCCGGTGTGCTATTCCGGTCTAATGGAATCCCCACCCGATTTTTATCTATGAAGCCACATAGCTTCAATCCCTCTATCCTTATGTACCATATTCCAAACTGACTAGTGCCTCTGAGGTGCCATAGAACATGCTTAGATGCCCTCCAAAATAATTTGGTCAGTCGAACCATAGCTTGGCTCAACTAGTTAACTAGATAGCACATATATGTCAGTGTGTTCACAAGATACACGAGTGAACCCACAAAGTGTTGGTAAACAGTAATATCCACTTCCTCACCTAAAGTGGCATACTCCTTTCTCCAGTTGTTCACTAGAGGTGTCTCCATGGGTTTGCAACTATACATGTGAAACTTCTGAAGTATCTCGTTGGCATACTTTCCCTGAGAGATAAATAGTTTCCATTCTCCTTTCCACACTTCTAATCCAAGGAAATAATGCATGAGACCCATGTCCTTAATTTAAAACTCTCTTGTAATATTTGATCAATTTTTCATCACCGGTTAAAATCAAATCATCAACATATAAGATAATAACCAAAAATTTCCTTTCTACCAAAACATGATAAAGGTTTGCATCTGATGCACTTTTGGTGAATCCCAAACTGGTTAGATAGCTATAGATCTTGGTGTACCAAGCAGGGGTGATTGCTTCAATCCATACAATTCTTGCTTCAGTTTGCACACATGCGACTCTTTTTCAATGATCTCAAAACTTTCTCGTTGCTTGATGTACACTTCTTCCTCAATAACTCCATTGAGGAATGTTGTCTTCACATCTATCTCGTGGATCTTCAACCCCATATGTGTAACCAGTGCTAGAATTGATCTGATGGAAGAGAACCTTGATACTGGGGCAAAGGTATCCTCATAGTCAATTCCCTCATCCTGAGAGAACCCCTTGACCACAAATCTGGCCTTGTATTTATCTACGCTTCCTTCTGTTGCATGAGTTACCTTGTAAAGCCATCTTGAACCCACCATTGATTTATCTTCTTGTCTTGGGACCATTTCCCAAACACTATTTCTGAAAATAGAATCTTATTTCTCTACCATAACATCAACCCATACAAGCTTCTCTAGTGCTTCCTCAAATGAGAATGGTTTTGTCTTTACTAGCTCAGTCATCATATCCATGTAACCAATGTACCAATCCGATGACCTCCTTTGCCTGAGCTGTGAAGTGGGTGCTCCCACATTCTCTCTAGCATCACACAATTATCTGTCAACTTCCCAGTTTCGTTTCCTTCCTTCTTTGGATGTCTCTGCTTGAGTGGTTGTATCCACTCTCTGCTCCTATGCTTATGGCTGCTCCACAACTTCTTGAGGTTCTTCCTTTGGAGCCAAAATCTCTTAATTTGAATTCAAATGAAGCTCCCTCTCAAGAGAACACCTCATTTCCTTCTCTTCATCACACTTCACATCCCTTCAAATGACTTCCATTCTGAGGGATGACAAATACACACAATAATTGTGAGGTGTTTCCGTGTACCCGAGAAATATCCCCAACTCTACTATCGACTCTATATTTTTTCTTGATTTCTTGGAGACATGGAAATATAATGATGCTCCAAATATCCTAAAGTGTGAAACATCTAGTTTATTCCCTGAAAATTATTCTTCTAGTGTACTCATCCCCATAATAATGTAGACTCCTATTCTGCTTCAGCCTAGGAGTGTAGTGGTAGGCCTTGGCTATGAAACACCACCCTTGCTGCTACCAATATACTTCTACTATTTCTCTCACCTACCCCATTCTGTTGTGCATTGTGGGGTGTTGTTAATTCCCATCGAATGCCTTTGCACAATTTTTTTAAACTCATTCGACACATACTTACCACCATTATCGCTCTTGACAGACTTCAATTTCTTTCCAATTTCTTTCTCCACAAGTGCTTTAAATTCAAAAAAATCGTATATTGTCTGGTCTTTCTTCTGCATGAAGAAGAACCAACACTTATATGAGAAATCATCTACAAATATAACATAATACCTCTGCTTGGAAGTGGAGGTTGTCAAGAAAGGTCCATAGACATTAGGGTGAATCCTTTAAGGACTGCATGCACCTTGTTGTCCCGATCATTGAAGGTGGCTTTTGTGTACTTCCCCAAGGTACACACTTTGCATGTATCATGTTGCTATAATGCTCTTTTGGGGAGGTCTGTTGTGATAAGTTACATGATATTCAAAGCTCTATGATGCAAATTTCCAAGTCTTCTATGCCACAATTCACCAATCTCGGTTCTGCACCTTCTCTGCCTTTATGCTCAAAGTAGCACAATCTTCCACATCCAGAGGTTCTTCACTTGAACCCTACTCTGCTTCCCTTCTCCCGTGGTGATGTATCTCATGAATGCCTTTCCTTTTCTTCATATCACATTGTAGCTACGGTCTTCCAACACAACGACATAAATTAGATTATTCTTTATACTCGGTAAAAACATCACATACTTAAGCCTGAGAGGGGAGCCCAACTTCCTATGAAAGGTGACTGTGCTGATCTCGTTTGTGTTGTACCTTCCATCATTCCCTATCTCAATATGCATCTAGAGATCTCTCTCCTCCAAGTCACTGAAAAATGATTTGTTCCCCATCATGTGGATGAGGAACCACTATCCAGATACCACACGCTTCCCATCATTGTGCTTGGCATGCATGCAATGAGGGTGAAGTCAAGCTCAAATTGAGAAGCTAAAGCTTCACCTTCTACTCCTCCCGAGGTCTGATTGCTTGCCTTATTATGTGGAAACTTCATGGCATAGTGTCCAAATTCATGAAAATGAAAGCACTTGATTCTGGACAAGTCTTCTTTCTTACCCCCTTGACTAGATTCTCATTTGGATTGAAATTTATTCCCTTTTCCCTTATATTGATTCCCTTTTCCCTTATTTTCCTTTCCATCCAAGGCACAATTTTCTTCATCCTCGCCCTTGGATGAAGTCTCATCTCTAATATTTTGCCTTATTTTATTGTGTACCAAATCAAACCATAGGCGCTCTCAATTTGGTAGTTTCTCCCTCCGATTCACCAAATCTTGATAAATGTGCCAACTCTTGGGAAGGCATAGAAGGGTTAGGATCACCAAATAATTATCTAGGAATTTTACACCAATTCCTACAAGTTCATCATGAAATTGTGTGAACCTTCTCATAAACCGTTGAATTGATTCATTCTTCTACATATTGATACTTCGAAGTTGGTCCTTGAGCATCAGTTTACTGTGGTCGCTACTATTCTGGAACATATCTATCAATGCTTTCCACATTGCATACAAAGTCTCTTTCCCATGGATATTTGAGAAAATATGGTCTCGTACTACCTCTAATATGATTCTCTTTGCCTTGGTACAAACTTCTTCCATTCTTCTAGATTAAGAGTATTAACAACTATTGGTTTTGGGATATCAGTATCAATGAATTCCTTCAACCCATTATCTTCTATTACTGCCTCCATGTGGTCCTTCTAAGAAACATAGTTTGAGCTTCCCTCAAGGGCATACTCAAGTCTTAGTCTATAGAAATTCATCCTTCTAGCTTTGAAGAATTGATCCTGCAAATCCTATTCTCATGCAAAGACAACTTTCAAATCCATTCTCTACTGTGAATCCTGCTCTGATACCATGTAGAAATTAATGTGTAGATTCTAAACTTCTCTTGAAATTTACTAAATCACAAGACTAGAAGTTTCTCTACCAATTTATGGAAGATAATTCACAATCGAGAACAAATACCATCAATATGAAAAAGGAAACAACACACATGCAACAATATTTATCTAGGGGAAATCAATTGCTCAAAAACCCTTAGTATATGTATTGCACTAATAAGAGAATAGAGATGAAATAAAATTATTTCCCAAGTCGGAGCATACCCTGCAAGTGTATAGTCCATATCTCTACCTGATTGATTGAACCTGGCGAATATTTACCCAAATTTCAAGCCTCTAAGATCCTATTTCCTTGCACTCTTCCTTGAGGAATTAACCCCTTTAGTAAAATTCCTCAATTGGAATGTGCAATTCATGTAGGCCCCTTCGCTAAAAGGAAAATACCCTCTAGTGGAGATTCTAAAGGAGGTTTTTAGTGTTATAAAATTGGCAAAAATTGTCAAAAAAAAAAAATTTCTACAGCATCTGTTTACGGTTACGGAGGTTTTGGCGGAGATTTTAACGAAATTTCAACACAACTAAAAAAATTGGGTGGCCGGAGGTTATTACAGATATTTTTTCATCGGTGTGCTACTAAGGTGTCAATGCATTGGTGCATGTCATCTAGACGGTTTCCCGGGGCGGTTGAAGGTGCATGCACCAGGTCGTCAAGGTCTAAAACCGCACCGGGCGCAGTGTTTGTGATACAACGCATGGGGCCGTTCTAATTGGCCTTGACATTTATGCGGTGCCCATAGGTTGTATCAACGCATCGGTACGTAGACTTATAGAAACACACCGGTGTGCAGTATCAGACAAACACACCAATTGTTCTAATTCGTATTCGTATTTGTGTTGCGCCCATAGGTCGTAAAAATGCACCGGTGCGTATTCTCACATAAACACACTGGTGCGCAGTATCACACAAAAACATCAAGATTTATAATTGGTATTGGTATTTTTGCGGTGCCCATAGGCTATACAAATGCACCGATGCGTAGTATCACATAAATGCACCGATGCGTAGTATTGAATAAACGCACCGAGATTTGTAATTGGTATTGGGATTTTTGCGGTGCCCATAGGTCATAGAAACACACCAGTGCGCTGTATCATACAAACACACTAGTGTACAGTAACTGACACACATCGGTGTTCATTTTGTATTTTTTAGAAACATTAACCTGTGACAGTGCTATTATAGTGATTTTTAAAAATTCATTATTCATCAAAAGTTGACACATCTTATAACAATATTCATACTAATTAAATTTATATTAATGCATTTGAATGTGATGTTTGGATTAATTTGTTATATCATATCATAATTATTGTGATTTTTTAAAATTCATTATTCATCAAAAGATGACACATATCTTATAACAGTGTTCATATCAATTAAATTTTTATTAGTGCACTTGAATGTGATGTTTGGATTAATTTGTTATATCATATCATCAAATTTCACATCTCTTCATTATAATATTTAATCGTCCATAAATTTAATCAGTGGTGTTACATTTCACAACGACAATGGAGAACACAATAGAATAAATTAAAACATATATATATATATGAATAAGACAATCTTTGTCATACAAAATGGGACAGTTATTGGTATCCCTTTGTCTTTCAACTGGGACACTATGTCCATTACATTAAATAAAACGTCTGATTTCATAGACAAATATTTCAAAAAATACAATGCCTTGCTTTGATATCCAAACATAATGATCATCATTCTTCGCTTGAACTGTTGTCACTGCTCGAGCTACTTCCATGACTTGAGTTATTTTGAGGAATGTTTTGTTCACGGTGTTGATTGTTTTCTTCTTCTTCACCTTCCATCTACAAACATAAAAATAAATTGTAACGAGTGTATATACATTGGTGAGAATAATGAAAATTGCAATGTTAAATAATATACATCAATGTAAATCAAAAGAAATGATGAACCATATAATCAACAATTGACTCATGAGCAATACACATTCTTTCAAAACCATGTAGTATGCCATCTTTCAAGATTTCATCTGTTGGCACAGTTCCATACTTTGTTTCCTACAAGTTCTATACCTCATAACAAATCATATATTTAATATAAAATATTTTTTTGTTCTATTAATTATAGATGGAGCTAAGTAAAACAAGATCTATAGATGCTTACAAATTCCACAATTAATTTATGATATGCCAACATATACTCACAACCCATATTAACCCAATGTCAATCAATTCATCTGATGGTTCTTCTTTGTATGTTGGCACATGTTTGAAGACATTCAATGATGATTTTTGTAAAACAACTTAAAATATAAAAAAATGAAATCTAGTTAAGTTGTTATAAGGAAGTAACAATTACTCACAAAATTAGATATCAACCCTTTTCTTTCTTGTCATCCTGTTTTATGTGTTGAATGGGTTCCATTTTCTTTTCTTTTCTACAAGAAAATACTTGAAAATTAATATTTAATGCTAAATTGTTTTTTTATTATACCTAATGATTGAAAAATTCAATGATTACATATTATATTTGAAGCACGTTGTTGTTGAGATGGCTTCTCCTGCGATGCAATTTTGTCCATTTCTCTGACCATCTCCTTGTACACCTTTTTGGACATTCCTAATGGAAAATTTTTGATATCATCTTGTTCATCTTTTGAGATTTTCATAACCTTCCTGAAAATGTAACATGACAATAATCTATTTAATTTTTATATTGATATATAAAAAGTAAATATAACAAAAGTGATATTTATAAATAATTCTAGACAAACATTTAAAGGAATATTACTTTTTCATTCATTCTTTTTTATTGTTGTACATTTTTTCTATTAAAAATCTGACATGTCTCATTGATCAATTCTCTGGAAACTCTTTCTGTAGTTTAGATACAATTTGGTTCTTGGAATCATTGGATTGATTTTTGTATTGTAAGAGGAAAGAATGTCTATACATTCATTCCACTATATCCCTCGAAATTTTGTAAAAATTTTCCCCCTTTCGTTAACCTCCAACACCTCTCTAGATGAGCTAATGAGCAATTCATTTTCATTTGCATGTTCTATTTTTTTTCTTTTCTTAGAAAAACATTCCTTTTCTGAGTTGTTGGTCCCTGTAGAACATTAAACATATGTTCATTAATAGATTGTTTGACACATGTTATCTAATAATTTTAAGTATATTCTTAATGGAAATTAAAAAAAGAAACTCATATTGGATCGATAGTATTTTTAATTCACTTGATTCATCCTTTTGCAATTTTTCAATCAAGCTTTTACACTCTTCTAGTCTTAGATCAGAAATAATCTTATCGAGCTTCATCATTTTGTGGCTCTGCATGATACATAGTAAACAATACATATTAGTTAAACTTACATATAGTTCAAAAATAATATTTTTGTAAAGAATTTACAAAGAAATTTATATTTTGCTTTTTTTGATGTGTTATCAATATTTTTGTTACTTGATACCTTGTTAGCCATTTCTTTATCAATATGAAACTTGTACCATATCATTCATTAATATATTTTATAAATAAATTGTCAAATTTTTAGGTAAAAAAAAATATCAAGAAACCGGTTTGCCATTCATGGTGTACACACCAACGTCAGTGCGTGGTGGTCTTATAAACGCACCACCCAAACAGTATAAAACACCGTACGGTCCTCTATGTCAACAAGGAGCACCGATGCGTTACATGTTAATCACCGCATTGATTAACACAAAAAATAATAAAAATCATCTAGTGTTAGTTTTTGTAGCATAAACACCCCATGCAAACAGGAGACCACCATACTACTCTCTGTTAACTAGGAGACCTGGTGCGGTGTGTTATATCTTACATGGTGCACCGATTAACACAGTAATTTTTGTTATGCGAAACAGTACTTGCGCGGTGCGCTATAATGAAATAGCGCACCGGTGCACTATTTTACATATGGCGCACTAATTAAAAAAATTATTTTTAATTTTTTATCAAACAGTACTTTCGCAGTGCGCTGGGATAATCCAGTGCACTAGTGCGCTAGGTTACTCTAGGCGCACTGATAAAAAAAATTCTATTCTTTTTAAATTCATGCAAGGGTCGACATGGATTGGGATCTGACTATGCAAGTCGTCCTGTGGGTTGGATGTCATAGGCCTATATATAGCAATACAAACCCTATAAATTTAAAATGAAAAGCCCTAATTCTGAAATCACAGAAATAGGGAGAAGAAAGGGCAGCAACAAAAAGAATGAAGGGTTTAGGGTAAAAATGGATATTTATTTATTTATTTTTCTAAAAATGAACAACAAATTGAAATTTTTTTCTTACTGCATAAAAAAAACTGCAGAAAAGATAAAAAAGAAATAAAAATTAATCATGAGATCGTTTGAAATTTTATGCTACAGGGTTTGAATCACCAAAGGTTTGGAACTTTGATTGTCTAAATACTTCTGTTCAAATGTATTTCACTGCTCCACAGTGCTCTTGTGCTCTCTTGCTCTAGGTATGTCTCCTGCAAATCTTTGGCTGAATTTTTTTGCAAAAATAGTGAAAGAATGAAAAGTGTTTAGTATTTATAGAATTTTTTTTATGAAATTAGTTATTTGAAAATATTTTATCGTCCATTTTTCAATTTATCACTTTTTTTTTTCACTTAAAGAAAATAGAGTTGCGCTTTTTTTATTTGTGGTTATTCTTCACCGGTGCGTCACTTAATAGCACCGCATTAGTGCGTTCGTTGATAACACGACACCGGTGCCAGTAACTAAAACGCATCAGTATGGTTATCTGCACATTAGCATCGATAACAAGAAGTCCATTTTAAGGCATCGAAGTTACTTTTAGGTGTGTACGCCAAAATTTATTGTTGATTTTGCTCAAATGCAGGGAGAAAATATCATAATTATATCGAATGGACAATTCTTCAAAATCAAACTCGTTCCATAATATTTCTCAAAGTCCATCGCGAAGTTCTCCCTATCCATCTTGAGACATAATATTTACTTCAGATTTTATTTATATTTTCATTATCTAATTGAATTTATGTTTTTTATCCATGTCAATCATGCACAACTTATTGAATTTTATAATGTATACAAATTTGCAGGTTCATGCAGATTTAGAATCGAGTTCAGATGCACAAAATATTCAAACAACTCCAAAACATCAAAAGCTATTATCAGGAGCAGCATACTGCAAGGCACATTTGGTAGATGAAAACGGACAACCGCTTCACCCTACCAATTGTAACAATATTGCATCTTCTAGCCACAATCTTAGGACAATGATGGTAATACTTATAATTTTTTGGTATATTGATTAATGTAATTATTTCAACGTCAAACCAATTAATCATGCAATATTATCAATGTGCTTACAAATTGATATCATATATTTTGTACTAATCATGTTCAAATATATATATATATATATATATATATATATATATATATATATATATATATATATTAAAATTATTAGGATTTTAGTGATGATGAGTAACCTACTTACCATCTTCTGTTGCACCCCATGAAAATTTCAAATCGAGAGAACACTAAATTAAGAGAAAACATCGGAGAGAAATGATACCAAGAATGGTTGAATCAAACACCGATTCAATTCCCGCTACGTCCATATTCACCAATTAGGAATGAATACAGCAATAGTAGTTCTTCACATGCTAGCAATGGAGGAAATCAAATAGAGGTTGACATGGATGATTACTTAAGGGATACAGCTGCCATGGAGACAATGTTGTTAGATGCATTCCAAAACAATGATTAGCTAGGGGATGATGCTCATATCGCTGAAACCTTTTTCGAAAGCCTTAAATTTTCTTCCACCACCCCTCTCTTTGGACCTGGCAGTCAATCAATGTCTACCCAGTTGGGGACAACGATGTTACTGTACAACTTGAAAGCAAAGTTTGGCTTGTAGAATGTATGTTTATAAGAAATTTTGAGGTAAGTTACCATAAAGTCCTCCCTTATATAAATTTGAGAAATATAACCAATACACAATGAACATTACAAATGGTCAATTTTATGAACATTAATAATTATATCAGCATTAATGTACATTTATTAATATTTTCCATGATCATCAAATACAGGTTATTCAAAGATAAGTTTCTTTCGAGTGATAATGTCTTGCCCGGTAGCTGTGAAGAGGAAAAGAAATTGTTGAAAATGTTGGGTGTTGAATACATATCATATCATGCATGTCCTTATGATTGTATTCTATATAGAGGAGAATATGCAGACAAAGGGATATGTCCGAAATGTGGGCATGAGGTATGATAAATAAAAAAAGAAGGGTAAATCATGTATTGGTCCTCCTTTTAAGATATTGAGGCACATGCATAATTCAAAGGCTCTTTCGTTGCAAAGAATTAGCTATGTTGCAGGGATGGCATGCCTCACATAGAAGTTAGTTGGGAGTTATGCGAATCCCAACTAATTCAATAGCCATGAAGCATATAGAGGATACATGGCCTAAAAAATTCAAAGATGAAGTATGAAGTCTACGACTCAACATAGCCATGGATGGAGCCAACCCATATTCCCTCTAGAACACCAAGTATTTTGTTTGGCCTGTAGTAGTGATCAATAACAATATCCCCCCATGGTTGTTTGTGAAGAATGAACATCTTATGTTGGCTCTCATAGTCCCTAGTAGAAGACAAGTGAAGAATATGGATGTCTACTTACAACCACTAGTAGATGAATTGAAGGAATTATGGGATGGGATAAATGTATATGATGTATCAAGACCCATCGCAACAGAGAGGAGTTTTACGTTGTATGGCATACGTGCTTACAAGACATATGATTATCAAAGATTAGGATACTAAAGAATCAACATAATATAGAAGTGGACAACTAATGCGTTGCCCGTCGCTAGTGTTGTGTGAAATGGTTGAAATAAGAAGTGAGAGGCACCTCACATCCTCACTACCAAATGCAACAATACGTAACTGACCTCCGGAGACTTGAAAATCTAAAGGAGACAATATATCCGCGCTAATGTATATCTGGGAGTACACTAACTCACTCCCTGATGCATAACAAACTGGAACCTTTGGGAACAAGGTAAAATCCACCCCTCTCCTTGATAGTCCTGTAATGAAATAAATTTCCTCCTTAGTGGGCGTGTACCACTGGTTAGGACCAACCCAGAAAGCTTGTAGGTGGGCATTCCACCTATGGATAAGATGTCGCAAAAACAAACCATGGCCCTTTAGGGAAGTAGCATCCTCAGAGAACTTGAGGAGGCATACTTGCCTTAGGATCTCCTAGGTAGCTACTATAATAGGGCGAGGGTATGCATCTATCTCTCTCTCTCTCTCGTGCCTCCCATAGGCAAACCATGTTTTACTGGTCCGCCTATTGTTGCTGTTGTTCCCTCTCTTCTCTCCTTTCATGTCGCTAAATGATTGACATATTAAATACAATTTTTTTATTAAATGAGACATGTATTTAGGAATATACATATATAATTTTTTTTGAAAAGAAAACAGTCGGTGCACCACAAAAAACAGGCATGCACCAGTCATGATGCGTCTTTTTTTGTCGCGCACTGGAGGCGGTGCACTTGCAAATTTTCAGCATACTACCCTCCTGGCATTGTTCCAAATTCAACAGTGCGGTGGTATAACAGACCGCACCATTGACTATGGACTAGTGTTGGGAGGTCGGTGCGCTAACCAAACTATACGCCCCAGGGCGTATAGTTTGGTTAGCGCACCGACATCCTGACAACAGTACATAGTCAACGATGCGGTCTTTTACCAGGCTGCACTGTTGACCATGTTGAAATGCTGGAATGCAATGTGTTGACAAAATTACCCATCCTGGGGCGGATATTTCAGTCAACGCACCACATTGCCGCTATTCCACAGGGTCAATCGTGCGGCCAGGTAACCGACCGCACTGCACTTTTTTTAAATTTTAAAATATCACAGTGCACCTTTTAGTACCGCACTAGAACCAGTGCGGATATTGTTAGCACCGATGGCGGTTCGGTGCTATATGTAAATTTACAGGCAACACCGAGAATCGGTGTGAGTCAAACGGCTTGAGCGCACCTTGCGGGAAAAATTGTTTAAAAAAAAAAGGTTAATTTTAAGCTAATTTACAATTCTAATATGCTAAAAGGCTTAATTATGGAAAAAAAAGAAAAATACCTGTACATTTGGCCGTCGAGGAGGCATATTGGCTATAGAATTTGCAAAAGTAAATTTTCCCACCGCTTTGCAAAATTCAAAATGGAGATGGTGGGAAATGCACAACAGCAATGCGTGCAATGGGTGCAATGGGAGCACCGATGTCAAGGCGCCTTAGAAAAGGAAAATTTGCACTAGTGCTTGAGAGCTCTAGAGCATTGGAAAGTGAAAAAATGAGTTTTTTTGCCGTAACTTTTTTTCTATTTAACCCTGTTCGGGTGCGCAGGGTTTTTTTAGGCGCACCGGTGCAGTTTTAGTTTTGGTGCGGGGTTTTAGGACGCACTGGTGTGGAATATTTGTAAAGCACCAGTACACTACAGTAATAAGACGCACCAGGAAAGTTTGTACGAATCACACGATGTCCCAGTGTGCTAATGTTTTTTGCGCATCGGTGCTTTCTCTTGTTGAACGCACTGGTGCGATTTAGGATGATAAGCGCATCAGATAAAAAACATCCACAAAAACCTCCACCCACCAACCTCCTCTAGTAACCTCCACTACAAATGGATCTCTGGGGTATTTTTATAATGGGTTCCTCAAGAACATCTGCTAGAGGGTCTTTTCCTTGTAGTGCTTCTCTGACTAAATGCACCACTTGTACAGATGGAACTAGTCTACAATTGATAGTACATTACATTGGAATCCCCATCTCAACTGGGTAACACAAATTATCTGCAGGAATCAGTTATTTTGGGCCAATTTATCGATTAACTGGATGATCACTGAGTGTGGTTGAAGTTACACTACGCAACTTGACCTTCCACTAGTTTCTCCAACAATTAGAACTAGTTTAACTGACAATAACTAAAATTAAGTAAAATAGATTGCTACAAATTAACAATAAATCATACTGAACTGAACTCAAGCTTCCCCAACTCGAATTAATTGAGTAAACTAAGTGAAAATATCCATGTCACCTCAGTTAACTACCTCCAAGGTTCTTCTGATGTGGAAATTCGAATTTTCTCTAGTTTGACCAAGGCAATGTCAAACTGATATTTTCTTGCTGCATTTTCAACATGTGATTTGGTTATATTTTCCTCAATAAATTTTTGTGGGCATATGTGGGGTAGGATATCATTTATGACTAGGGAGAAACATAAACCCAACCAAGATGTGGAAACTGGGAAGCATAAATCAATTTTTGGGGCTCTTAGAATGATTGCAAGCCCCCAATCATATATCATTATTTTTCTCTCCTTTAATTGTAGGGCCTAGTTAGTCCATCCAAAAAATGGCTCTGTGAAGATTGATGAATTCAACTAAGCTAGATGTTATTTTTCTTCAAGATACAATGGAGGAAGGGAATTTGGTTAAGAGGGATTTGGAATCTTTATTTCTTGGTTGGTGGTTTGTTGCTTCAGATGTTAAAAGAAAATCAACCTGGGGGGGGGGGGGGCTACTAGTCATCTACATTAATAAAAAATATATCAAATTGTTAGGCTCTTGAGGGGGGGGGGGAGATTTGATTTTTGGAGATGATTTTTATTCTATTGATATGGGAAAGGAAACCAAGGTGATAAAGTCCTATAGCCCTTTTCAGGATAGGTTTCTGTTTTGGGATGGGTTGATGAGAAAATATTATATGAGAGATGACAATCTTGTAGGGGAGTTTTGAATTTTTCGCTGGGGGACTCAAAAATTCGGGGTCCTCATGCACATGTGGATTCATAGGTTATGTATTTTATACATTTATTGCAGGGAAATAACCTATGTGATATGGATTTGGTAAAATATATCGAACATGGAGAAATCAATGTTCAGGCGAAGAAAAAGTGGAAAGATGCTAAAGGGTTTTATATCTTGAATAAGAAAATTGTGAATTATGGATAAAAGAGAGGAGATGTGGAGACAAAAAATCATGCCATCTGGCTTCAATGTGGTGATAAAATAAAAAATTCTTCTAGAATTTTGATAAGGGTTGAAAGGTATATATGGGATATAGACAATATAGAAGGTGGAATGGTTTCTTCATTTGGGGATTCATTTAGGCTTCAAATGAACCAATTTAGTAATATTTTCAAGGCCCCTTAGGAAGTGACCATTGCAGACATAGTTAGATGGCCCTTGCTTTCCCTCTCTTTGTTGATCAGGAGGATAATGGGGACCTAATGGAGCCTATATTTGAATTTGAGTTGCTTAATGTTTTTCATAGCTTAAAAAAAAACAAAATTCAAAGTTGAAATGACTGGTATGTGGAGATTTTCTCGAGGTTCTTTGACATCATGAGAAATGACCTTGTTGGGTAATTTAATTAATGGTTAAATTACTTCATTAATTGTCAACAAGGGTTTGTGTACTTGTGAAGCGCATGTGCACAATATATGCTAGGAGTTCTATTTGTTATTTTAAGAGATGAATTTGAGATCAAATGTAAATACAACTAGATTAAATCATATCATTCCTACTCACATGTTCTTTCTATCAAAAATACTCTTTGGAAAGCAAATTAAACTATAAGGTTAAATCAATTAGAAATTCTAGCTATCAAACTAAATAAAAACTTAATCTACTGCGATAAGAATTAAAAATTATTCTATTTGAATTGAATTGAGAAAATTATTCTAATGAAGAGGATTGAAATCTAATTATAATTGCAACAACTTGAAATGCTATTCTAAATACTCCTAGAAATCAAGATCTCTATTCTATTCAACATAAGATTGAATCTTAATCTAAACTCTTTAGAAAAATGACAATCTAAAATATAACTTTTAAGGATTACTAATGTGCGAAATTATGATTAGAATCGATCTGTCCATTAGCCATGAAATGAAAAAAATAATAATAAAAATAAGCAAACTTTGAAAGGGAAATATTATTGTCTTTTATGAGCGATCAACCTATTTAAACTACTGAATGCTAAATCACAACAGGCATCAGATCATTAAATACAATACCATTGAAAACATCTAACTAATGGTAATGAGAAAGATAATATTCATGAAGTAAATCGAAAACTAACATAACTAAATACTAATCTAAATCACAACTCTTCAGGGGGGCCTCCTCTTGAGCATAAACATGAAATCGATTATCAAACTATTCACCCACACATTTGATCACCAAAGGAACATAATATCTTCTATTAAATGTCGAAGTATTTAATAGAAAATAATTACAAAATTAAAAGAGAATATTGATGTCTAATTATTCATTCCAAGGCATTTTATAGTCTTCTTAAGAATAAAAGTCTTAAGAATTATAAGCCAAGAAGCAAGGTTTCACTTTGACAACTAAGAGATTAAATTGAAATTAGAACCATTCTTGTCATGATTTTCTATGGGAAGAGAAAATCATGAGAATAGTTTGATTTGACACATTATAGCCTTTGATTCCAAATTATTCTCATCAAATAACACACTCACTTGATGGTGCCACAATTGTCGTTCAAATTCTGCACATAGTTGGAGTATTATAACCAGAGTTGACTTATGGTTTCACCATTAGATATCTCGAACATGGTGAGTTTCCATATCAGTGTGATAGGTGGATGTCCATATTTTGATAATTTCCCATCTAACTATACCATTTATTCCTCCTCAAATGTGCTGGAACCTATCTAACCATGGATTTAGCTTCAAAATATTTGGTTAGCTGCAGAATGAGTGAAATTTGGTAACTTATAGGAATGCTTTTGTTAAATATCATCAAGAAAAAATAGACTATAAACCAAAATGAATGATACCTTTTATGATGTTTGAGCATAAATGAGGTGACCTTCAACTTCAAAATTTAGCAAAACTATCATGAAAAGGATGGAAAGGAAAGAAAAAAGGTTATCGAAAGGAAGACAATTCATGACTTGAATGTTCCCCCAAACTAATGGTTTTGCATGTCCTCATGCATCAAAAATTTAAAATTTACAAAGTATTTTTTTCACTGTACAAAATTCGAATATTTTATTAAGACCTCTAAACTAGTGCCTCTTTTCCAACCCTTATTATTGAATGCTAGTCTTGGTTTCCTCATTAAAATATTGTTTTGCAAACCTATGACTTTGTTTCTAAAAACCTATTATTGGCATTGAGTTTCTTGTTTCTCTTATACTAGTGGCACAAATGAAAGATCATATTATCATTTTGAGTCCTAAAGATTTCATTTTGTACTTTTATGGCCTTAAATTTTTGTTTGAGATGCTTATTCAATACCTCTAACTGATATATATCCTATTTTAGAGCATCTTCGATCTTGTATTGATTTTTAGGAAGTTCATTATTTAAAGGAACCTCTTCATTAAAAATATTTTCAAATTCACTTTATAGAGGGAGATTTACTTGATGTTGTGCTATTTTCTCGAGTGATTCCACATAGTCATAGATATGTTTTTGGACTGGGTCGATTTCAGGTGTCTTCCTGGTTGGACGTGGCATTTAATAAAATGGCGATGATTTGGATTCTTTGTTCATGCTATAATCTCCATCCTCGAGGTTAACTATCTCAAGTGGCTGCATATTTAAATGCTTAGAAATTTGTTTACTCCTTCTCAACTTCAATTCTAGTTTCTCTGTTTTTCTATTGCTAATTTTCCTATGTCCCTTGTCCACTGGTTTTGCTTATTTTGTATCTTTAAAATGCTTGAATTTATGATGGATTTATTTCTTCTAACATTTTTTTTTTCATTTTTCTATTTATTTTTCTCCAAGAAATGACAAATAGGAGCATTGTCTTCAGGTACCTCAAGTGAAGCTTCCATTTGTTCCACTTCGTTGATATTCAAACCCTCTTCTTCATTGACATGCCTAGGGTTAGGGTTTGAAACTTTTCTACGATGAATATTCTTGTTTTTGAAACCTCTTCGTCTACTATAGTTTTTATGAAATTATTTTTGATTAATAATTTTTTCCAACTATCTCCCTTTGGCTTTAAACATGCCTCAACAAGAATTTTAATTAACATGTGATGGTACAAAGCACTATGAAGGATTGAATTTTAATTAACATGTGATGGTACAAAGCACTATCAAGGGTTTTAGAATCCCTTTGTACACTAGAAGCCATTTTCATAAGACTGCAAAGTAGAAAACACAATAAATTTAACTCATGTCCATCAATGAGTGCATTAAGAGATGAACATGGTAGAAAAACATGGTGACATACTGTCCATCACAAGTCAAAAATTTCTGAATGCCGAGTAGTTAATTAATCCACATAGTTTTTAATGCAGAATGTTATCTCCTTATTACAAATGGAAGTTTCCATACCTGGGTCTTAGAGTAAGACTGTCCATTCTTTCTCTTTAATTTTCTTGTTTTTGAACCAACTCTCCCCATTCCTGGGTAGAATTGTGGCCTCTTCCATGATCAAATATGTAAGGATATGTTTAATTTCACCAATAGCTACCTCTACTCCATAAAATTCCTATGCAAAAACCTTTGTAACCTCTGTTTTTTGCCCATAAAATTTCTCAAAGAACTCAAGCCATCCCACTCGCTGCAGTTGTTCTTTGACCCATGGATATGCTTGAAGAAATTTAACTCCATTAGGATTTGTTTTGACAATCACACCCATGGTGAGGGAGGAGTTTCGATCCTGAATTATTTCTCTCAATAATGGTGCTAACGATGATGGAGGGTGGTCTAAAGGGATAAATGGTTTGATGGTATAAAGGGTTGAGAATGAAATAGTCCACTTGTGGCAGTGTTCAATTCACTGTTGAATTGGTCCTCTTACACAAATGATTACCACGATCCTTAGATACATATTTATATGATCATTAGAATTTGGGCGATTATGTAGAGATTTTGATATGACAGATCAGAATATGATGACAACATAGGGTGAGAAAGGTTATAATTTGAGGGAATGTGATTATAAAGAGTGTTGTAAGGTCTAAAAATTATTTTATGATATATGTATCATTATCATTCAATGAGTTTAATTGTATAATGTTCTTTATAGATATAACCTTACAACCTATTTACACACCTTAGCACACACCTCCTTAAAATTTGATTATTTTTCCTTTGTTGCATGTCTATGGTTCTTGAAGACTTCTTTAGAGATAAATTGATGTGAGCTACAAAATTTGGAGGTTGCTATAGAATGTCACTAATTCAGTAGCTGATCACTTTGAAAAAAATTTGTTGTTGAAGAAGTGATATTTTCTTTATGATGCTTTAAGAGAACTAGGCCTCAAAATTGTTGCTTTAGACTTGTAAATTTATTAGAAGAAAAGAGGGATAACAAAGAAGTGGGAAAAGATAAGAAATGTGAAAATATAAATTGCCAATAATTCTTGGTTTTCACTTAATATTTTCTGTATAGACATGCCAACAATGTTGGTTTTCATGTCTATAATTATTTTTTCTCCTTTTTTCTCTTTTTTTTTGTTATATTGAGGAAATAAAATTACAATTTTGTCGGAATATTAGAATAAAAAATTCCTTTCTCATCCATTTTGAAATCAAAATCATTTTGCAAATATTTGACAAACTCTTCTCTTGTTAATGGTTTATGATGTATCCTTAGTCTATAATCATTAATAAGGAATTTAATCTTTTCTTTATCAACATGTTTGACTCTAACTACTCCATTATTAAAGACACTATCTATCTCATAGGGACCAAGGAAATGAGTCTAAAATTTTCCTTAAAAGTCTTTGAATTTAGAGTAAAAAAGAAGATCCCAATCACCTGGCTTGACTTTCTTAGCTTTGATAATTTTTTCATGCCATCTCAATATTTGTTGCTGGAATATGATTTCTCTTTGGATAACATCTTGTTAGATTTCATATAACTCATTCAATTGTGATAACCTTTGTTTTTGAGCTTTAGATAAATTAATGCCGAATTTTGCTATTGTTCTGAAAGTCTTCACTTGGAACTCAATTGGAAGCAAGACTTTCTTCCCATAGAAAATATCATAGGGAGTGTGTCCAGTATTATTTTTCCATGTGGTACGATATGCCCAAAGTGCCTCTGGAAACCTCTCTGCTCAATCTCATCTATGCAAGTGTATAGTCTTGGTGAGAATTACTTCAAGTACTTTTTTGGTAGATTTTACTTTCCCATTGGCTTGTGGATGATATGGAGTAGACTTGTGATGTTTGATTTTGTATTGCTCCATTATTTTACACACCAACTTGGATGTGAATTGAGTACCTTGATCTGTCACAATTTCCCTTGAGACACCAAAATGAGTAAAAATATTCTCAAAAATAAATGTAACTAAAACATTTTCAGTAAAAAAATAAAATGGTTTATCTTCCACTAATTTTGTAACATAATCTGTAAAAACAAGTAAATACCTTTTCTGCTGAGATGTAGGATTGATTGGACCAAAAAAATCCAGAGCCCATTTTTCAAAAGGCTCTACAAGCACCTGAGGTTGTAGAGGACAACTGTAAGTATGTGTATACTATGTAGTTTTGTGTAATATGTAATTTTTATTATTGAATAGAACTAAATCTTGATTACAATCCTTCATGGAGGTGTGCCTATATAGGCATTGACTGGCCATGAAGGTGAGTGGTCACACCTTTTGACCTTTTTACCTTTCATAATTAATGGGCCATTGACTGATTTAATTATTTAATTTATTAGTAATATTATTTATTAATTAATGTTTTTAATGATATTTTTATTCATAACATTACCACCCCCTTTAGGGATGCTTTTTCCTCAAAGCATATTAGTAGGATTTTATTTGAGCTGAACATGATGTTGTGGAATGACATCTATTTACTTTGTCTTTGTTTATGTCTTGTGAAGTTCTCAGATGAACCTACACCTTCTTTTAAGCTTGGAGTGTTAACACCACATAATTTATAGTTTTGTCCTTGCTAGCTAAACTCCATGAACTTTTCCTAAAATTTTGTATTATTGCTTCCTAATTGTATTAACCTTTTTTCACCTAGCACTATATCCATTTTCCATGAGTGGTAGGGCATACAAATCTTTCTGTAGCTCTAGTTCTTGTATTTGAATTCAAACCTTAAGACATTCTCCTACCTCTTCAAACTTTTTCCCACTAGTGACAGTATTGCTCAGATCCCTAATTGGGCATATACAACGGTCAAGTTTTCTAGAAAGATCATTGTTTATACAATTGTGAGTACTGCAAGAATCAACAAGTATATTGGCATTTCTACCTCTTAAGATCCCTTTGAGTTTGAGCGTTAAGGGTGTAATCTCCTTTTCATGTTTGTTGGTAGAGTAATAGGCCTAATGTTCTTTATTTTAAGAGATAGTTTTCCTTGCTTCTGAAGGTGTGGTGGAAGGTATTTTGCAGTGACTTGTAGTTTTGACCTAAGAGTTGCTCTCTTCATCCTAATTTTGTTAGACACATGAGATTGTAGCTAATGATATTTCCTCAGGATTTGAATCTTCATTGTGTGTGACAATGATTTCTTCATCAACTTATTGTACTTCAATTTTCCTTTCATCTACTATTTTAGAGTAGTGTAAGGACATGTGTTCACATTTATTTCTTGGCATCCAGTTTTCTCCACACTTGTGACAATTATTTTTCTTTTTTATCCTTTTCTCTGACTCATTACTTGAAGTGTCTAACTCTTTCTAAACTTCATAAGAATACAACTTATTGTTAAGGCATATGTGTCCTAAAGTCCATTTATCTCCACAATAACTACATTTTTCTGATTCCTTTTTAGTTGAGTATTGTTGTTGGTATTCATATTCCTTGAATGATGGAATTTTGAACTTATGTTTTTGTTCAATAAGATTTTCTACATGTCTAGATTCTTCGATAGTTTTAAGTTTATATAATTTCAATTTTGTGCGGTAGGTGAAACTCTTGCTTCACAATTCTGTATTTTTTGTATAATAATATTTTCTACATGTATAGAAGCCAACAAGAGGAGTGACAAGTGAAGCTCTTACTTCACAATTTGAGTTGGATTTCAGTCTCATCGCATGCATGGTGTCATTGATGATGGGTTTTGTGTGGTACTTGAATATTGGAGCTTCATTCCATATGAATGGAAATAAATAATTCTTTAGCAATTTGGAGGAGAATTATCTCTATATGCACATCAAGATGGGAGATGATGGGAGGTATAACGGGACCGAATTAGGTACTATTACCTTTTAGAGGGAGTATGGTACTCTTCTCACATTAAAATATGTCATGTATGTTCTTGGTTTGAGGAAGAATTTAGTTTTAGTTGCTATGTTGGAATACCATGGCTACGATGTGATATTTATCAAAGGAAAGACATTCCTTCATCACAGAGCCATGAGAAAAGTGAAGAATATCGAGGTTCGGGTAGAGAATCTATACAAATTGGATGTATAAGATTGTGTTGCCTTGAAAATAAAAGAAGAGAAGGTAAATATCCAAGACATCCATGATTTATTGCATATAATGTTGGGCCATCTACACCATGGCACTTTGAATATCATGTAGTATATTTCTATAGTAATTCCCAAAGGTGCACTTGAGCAATGTGATACATGCAAATGGTGTACATTGGGGAAGTACAAAAAAACCACAATTAATGATAAGGACAGTCGAGCGAAGGTGATCCTTGAAAGAGTCCATTTAGATGTGTGTGGACCATTCTCAACAGCCCCCACAACAAAAAACAGGTAGTATGTGATTTTTGTATATGATTTTTGACACAAGTGTTGGATATTCTTCATGTAGAATAAAGAGTAGACGTTCTCAAAATTTTGTGAGTTCAAAGCACTTGCTGAGAAAGATACATGGAAGAATTTTAATTCCCCCAGGAGTGACAATGGTGGAGAGTATGTTTCGAATGATTTCAAGAAATTTTGTACTTTAGAAGGCATTAGATGGGAATTGATAACACCTCATAACCCACAACAGAATATGGTTGTAAAAAGAAAGAACAAAACTATTGTGGGAGAAACACAAGCGATGTTGCATGATCATGTCCTACTGTTGCACTTGTAGGATGAAGAAACACTGCAATATTTTTGTAGAACATAGGTCCTCATCAGATTCTTAGGATGAGAACACTAGAGGAAGTTTTTTTAGGTAAGAAACCAAATGTGGAACACTTTACAATTTTTGGTTCATCAATTTACTGTCATGTAACCAAATATGCAAGACAAAAGCTGGAACCAATAGATGAGTTGGGAATATTTTTGGGGTACACTGATACACCTCACAACTATCGGGTGTACCTTCTATCTCATAAGATGACAGTGGTTCATAAATATATGAAATTTGATGAAGATAAGGCCATATGAATTTCCCTTGAGAGGGAGCTTCAGTTGCATGAAGTTGAGGAGATCTTAGCTCCAAAAGAAGAACCTCAAAATGTGGAGTGGCCACAAGAAGAGAAGCAAGGATTGGAAGCACTTACTCATGTAGAGACGTCCAAATATGGAAGGAAGCACATGAGAGAGGCTAAAAGATTGATGGATGTTACTAGAGAGAATGTGGGAGCACCCACATCACAAAACAGGCAGAGGAGATCCCTAAAGCAGTACACTTGCTACATGTCTCTTATGATTAAGAGTGTAGAGACTGAGCCATGCTCATTCTAGGAAGCAGTGCATAAAATAGTATGGGTTAATGCCATGGTGGAGGAGTATGACTCCATTATCGGGAACAATGCATGGGAAGTTGTCCAAAGACCAAAGGGCAATTCAGTTGTAAGATCTAGGTGGATCAACAAGGTGAATCAGGAAACAAATGGGAGTGTTGAGAAACACAAGGCCATATTTGTGGCGAAAGGGTTCTCGTAGGTGGATGAAATTGATTACGAGGATACCTTTTCTCCAGTTGAAAGGTACTCATAAATCATATCTATTCTTTCAATTTTAGTGCAGATGGGATGGAATATACATCATATGGATGTAAAGACAACCTTCCTCAATGGAGTGATTGAGGAAGAGGAGTATAGAGTGTAGCCGGAAGGATTTGAAACCTTCGATAGGGAGTCACATGTGTGCACACTCAAGAAAGTGTTGTATGGACTAAAACAAACACCCAATGCTTGGAATACCAGGATCGAAACTATTTCATTGGGTTGGGCTTCACCAAAAGTGAAGAAATTGCGAACCTTTACCATATTGTGGTTGAAGGTAAATGATTGATTATAGTATTATATGTTGATGATTTAATTCTAGCAGGTGATGATAAGTTGATCAAGTGTTGAAAATAGGATCTTGCAAGAGAATTTGAAATGAAGGACATGGGGCTCTTGCATTATTTCCTTGGTTTGGAAATTTGGAAAATAGATAGGGAATTGTTTGTCTCTCAGGGAAAGTATGCCAATGAGATACTAAAGAAGTTTCACATGGAGAGAAACAAACCCATGGAGACTCCTCTAGTAGGGAATTGGAGGAAGGAAGATGCTACTTTAGGTGAAGTGGTAGAAGCTACCATTTACATGCATCTTGTGGGTTTACTCATGTACTTGATGAACACACGACGAAACATGTGTTATGCGGTTAGCCAACTTAGTCAAGAAATGGTTAAGCCAACCAAGTTCTATTGGAATGAAACTAAACATATTTTGAGATTTTTGAATAATCACACACCATTAACACACATAAAAACACACAGATTTATACCCAAATACAGTCATGGCAGAAAAGACTTCAGCCTCAAGGCTTCCTCACATATTATCTCATTATTAAAAGAATGTAATATTACAATTAAATAGATGAGGAGACTGTGTCTCAAGATAGTGTGTTATATCTTGGACACTTTGGTTGAGACAATTTCTCAACCATACACACACCAATCCAGGAGCTACCTAAACTAACTCCTAACTTAGAGGAACAACACAATCTAGAGAGCTAGGCATAAATTCCTAACTTTTAATATTTAATTTATTTAATTTATTTTGGATTTATAATTGTTTATGAGAGAGGCTAACATTCCCCCCTTCAATGATAAATCCAAAATAAGAATGAGGAACCATCTTCCAATTTCACATGTTGATCCTCAAAAACATTGCTTGAAAAACCACCAAAGTTGGATGGTGAAAAAACTACAATCTGAAGACAGCATGAGTTAGCTGCATGTCTAATTCAACTCTAAAATTTGCTTGACAACTCCATCACATGCCAAGCTACAAAAGGATCCATCTCTCCTTTGCGTGAAATCAACATCCTTTGTCCACTGACAATTTTTTTTGAATGACCTTGGCTAATGATGTCAAAAACAACTCAATATTGATTTTGCTGTGTTGAAAACTACTCACTGTTGCTTTGTTGTCGACTGCCCACTGGAGAATCTGTTGATGCCCACTAGCTACTTTTGCTACTTTTGTCGAGACTTTTAGTTTGAAAAACACCATCAATTTCATTGACATTTCCCCCCTTTGTTAGTTGAAAGGAGAGACAATCCTCTAAAAATTATTCCTGAACTCCCCCCTTTAGGTGTAGGAGTGGTGCACTGGTGTACTCCCCCATTCAACTGCATGAGAGTACCATCTTCTTTTCACTATTGCTTACATTAGGTGTGATTTTATTCATTTGTAGAACTGATACAATATTATGACTCTGGACAACCATTTCCAAG
The DNA here is from genome assembly GCA_034641835.2 of Pinus albicaulis. NCBI lineage: Eukaryota > Viridiplantae > Streptophyta > Pinopsida > Pinales > Pinaceae > Pinus > Pinus albicaulis. Next base: position 797,583,554 of record CM076571.1, read on the forward strand.
GATCAATCCATTCATAATTGATCTTTAATATGGCTGATTATTGTTGGTTGCATCATTTCTCTGATGAATGATTTGGCTTGCCACAATGGTGACAAGGATGGAGATCAAAACACTGATCTTCCATATGACCCGTTCTTTGACAATGAGGACATTTTAGTTTTACTAAAACTTTGGGTAGCGTGCATATCTGTTTGTCTGCAACTTTCTCAGAATTTGCTGAGGTGATTTTTTCAAGAAATCCTGCACTGACGAAATTAATGGGCTTTGAATAATATGGTACATGCAAGTTGGAATCATCTTTGACATATCCTAAGCCTCGTCGATTTTTGTTACATTGGATTTCTTTCCATGGCTTGATGATTGACTTGGAAGAAAGTTGAACTTGAACAACTTCTACACTTGAAGCTATTTGGATGAATGGCTTAGAATCATCTGTATCTGTATGGTTCAAATACTTGGAAGCATCACTCTTCTCATGCATCTCATTTCTTTGTAGTTGTGACTCTAGTTGAAGAAACTCAATGGTTTCATTTGTTTGTTGTAGATGCCGTGAAAGACCAACAAGAGTTTCTTTGCTGATTTGCACCATGTCTTCAGCACTTGAGAGGATCAAATTGTGAAGAATTTGTAACAACTCAATGTGTTGTGCCATGTGAACTCGCTCACTTGAATTTCGGATCGCTTGTCTTGAACTGTCTCACTTGATTTGAACTTTGTTGGATTGAATGCACTCACTTGATGATAATGACACGCTCACTTGCTTTGTTTCTTGTATAACACGCTTGCGTGTACTTGCTCACTTGATTGAGTTTATCACGCTCGCTTGTTTCAAAATTTTCTTGATCTCTTTCTTGGTGAAACTTGTTTCTCTTGTTTCAAGTTCACTTGAACTTACGCTTGCTTGTTGTAGATTTCAACTTGCTTGAGTGTTGTTTGAATATTACATTTAATTGCATTTAGATTTGAACTCGCTTTCTTTCTTTGATTTTTTGTTGCAATGAACTTCACGCCGGCTCACTTGATGTCGTAAAATTTGTACTGACTTAATGTAACTTTCTTTGAAAGAATGCATACACTCGCTTGCAGGAGAGGTGAACTAGTTTTTTTTTGTTTGCTTTAGAGTTAAAACTCGCACACTTGATGTACTCACTTGGTTGTGCTTTAAAGGAAGGGTGTCAAACACTATCGAAAATGCACCCAAAAATGCTTAATGATTTTAATGACTCACTACAATGAATTCACTTTGACTTAATTTTGACTCAATTCAAAACTTGGGTGTCGGTTACAACTGAGAATGCACCCTTACAATTCAATGCAATTTGAATTTGATTACAAGTTCTTAAATTTATGTGCAATAATGTTGATGTAGATTGTCCTTTGAAACACATGAACTTGATTGTATTGATTGAATTTGATTGTTGAGGTAGAATGTTGATGTTGACAATCTTTGATTATGTGTTGTAGTGGCGTAAATGCATGTTTTGAGTTTAATTATCCTTCCTTGCAGTGACTACGTTACAGGTGTTGTGTTTGCTTGTATTGAACTTCATGTGTGTGTTAAATGAGATCATTTATATGTCAAAACTAGACACAAATAATAAGCAACATCATGAAGCCATAAAAAGACGCGCCACCACAAACACACACATGGTGTACCTAAGATCCCCTTTTTCAATTTTAGGCAGATCTAGGACATGATGACCACAAAAAAAAAAATGCTTTATGAAAATTTGGAGTACATAATCAATCTTCACCTCCAAACTGACAACCCTTTGATGCAACGCGTCTTCAAAAAATGAAGGGAAATTGACACAATCTATCTCAAAATAAAACAGTACTTTGATTTACAACAAGAAATTGCTCTAAAAAATTCCAAATATCACTCCAAATACAAAAAACTTATCCCTCCAAATTTAAAATAAATCATCTTATCTCTCCAAGTACAAATCGAAACACACCTTATCTCTCCAAAAATTTAAAAAACATCACCGTTATTATAAAATCAATTACAATCTTCACCCTTACAACTCCCACTTGGCACACATAACTAAAAAGTTAAGAAAAACTATTTTTAATTACTTATGTCTCTCATAATCTCATAAATTTTGGATCATCGTATCTTCACAAAACCCTCATTACATGACTACGACCTTTTAATTATAAAATCCTTTATTTCTCCATTAACAAATCACTTCAAAAATTCTCCACTAAAAATATTCCTTATCTCTCCAATAAAAATCACTCATAATTAAAAAAAATACACTTTTCCAATTTACTTATGTCTCCCTAAAGTAATGGTTTTTGTTTTTAATTATATAAAGGAGAGCTCCACGTTAAAAGTTTTAAACCAGATACTTTAAATTTCATGTGTTGAAAAAAGTCACTTAGGAATTTGTGCATAAAATTCTCCTTACTGTTATAATCTCTTTGGAATGAACCATGGAGCTTAAAAAAAACTCGAAGTTGTAAATCACTCTTTCCAAGTGTTGAACCGTTCACGTGGCACATGAATCAAGGTGTTCGACATCATTGATCCAGGCAAGCTCCGCTCCAAGGCTATTCTCAAAAGGACAACTCCACGCATGCAAGTATGTCTTCAATGCCGCTTCACATGCAACATGTTTATTTTATGGACAATAAATTCAAATAAAAACATGATTCATGTTTAGATCAATATTTTCAGTTTGATGGTCTGCAAATGTAGATCTGATGCAACCTTTTTTTTTAGAGTTTTGGGTGAATATCATGCAGAAGGATGGCTTTAGCAGCTACTTCTTCCTGCAGCAAGTGCGTTCTCTCCTCAAGCTTCCATCCAGCAATGTGGACCCTCTCAATCTGCAAAATGTTTAGGGGGAGAGAATGTTCACCATGATTGACACACTCTCATTCACAGTTGCTGCTAATAAGAAGAAGATTTTTTCCTTTGCATAAACAATAACTATGAGGCACAAGATTAAATACAACCCATTCTAATTGAAATAAGGAAAATACCTGTGTGGCTCATTGAACAGCAACCATGGAATTAAACACAATGCGAGTGAAAAGAGATACCTCAAAGGCACCACTCAATTTGTATTTTTGGTATAGGTGGAAAGAGGGAGTGAAGCTTCAAGGCTTCACAAATGAAGATTGGGCAGGGAGTCCATCTGATAGGAAGATCACATCAGGGGGAATATTCAATATTGGGTCAACGTGAGTTTCCTGGTACAACAGGAAGAAAAAATCAGTTACACTCAGTTCAACAAAAGCAGAGTACATGGCTGCTAGTCAAGTATCTTTTGAGGCTATCTCGATGAGGAAGATCCTTTTTGGGTTGTTTGGTCAGGAGATGGATTTGACGATGATTTATTGTGATAACCATAATTGCATCAAACTCTCAGTTAATACAAATTTTCATGATAGGTCCAAGCATTACGACATCCAGTACCACCATCTTAGAGATTGTGTGTAGAGATAGATTATGTCATTAGAGTACATTCCTATAGAGGAGAAAGATGCAGACATCTTCATGAAGGAATTGTCAAGTGGAAAATTCTAGTTCCACATAGGTAGGATCACAGTAGTAGACAATCCATTTCTTGTTGAGAGGGAGTGTTGAAAATGGAAACAAGAAAATAATTCTAATTTAATTTTAACTTGATTAAAGTAGAATAAAATTGTAATTCCACATCACATGACTAATTGTACGAGTTCACTAAGTTAGGATGCCTTATTTGGTGAAATTAATTCTAGTTGAGGGTCAAATTAGAGGCATGTAGAGCATCTCCTCCATTATAGGATCTCTGGTTGAATTTATTTTGAGTTGTAATTTATTAACCTAGTTCATCTGATTTAAAGTCAGTTTAACTAGTTATAACTAAAGGAGGAACTGGAGAGAGGTCAAAATGTGGAAATTAGATTTAATTCGCATGCAATGATCAATAATATAATTTATAATTCACTCATAAATAACTCACGCATGCCATTCTCATAAAGACCTAGTTGAGATTGGAGTTCAAGGGAAGTGTACTATCAATTATATAATCATCTAATTATACATGTGGTGCATGGAGTCAGAGGAAGATCCTTGATGTATTGCACAATCCTTATTGGGGAATTTCCTTGTTAATAGGCCTAATTACCCAAGGAAATAGGGATTCATAAGGCCTAGAAATTGGTTACGTATTGAACCAAGCTTTCCTAGGAATTAGTGAGACAGATAGAGATAGTGCAGAGGTTTCTCTAGAGTGAGAAAAGGATTATAATATTCTCATATTTTCTGACTTATGCAATATAAAAATAATGAGGTTTTTAGCTAAAGCTTTCCCGAGACAAATATTTGTGTTGTGAGATTAAAATTATTTCTCTTTATTTTACATGTTGTTAGTGTTTGTCAGTCCCGTCAGTCGCCAGTGATCAAATTATGCTATTTCATATGGTTGATAGGGTCATAGGGTAAGTTTTTATAGTTTCGATAGGTTTTCAAATAATTTTTTTTTATCACTGGTTAGTCTACCTAGGTCATTACTACTCCTTTCATTATCATGGTCGATAAACATCATCATGGTCAGGTCATTGTCCTTTGAAAGAGTGTCTTGGTCATTAGGGTCATCATTCAATTTATCTTTCCATGTAGGGTCATCATTAAGTCACATTGTCAAAATTCATGTAAATAGGTCATTTCACCATCAAGGTCACCATTAAGAGGAGTAGTAATAGGGAAAAATATCTATACTAATCTCAAGAAATGTATTTTTATATTGATCATGATGTAATATATGTAAAATGGTTACAAAGCTGCAGTACACAAGCAATCAAATCAATTGGTGAAAATACAAGGTGGGGCCACATCACCACCAAAAAGAAAAATCAATTTACATCCTTTTAAAAGACCAAAAAAGCATGTAATTTTCTCATTTCACCTTTCATGGGACGTCATTAAGCCATAAACGAGATTAATAACCTCTAAAAATCAGTGTCTTTCCTTGGAAAGGAGGATTCTCTTGCTACATTGCGCATTTCACTGGCTGTGCTACGCTTTTCTCAAGATTGTTGTGTTTTTCTTCAGGAAGGGAAATCTCTCGTCTATAGTGGTTTCTTCATTAGGGGAAGGTTCCAACACATAAAATAAAGTAAGTGTGTCTCCATACACCTCTCTTTCATTTCATTTCATGCTTGAAGGCTAAGAAATCCCCTCTCTTAGGGTTTGTTGTGTTTTTGTTCAAGAAAGTATCTTTGGTCCATTTTGCTGAGAAAAACCCTCGAATTCATGCTCACTCACCCTCCCCCACCTTCCATATACCATATTTGACACTTACCCTCATCCCTTACCTTCATTTTCATCATTTCCCTACAAACCCTAACCTATACTACACTTTCTTAGGCTAGGACTGTGTTTTTCCCTTTTGCACCCCTTACCCTCACTCATTTCCTAGAATTCCATTTCCCTACACTCCCTAACATCTATCCCCACCCCAAAATTTTTTCCCAAGAATTTATACACCCTAAAACCCCTTCATTCCCTCCATTCCTAAAAACTTCCTAAAATCCTCTGTTTTCCTACACTAAAACCCTAATTTCCCTTCCTAGTGAACTAGGGTTTCCCATGGATTCAGATACTACAGAGAAAATGAGGCATAAGGGAGGTCAAATAATCATATATGAACCCACCACAGTGTATGATATCATGGCTTCACCTTTTCTCAAGAAATCATTCCAAGATGCAAGTTGCCTTGATTTTTGCGAAAAGGTTGAAGAACTTGGTTTTAGTGATAAACTTACTAGCACATTTGCCACCAGTGTAAGGAGAGATAAGATAACCATTGCAGGGGTTGTGTTTAATCTTTCAGCAGAGGCCATTTCCATAACCTCTGGAATCCCAAACAATGGAGAGCGTCGGTTCAAGAGAAGAGACCTAGATATTGAAAATTACAAGATGTTTTTGAAGCCTCCTTACAAAGCTGCTCCAAACCACATTTTTCCATTTAGACACTTGATGGATAAGTATGCCCCTCTCATGAAAATTATCATGAAATATTTCAATGTGAGGTTAGGTTCTAAAGGTTATATCATTATCATGTTAGACTATTATACATTTCATCGGTGTTAAGGCTCTTAACCTACCTCACTAACTCTACAGAAGCTTGGTAAAAATGGCAGAGAAGGTACATAGAAAAGGGAAAGATCATCATGCTAGCTTGTTCCATCATGGCTTAGTGAAAATCAATTTTTTGTCATCAACTCACACAAATCAACTTGTCTTGGGAGGGATTCATGCATTGGACCTCTCGTTTGCCTACTCCAACTCAATCAAGCAGTCATTCTACACCATTGACTTCACCAAGGAAACAAGAAGTGGGTTCCACAATAAAAATTGCAACACGAAAACTAGGGATGAGGTGAATAAAACCTATACTAGAGGGAAGAGGTTGATTTTTGCTCCTGCTAGTGTATAAAGGGCTTAGCCTACATCAGTGGAAAAAGAGACATTTGCACATCCACATGAAGCACCATTGAAAGAGGAAGAACATGTACAATTTGACACTCACATGGAAGATTCAAAAGTGCATGAGGAAGAAAAATCACCAAAGTAGGTTAGTAAGGAGAAACAAGCTAAGATTAGAGAGCTAAAAGACAAGTTATCAAAGGAAAACTTCATGATCACATTTCTTCACCGGAAGAACAAACAGATCCAAGTCAAACAACTTTTTCTTAGCAAGCCCAAGGAATATTTAGAGAAGGATGGTGGCAAATGTAAGTCAATGGTTGATGTTGATGAGTTATATGATCAAGAAGAGAAAGTAAAACCAAGGATACCAAGAAAAAGAGGTCTCAAGAGGCAGCAAGAGTAAAAAAATGAACCATATTCACTGCTAGGTCAAGAAGACTTTAATGACCTAATTGCAGCAAAAATTGAGCAAGATAAGGAGTTTTTTACTTGAAAAGGTCAGTTTCCACTTAGAGAAGCTTCTTGAGAACGCTAAAAATATTAATAATATTTAGAGGCACATGGCCATGCATTATCGCACAAGGAACAAGATCTCTCAAATCATAATCAAGAAATTGAAGAAGAGATTTCTAGCAAACCCTAATAAAGTGAAAGGAGAAGGAAAAACTTGATTTTTTGTTTGAGGCCTCCTTCATTGCCTGACATTTCATATCCTAACTTTATGGGGCAGTTTGGGACCTTTTTTGAGAAAATTTTGATATTTTTTGGCTTAAACAGGAAATTGCACACAGGTAAAAGTGCAACGCTTTGGCACTGGGATTTTCCCTTAGAGTAAAAATCACCTAAAATCAGCATATATGGATAGATAATGATCTGATTATCTCTGCTATCCACTTTTTATGCCATGTCAACAAACATGTTGGGAGAAAAGTGCTAAAAACATGCCAAAAACTCACTTTCTGCCACCTTTCTCACCCAGGCACCACGCTTTTGGAGTTACCTTCAGAGAATGCATTTTTATCAGCCTTGGAAAGGCCATTTTGATTTCTTAAGGAGTCTATGGAAAACTAGACATCCTAATATTTCCAATGGTACCTTCAGATGTTAAGTCCCTATATTACTAGTATAGTCCCTTATTGTTGTTAGTGTAACCCCATTAATATTATTGTTGTACCCCTGTAACCCCCATATTGTTATTATTGTGCCCTTAAATTATTATTTTTAGGTCGGCTAGGATTACATTGTGGCCCCTTGGATTGCTATATATAGAAAGGAAATTTTGTAATTTGTATCATCCAAGAATTTTTCATTCATGTAATGTATTAGAGGTTTCCCCATCAAAGTGGCTTATTTCTAAGGTGTTGATATCTCTTTTCTTCTATTTTTGGAGCTAGTTTCACAACATTTCGTATCAGAGCTTTGGATTCTAGGGTTTCACTGCTCCAAACAGGTCATTGTGGCATTTTTGCTAGAGATTTTGTTCTACCAAGGCTCAGAAGTTGAAATTTTTAGAGTGCGAAGCCGAAATCCTGAGGAAAATTGTTGCAAAATGTCAGAGCTCAGTTTGCAATATTTTCAGAGATATGGTCTGTGGAATTTAGGAATTTTGTAGGCTCCCGAAATTTCATCTCAAAGCGGTGATCGTGGGAAAATCTTCATAACTCTTTATATGAGCATCAGATTGGAATTAAGTAAAAATTGAATGGAAGTAAACGGACTATAGTTTCTTGTCTATAAATTTCAAAGCCAAAGGAGAAAACAGTGACATGTGGCGAGTCTTACCATTTCGCTCTACTGAACCAGTCCATAATTAAGTCATTGTGGGAGATTGGACATAAATTTTCCTTGAAGAATCCAATCAGGTTAGACCTGTGGCATTTGAAAGAGGATTCAGAGGGCTACGTCAGAGCCAAATTTAAAATATTTAAGATCCAAACTCACAGAGGTAATTTATTTTCAATATCGAGCTCCTCAAAAGAAAGAAAAAGGTGTGTATTTTTTTCCGAATTGCATAAGTCTTATGTAAAAAAAAAAAAAAAAATTAGTTTGAAGTGATTCCAAGGGCCTATTGAGAATTTTTATCAGTATTGGGTTCTATAATGCCTCCAAAAAATAATTCCATACCCATTAAGCCCTCAGAAATCTATACTATAACGCATGAAGAGGAAGAATTGCAGTATGAGATATCAAAATTACGGTACCAAGTGCAAAAAATTTCAATCTTATGAAGAGAAACCGAAGATGACATAGATGGTTTAAAGAAAAAATGGAGGCTAAGTTGTATGGTTTTAAGGATCAAATGAAATCTAATATGGATGATAAAGTAGTGGAAGATCACATCGAGCATCAACAACAAGTTCTCTAACTCTCAGAGGATAACCTAACTTTGGTGCATAATAAAATGAAACAACAAGAATATCAACATCACATCGAAAGAAGTTATGAAGTGGCCATAGAAACAAGAACTCGACAAGTACAATCAATTTCAGAGTATCTCAGTAAGCGGAAGAACTTCCTTGTAGAAGCTTCCACATGGGAGGATGAGAATTTTATACAGAAGCATCAAGAAATAATCAAGCGTTGAGGACAACACTTGTTTGAAGGAGAGGGGCATGTTAAGTTCCTATATTAATAGTATAGTCCCTTATTGTTGTTAGTTTAAGCCCTTATTATTATTGTTGTACTCCTGTAACCCCCATATTGTTATTATTGTGCCCTTAAATTATCATTGTTAGGTCGGCTAGGATTACATTGTGGCCCCACTAGGATTACATTGTGGCCCCATGGACTCCTATATATAGAAAGGAAGTTTTGTAATTTGTATCATCCAAGAATTGTTCATTCATGTAATGTATTGGAGGTTGCCCCCTTGAAGTGGCTTATTTCTAAGGCGTTGATATCTCTTTTATTCTATTTTTGGAGCTGGTTTCACAACATCAAATCATCATTTGGAGCTTAGAAAGGCAGTCAAAAATGCCTTACAAGATAGCGCTACACTTTTCCCTATTGGCAATGCATTTATCCCTGTTGGCGCTGCGCTTTTCCCTGGAGTTCCATTTTTCAAGTTTCTTTAGTCAAATTTGGTTTTTCACGATGTAATTCCTCTTTTTTTGAGTTGAAATAATGTAGATGAATGTAATTATTCTTGTAAATGTAATTTTTAGGATAATTAATGATAGGTAGGTCAGTCAAAGGCTAAAAGGAGAGTTTGTTTCAACCTCCCTAGTCTTAGGATTTGGTTGGAGAAAATTATGTAAACTGATCATATCTTGAGGGATTAGACCCCTGAGAGAGGGGAAGATGGTTTTGGTCTATATGTATCTATTTTTAATTCAAAATCAAGGTTGGAAATTAGTGAGTATAAGGCTTGGAACTTTGTGTACAATTCACATTTCCAAAATACAAGTTCAGTTGCAGCTATTGTATAGGGATTCATGTGGTATGATTTTGTGGCATTTTTTTCTACTATAATTCACTTTTATGAATGGTTGATTCATCTTCTTTCCATATCTATGCTTTTAAGTGATATTCCTATAATATGTTAAACAAAGTTATTTAAACTTATGCTATGTTTTGGTAGGAATTTCATGTTTATGTTGTTCATCTTTTGATAAATGAACTCATGATTGTCATGCTCAATTTGATCATTTGGTTTTACACCCTACACTATAATTGACAACCTTAAGGTGTCACTAAAAATACCTTCCATGCCCCTTTGTATCCATGCGACTGTAATCTTTTAGATTTGATGTTACGTCTCTATATTACTAGTATAGTCCCTTATTGTTGTTAGTATAACCCCCTTATTGTTATTATTGTACCCTTGTAACCCCCATATTTTTATTATTGTGCCCTTAAATTATTATTGTTAGGTCGGCTAGGATTACATTGTGGCCCCATGGACTCCTATATATAGAAAGGAGGTTTTGTAATTTGTATCATCCAATAATTGTTCATTCATGTAATGTATTGGAGGTTTCCCCCTCAAAGTGGCTTATTTATAAGGTGTTGATATCTCTTTTCTTCTATTTTTGGAGCTGGTTTCACAACATTTGGTATCAGAGCTTCTGATTCTAGGGTTTCGCTACTCCAAATAGGTCATCGTGGAATTTTTACTATAATTTTTTTTCTGCGAAGTTTCAGAAGCTGAAATGTTTAGGGTGTGAAGCTAGAATCCTGAGGAAAATCATCGCAAAATTTTAGAGCCTGGTTCGCAATATTTTCGAAGATATGAGCTGTGGAAGTTGGGTCTTTTTGCAGGCTCCTCAATTTAATATAAACAGGTCATCATGGAATTTGCGCTATAAAATTTTTTCTACGAAGGTTCAGAATCTGAAATTTTTAGGGCACAAAGCTGAAATCCTGAGGAAACTCGTCGCAAAATTTCAGAGCTTGGTTGGCAATATTTTTGGATATAGGATTTGTGGAAGGTAGTGCTTTTCAGGCTCCTGAATTTCATCGCAAAAAGGTGTTTGTGGGAAAATCTTCATAACTCTCTCTATGAGCATTGGATTGGAGTTCCGTAAAAATTGGCCACAATTACACGGAATTAGTTTCTTTTCTATCAATTTTAGAGCTAAAATATGAAACAATCACACACGAAAAGCCGTACAAGTTTGATCTACTGAAACAGTCCATAATTAGGTCATTGTGGGAGATTGGACATAACTTTACCTTGAAGAATCCAAATCAGCTCATACCTGTGGCATTCAAAAGAGGATTCAGAAGGCTAACTCAGTGCCAAATTTCAGATATTGAAGAGCTATAACCACATAGATAATCCAATTTAAATATCTAGCTCTTCAAAAGAAAGAAAAAGGTGTGTAATTTTTTCCGAATTGCATAAGTCTTGTTTGAAGAATCAATTTGAATTGATTCCAAGCGCATATTGTAGAATAGATATCAATATTGGGTTCTAAAAAATTCCCCGTAAAAATAATTCAACACCCATTAAGCCTTCAGAAGGCTCTACTATGACTCATGAAGATGAAGAATTGCAACATGATCTATCAAAATTACAAGAGCAAGTGCACCAAATTTCGCTCTCGCAAAGAGCAACAAAAAATGAAATGGAAGTTTGAAGAAAGGCATGGAAGCTAAGATGGATGGCATGGGAAGAAAGAATCAGAGACAGCATAGGAAAAGCAGAAGATGATCTAAAGTCACCCAATAGACAAAGGTTTGACAATTTGATACAAGAAATGTTTCCTAATGGTGTGAAAAGATAGTAGAAGAACCTCATGATGAGAACAAAATAAATGTTAATCGTGATTTCATAAACTCTAGTGTTGGCGGGAAGAACCACCATATTCCAAAAATGGATATGAGGAAGTTTGATGGAAAGGATCCTGTAACATGGATACTACGGATGGAGAAATATTTTGATCTCCATAATGTGCAAAACACACAAAAGGTACGCATTGCAACTTTACATTTAGAACAAAATACATTTGTATGGTATCGATGGCTTTGCTCCCATAAAAAAATTATCACTTGGTCAATTTTTACGGAGGAAATGATAGCACATTATGAGGATACAAAGAGCAACACCTTCTTTAGCCAATTGATAAATCTCAAACAAAAGGGTTTAGTGGGGGAGCACATTGAGGACTTCCCAAAATTGAATATAAGGGTAACTGATATTCCAAAGGAACACAAGATTGATCTCTTCATAGGCACTTTAAAGGATAACATCCAACATGAATTTCGCGTTTTGGAACCTGATTCATTGGAGAAGGCATTCAGGTTGGCAAGAAAAATTGAATGTAAAATTATGGCGACAAGGAAGCCTACCACTCACTTCTATAAAGAGGGAAGTGTTGCTACTCCTAGATTTCCACAACCTACAAGTTTGACACCACAACAATTGGAAGAAAAAAGAGCAAAAGGGCTTTGCTACAGTTGTGATAGAAAATACACTAAAGGTCATAAGTGTGCTGAGAAGAAATTATTTTACATAGATTGTGAAGAGGAAGAAGAAAATGAAAAAGAAGAGGATATACACTAGGAACCAGCCTAGAAGAGGAAGAAATGAATCCGACCATATCGTGTAATACACTAGCAGGAATTACCACTCCTCAAACTCTCAAGATAGAAGGACATATCAAGAAGAAAAAGGTAAAAGTGTTGATTGATTCAGGTAGCACCCATAATTTTATTCATTGTAAGGTAGCCAAGGAATTGAATTGTTTCCTATACCCAACACCAGAATGTCAAGTGATGGTTGCAAATGGAGGAACTATAAATTTCTCTGGAAAATGCCATAATATCAAACTAACCATGGGGGAATATGTATTGTGTTAGAGTCGGTCTTGTCAGTCCTCCGTTAGAGATCAAAACTCTTTTCACATTTCATTTTTAGGTGTCTCGCTCGATTCACTCAATTGCATTTCGCTAGGGAGCATGCCATAATCTAACGGAAGGGCCTTGTTGTTTATTTTCCTCATGTCATGTATTTGCTGGCTTGTGATTGATCATTAAAGTTCATCAAAATTCATCAAACTCAATGTTTTAGTCATTTATAGTCATAGATCGTGCTTTGGTCAATTGAGAGTCATTTCACTTTCTAGGTCCAGGGTTTGGTCTTCATAATGTTGAACAATGCCCGCAGGCCATGAGGATGTTTTCAATAAGTTTTCAGTTCAAGATTTTCATCATTAATAAGGCTGAAGGATATTTCTTCTTCAAAACTCTGTTTTGAAGAAGAAATCATCAAGTTTGTTTCATACATGATTGTTAAGGTTTTTCAAGTTCTATAGTTCTTCAGGCAGCCTTGGTCACCTTGCCAAGATTCAGTAGCTCCCATCCCTACAAAATCAACCAAGAAGTCCTCATTCAAAGTTAGAAGAAACAAAGAAACAAAGTTTGTTTTAAAATGTGAAAGGAGCCGAAGCCAAAACATTACAAAAATGGGTTTGTATGAAGCAAAAATCAAGTTCTCAATTTTATAAGGTAATTCCATTGTTTTTACATCCATTTGCATCCAAGAAGATCAGTTGAAATTGACTTGAGCAGGTGAGAGGGAAAAACTGCATTTTAGAGCTAAGACTGTGTGTTTGTGTGTGGCGCGGTGCATTGGAGAACAGCGTGGTGCATCCATAGGACGTGGTGCATTGGGCGCCTTTGCACAGTGCAAATTTACATTGGCGCGGTGCACTCACCAGGCGCAGCGCACTGGGCAGAGTGCGCGACGCACAAAGCTGGAACAAAAATTTTCGCCTCTGCTCTATAAAAAAACTCAAATTCCTTGCTCCAAATGAATTTGTAAGGTTGTGAATCTCTTTTGGATAGTGTTTAGTGTGATTGCAGATTGTTTCATTAGAGTTTTGTTTGATTTGGTTTATATGCACTTATGGTTGCCGCAATCAATGTTTCCCAAGGGGGCCCTCGATACATTGGAACCACCTACAGGAATTCAATTTGATGCTTCTATGAGCAGGAGGACCTGCTTACTATTGGGTCAATTGATGACATTCAGAAACTTCATATCCATGCAGTTCCTCTTGGAGAGCATGCTTGTCATATTTTCCATTAGGAGTAGTCTCGCACCTTTTCCATTTGCAGTGTGAAGTATTCTCAGACAAATATTGAGACTGAAACACACTTTGTGTGCCTGTTAGATGATCATACATTTGAAGTTATTTCATCATATCAGCTTGATACTTATGAAAATGGATGTTCCATCCTCAGTTGTTCATTTACATATGAAAACAATGCATATTATTGTGTTGGGACAGCATATGTATTGCCTGAGGAGAACGAACCTAACAAGGGCCGAATTTTAGTATTTTCAATTGAAGATGCTAAACTGCAACTTGTTACTGAGAAGGAGACAAAGGGTTCTGTTTACAATCTGAATGCATTTAATGGAAAGTTTCTTGCTGGCATCAATCAAAAGATTCAATTATACAGATGGGTGCTCTGTGATGATGGTTCAAGAGAGTTGCAGTATGAATGTGGCCATCATGGTCATATTCTTGCACTATATGTTCAATTTCGTGGATATTTTATTGTAGTTGGTGATTTGATGAAATCAATCTCTTTATTGATATACAAGCATGAGGAGGGAGCAATTGAAGAGAGGGCTCATGATTATAATGCAAATTGGATGATAGCAGTTGAAATTCTGGATGATGATATATACCTTGGAGCAGAGAACAATTTCAACCTTTTTACAGTGAGGAAAAATAGCGATGCTGCAACTGATGAAGAGAGAGGAAAATTGGAAGTTGTAGGTGAATGCCACCTAGGAGAGTTTGTTAATTTGTTTAGGCATGGATCTCTTGTTATGCGTCTTCCAGATGCAGAATCTAGTCAGATTCCTATTGCTATATTTGGAACAGTCAATGGTGTTATCGGTGTCATTGCATCTCTTCCTTAGGAGCAATATCAGTTTCTTGAAAAGTTGCAAATAAATATTGTCAAGGTGATAAAGGGAGTAGGGGGCTTAAGCCATGAAAAGTGGCGGTCATTTAGCAATGAAAGGAAGACTGTGGATGCAAAAAATTTCCTGGACGGTGATTTGATTGAGTCGTTTCTGGATCTCAGCATAAATCGGATGGAGGAAATTGCAACTGCAATGGCCGGTTCTTAAAGGATGGTATTTTTGTATGGTGGCATATATAATCTTCACAAGAAATTGGGTGCTTTGAATATGATATTTGTATGCATTCTGTTTGTGACGCTGAAACAGTCACTCGATGTTCTTATCTGCCTGGTATTTTGGTCCATTTGTATAAATAAAACGATGGCATCCAAAACTTTATGGAATCGGTTTTGACCTCATTTT
The DNA here is from genome assembly GCA_034641835.2 of Pinus albicaulis. Lineage (NCBI taxonomy): Eukaryota > Viridiplantae > Streptophyta > Pinopsida > Pinales > Pinaceae > Pinus > Pinus albicaulis. The sequence continues at coordinate 797,598,769 of CM076571.1, forward strand.
TATGTTGTGTATGTTTAAAGGGAGAAATTGCAGGGATCGTGCATTGACCATACATTAAAGGTGAAATTTTAATTTAAAAGCCATTTTTATTAAAAATTGGTTTTTATTCGAACGGCAAAAGAGAAAGAAGCAGTCAAAGACCGGAAAGCCTAAATTAAAACACAGAATACCTACCACAGCAGAAAGATAGGAACAGATTGCCTATTTTTTACTTTAGTTGCGATTCAAAGGGTCTACGCTCCAGATTTAGTCTTTTAATTGGTCATCAGAGAAATTCAAGGGGAGCGATGTTCTCTCTTCAGAATAGATGATTGGATTTTCAGTCTTGTTTGTTAATGATGATAAAACAATTCCTTATTTGGTCGATCTTTTTTCAACATCTGAGTCTATTTATTCTATTGTAAAACATTTGTAAAGGGGGAGTTCTGGGAAACATGTGGGAGAAACACTCAGCACTTCACTATATAGCTTTGACAGAGAATTAATGAAAGGTTGCAGCTCTGGTTTATGAGATTCATGTGGTGTGAGTTTCGCATATGTTTCTTCTTTCTGTCTCATATGTATCTTGTTATGTTTTACAGTTCATTCATAATCATCTCCAGTTGAATGCTTTTAAGTAGGAAAGGTAGAATCCATGTTTATTGCTCTGCCTTGGGAAAGTGTTCATGTTTTTGTGTATCTTCTTCTGTTGAAAAGGATTTATTATATATGCCCTTTTAAAACCTCTCAACAGTCTACACACTCCATATTATTTCAAAATTGATTGCTAGACTTCCTGTCTATCTTGCCTCATGAAACAACCTGTATATTTGAGTTAATTTCTCAACTCATGCTGATCTTTGTCCCATACATCCCTGAAACCCAGTCATTCATCAAAACACCTTCCTTCATATTTATTTACTAGCCTAAAATCAGTATCCATTTTAGGTTATCTCAGGCCCTATTGGACATTTCTGCCGAGATTGACCCGGAGAGAGCCCTCTCCTGTGCTCGTAGGGCTAGCTACGAGGCTGAGCGTGGTTTGGTGTTGTCCTTCTTCTGCCTTATTTCAGCCTAAGGTGGATTTGGGAACTAACATAGTGGCGACCATATTGGGGAGAAAATGGTCTAGCTTGTGAAACGTGACACTCGACTTGTAGATTGTCTTGCCCCAGTACGCGTATCAAGTTCAGATCTGATCATTGATGGTGAACAACGATGAGACATCAGAAGGCTGAAATTATTCACCTGGCGATTTCACTGAAAAATCCAGAAATCAATCCTTCATGGTGACTCCACTGCAAAGAGATCAGTAGCTTTAAGACTTTCAAGATGGATCGGGTTGCAAGAAGATACGCTCCCATGAGCCGAGTTCACATCCCAGGTTTTCCGAATAAAATGCCCAAGGTGGATTGGCTTCAGAATTTGCCTATGTTCAGAAATGTGGAAGGTAATGATGCTGCTCTTCATCTGGTGAAATTTCACATTCATGTGCATAAATTAAAGGTCGATTTTCCTGAAGACTTTTTGATGAAAATGTTTATAGCTACTCTGGAAGATGAAGCCTGAACTTGGTATGAAGGTTTGCCACCTGCTTCTATTTACTGTTTAAAGGATTTTCATACCATGTTCTTTGAAAAGTATAAAGAATCTTATCCATCCTTGATTTTAGTTCAGAACTGTTGTAGCCATGTTCATAGTTTCATTGAAGATCTTGAGAATTTTTATGGGGATAATGAATTGATGGATGGAGAAATCCTGGAAGCATTGTATGAAAACCCATTTTAGCAGCACACAGAAATCTTAGAGGATACTTATCAAGATTAGCAGATTGAATATTTCCATATGGCTGAAAATAATGAAAGAGAAAGTTTCGTTTCAGATCTATCCATAGAAGAAGGCAGCATGCAGGGAAGTCAAGTTTCAATTTCAGAATGTGATGCAGTCAAGTCAGTTATTTTAGATCTAGATTCAGATTGTGATGACCAAGAATACCTGCTGAATCCCATAAAGGAGAAATATGCTGTTGAGATCATCTGGAATGAAGAAGACAGAGTTATGGATCCAAATGTTCTCATGTCATCAGAACAAAGCCTTCATGAAGAGGCAATTCGGTCAGTTCATGGAAAAAAAGAAGAGATCTTCGTTCAAGTAAGTGAAAAAGTTTCTCTTGATGAATTTATGGTAGATGATAGAAATGATAGTGTTGGGTTTCAAGAATCATCTCAAGTTTCTTTTCTCATGATTGATGACTATAACAAGAATTTGGCTGTCATATCATATGAAGATGACCTACAGTATATTCAAACTACAGAAAATCAGATCACTTAGGATTCCCTTTCAGATTCTTCTTCATATGTCTCATGTTTTGAAATGTTTTTCCAAAAGGAAATCTGCTCATCTACTTGTTCAGAATTTTTTGAGGACCAAGAACATATTTTTACTGAAGTATATTATGAAGGAAGATCAGAATCAAAAGAAAAGGACACCTTGTTTCTTCAGCAGGAGGTAAATCTTCATTTTTTCAGGATCCACTGGCAAATATGTTATAGTCAGCAGTGAAGGTGATTATTACAGTATTCAGTGATGAAGGAGATAATGGTCAATTGTGTTTTTGGATACCCAGTTACCAGTATTTATTGTTGACCAGGAGATCTGATCAGGAGAATCAGTCAGGAAGGCATCTGCTTGATTGGGTACATTGGAAAGCTCATTACACATGATTGTATATATTTCATTAGTATGCAGGTGGTTGTCATCAGGATTTGAAATCTTGATGGACTGCTGCCCTTCAAATAAGTTCTGTTTTGTGAGTTAGTTTTCAGTCTTGTTATTAAATTAGTTTGTGTCGATTTTTAGTCATGCATTTTAGCTTGAGTTTGACTCCATTGCCCAATGGATGAAGGCACTGTCTGCTCTCCCAAATATCTTCCGTTCTTGGCACCTCCAGGGAGCTACCATCCCCATTGGAGCCAATGTTAGAGTCAGTCTTGTCAGTCCTCCGTCAGAGATCAAAACTCTTTTCACATTTCATTTTTAGG
>CM076571.1:797601888-797872161 GCA_034641835.2 Pinus albicaulis
GAACAGCGAGTTTTGTGGGAACTATCAGATCTATATAGATATACGGTGGATATTGCACCAAAGGCCAATAGAACAAACAACATCTCACATCAGAAGTTTTCAAATAACAAAGGGAAAAGTGCCCCGACCAAACTTCCGATGCGACAAGCGCTCAAGGGCTTAGTGCTTGGTCATGGAGCTGGGTTTCATGGAGGGGAAGTGGTTAGGGGTTGGGTCGAAAGGGGCTAAGCCCATTTATATGATAACAATTGGGTTTTAGGCCTAAAAACGTTGTTTTAAGGCTTTAAAGAGGTTTCCGGTCAGGGGAAAAAAGGGGGTTTTCTCACCAAATGAAGGGATTCACATGGTTTAAAAAGGGGAATTTGATGGTTTTGAAGACTTAGGAAGGGATTTTTGGGGATTAAAAGGGGAAACTTTGAGAAGGGAAAAGAGCGTTAAAATGGGGAATTTTTGTAGGGATACAAAGGGGCAAATGGAGGCTTTTCGAGCATAATTTTTTCACAGTACCATGAGGATTTCTTGATGGAAACAATAGTGAAGATATTTTCTAGGGAAAAGGGCACATAGAGGCTTCAAGAATGAGATATTTTCATAGGAAATGTATCTCTCGAAGACTCGGAAAAATATTTAGCCACATGTTTTCTTGACAAAAAAATTTATAGGTGGCTAATGGTGGCTCGACATGGGGATGGCATCTTCTTGAAGATGTCAAGAACTTCAAAAATATTCTTTGGGAAGTAGGCGAGATGCCTGATCTTTGAACCATCCTTTCTTCTTTGATTCAACCTACTACAAAACATGATGGATATTAATCAACGAGAAAACATTCCCCAAATAATCTACCTACCCACCCTAGAGTCTTAACATTTTTTCTTCAAGGTGCATTGAATTTGCGGACCTTCTTCATAATTTTTTATTGAAAAAAAGAAAACAAAACTAGTCTAATTCTACCCTTATTCCTCCATGAGACTAGATTAAACAATTGATCTCATAGGGTTTCTCTACCTACACTAATATCTACTAGGATTAAACCGTCTAGCGCATTTCTTCCCTACATTCTACAACGTAAATTTAAAAACGGTCAAACCGAGGATTGGACGATGCTAGTTTGCTATGGATCCATGGAATAAAGACAGTCTACACGTGAACTAAAAATTGTAGAAACCTCGAAAACAAAATTTGAGAGGCTTGAGATTTTGAAACTTTGAAGCATCTTTCTTTCCTTTGTGACTCAAGTTTTGAGCTTGTTAGAGTCACTTTCTTCTTCACTTCGATGCTTTGGTTTTGGGCTTGTTAGAGTTGATTCTTCTTTCTTCTTTCTCGTTGAGATTTTGAGCATATTAGAACCATCTTCTTTACTTCCTTTGGCTCGGGTTTTGATCATGTTAGAGCCAATATTTTTGCACTTCAAAGGTTCAAGTTTTGAGCATGTCCGAACCTCTCTTTCTCTCTTTTTTGAAACATTTTTCTCTTTTTCTTGAAAACAAAAACACACGCAATGGTATTTACAATGGAAATGAAAACTGTGTAAAATCGGAAATTAGTAGTAGTTGTTGTGGATCATCCGCATATCCTTTTTCTATTTCATTTTTGAAAATTGAAAAATAGCAGATCCGAATTTTCAAAACAAAAGTATATGTTATGGTATAATGTATACTATAGCATGAAAAATAAATATTTTTGAATTTCATCACCAATTAAGTTTATTATTAAACTTTATTTGGATTCGTGTTATCGTTTGATGTTTAAAAATCGAGCAAGTTTTAAGGCGGAAGCAATAAACCTTGAAGATTATGAGCGGAGATGAATTGCGGAGGTGTGAAGATTTCGTGAGTTAATGGATCAGCACTCTCCCCGCAGTTTGACCCATTTGACCATGAGTAAAGTTGATCGACGGCGTGGATGCATTGCGAAACTTAAAATTTTCCGCCGTACTCCAGCAGCACCCGCGGTGACATCATAAAACGAGGTGGAAGACAACTATACCCCCTACGTCAACGGCTTTACACGTCACTCGCAGGCATTTAATGTGGCTTTGCGTAGTTGTTAAAACGTTCTTTTTACCCCATTTTCAAAGTACTCCCGTTGTCGTTTTCCCCCTTTCGAGTCGTATCACCGTTACCTTTCCGTTTTGCTATCTGTTGTCCATTAAGCCATGGCAAAAACGAGTTTCTCTATCTCGGTTCGTCAAGCCTCAATTCCCTCATGGACAATGAAAAAGATGTCCAGGATACCTCTCGTCTCTTGTAAATCATCCCTTATTGTATCATCAAGTGACCCTAAACGCTGAGAAATCCTCGAGTCTTTTTCTCGCCATGAAGAATTACGGTATACTCATCGACTCGTATCCCAAAAGCCCATTTCTTTCTCGAGTTTATCTCATGGTCTGGTCTCTTCAATGTATCCTCGGTAAGTGCTTCATAATGAATTCGCAGGGAGAAAACGTTTTGTCGGTATCGACGTAGTTAATCCGCCAAGCATTATGCTTTCCCTGAAAACGAGTCACCACCGCAATTCTATGAAGATTCATTGGCTCGTTATTTTTGAGGACCTTTCGAATGAAGAATTTGACCAATGTATGTCCTACTTGAGACCAAATTCAAAGGAAGCTCAACTAGAAGGAGAAGAATTTAGTTTGGAATTGTTCAATGCCGAGTATAGTACCAATCCTGAGTTGCATTGCAAAGATTTTGGGCAAAGACAATGACCATACAGGTCGATAAATCGGTATTGGGAATGTATGTGTTGATGATGAAACCAGGGGTTGTTCTCGACATTCCATCTTTCACGGCAGGAGATTGTAAATTCTCACTTGATGACCTTTCCTCTTATGTGTTTCTTTAAATTCCCGTCATTGATTGTGTATTTATTTTTATATCAAAATGTCGAAGAATTTATGAGTTTGGGGTTGAATATAGTTGATGTTAACAAGAAAAAGCAATCGGTTTTATTTTGGATCGACATGACTAGAAAAGGAGGAAATGAAGCGAGGGTTATTTGAGTTTGCTAGTCATTATATGTCTATTGCTTATAGAATTTTGAATGGAGTCCCTCCTCCATGTTTTTCTACCAAAAAGCCCGGGAGTTTCTACTGGTTAGGACACGATATGCAGATTCGTGAGATTGGTTTTGTTTTTTTAAGAATATTCGTAAATAAGATTGTATGGAGCCGATATTGAACCTTATAGGCTCCCGAATTTTAGTGCCCTATGCGGGTTTTTCACCTTGGAATTCATAAGACGAGCCTTAATGTGGATCGGTGCACTTTCTTCCCATGAAGAAAGGTTTTATGTATAAATTGCCTATGAGTGTGGGACCCTTCGTGGTCAATATGAGGCAAGCTTTTGATGAAGTTTCTAAAATGTTGGAAGAGAGACATTTGCTACTAGAGAAAAAATGGTCATATGATCCGCATAGAGTGATTTCCCAGTAGAAGAATTGAGAATGGATATTCTCGTGTTTTCTCACTGTAGGCCGACTTTGATCGAGGAGAAGCTGGCAAACCCTGAGTGAATTAAGTGCATCAAAAACGAGTATTCAAACACTCGTTATAACGTAAAGGGCAAAATAAAAGAGGTAGGGATGATGTTGCTGAAGTAGATGATCAAGAGCCGAGAGAGGAAAAAGAGAAATAAATTAGTCGAAGATCATTCTTCAAACTCACCCGGTTTTACCTTCCTTATCAATGAAGAACAAAATGTCCCCTCTTCTCCTAGAGGCCATGAACTTCACCCGGAGAAGATGCCTTCGATCAAACAAATATTTACACGATTGAAGAAAGAAATCGAGAGAATAAAAGCTAATGTAGAGGCTCAGGCAGGAGCATCATATAGCTCACCGATCGAAATAGGTTGTTGACTCGTAATGGACCTTGAAAAGGATCAATTCGTAATGGCTCTAACACATCCCAACGGGGATGTCCCTTGCATCTTCAAGCGAGTTTCAATGAGGTAAATATAACTATGGATGTCAAGAAGATCCCACTATGGGATAAGATGAACCTCCATATGCAGATACAGACAGCTTAATTGTTAATGATTTAACCAAGACTAATGCCACAGCTGGTTAAAGCCGAAAAACATGCTTGCAAAATTTATCAAACAAATTCAGAATGGAAAAGGCCAATTCAAGGGCCTTATCAAATTCAAAACGAAGAGTTAAAAGAGATTATCATGAAGATTGGTGTGGATCCGAAATGACAAGGCTACGGTGTAGAAGCTCATGAAGAGTGCGGAATAGAGATATCCACCCTAAGAAGAAAGCTCGAAGTTACCTAACGAGAACATTCAATGGCCGTGTATAGCAGTAGGTGGAAAAAAAGAGAAAGAAGAATTGCATCGGCAATTGTTGAAGAGAGATGAAGAGTTAACTAAAGTAAAATAGACTGCTATTTCATTACAAAACCATATTGAAAATCATACTTTGTACATTTTTTTTCCTACGAGTAATGCGACCCTCAAGCACATATTGTTTCAGCTTAGCACAAAATTGAAGATGGCAGAACGAGATCGAAAAGCTGTGCTCAATCGTAGCTAGAAACGGCCACCAAGATCATGCGGGCACTAGAAGATAAAGCGGATGAGAATAAGAAGAAATTACGTAAGGTCAAGATGAAATTAAAGATCTCAAGGAGAAGTTAAAAGGTAATATCTCGCTTATTTAAGCTAAAGATATCATTTGGGGTGAGATTATTTCGGAGATGAAGTCAAATTGGAATTCCCCGAATATAGTTTAGCTAAAGAGAAAAGTCTCATCTCAAAACATGAAGAGGAGATATTATCCGAAAAACAGACGACCATTAAAAGAGAAAATTGGGCTAGGAAGTTTATAAATTTTATCAATTCCAAATCGGACGAAAGAATTAGAAGATATTGGAATACAAGACAGATACTTTTATGCCGAGGAAGTTAATAAGATGATAATTAAGAATGATCTTCGAAAGGTTGCAGTAGAAAAGGTTACTAGGAATCAAGGAGACATTAAAGAAGTTTGATATATCATTTGAAAAATTGACCGTACGAGGTTTACCTTCATGCTCGGATCGAGAAAGGAAACATCATGTCATGGAAGTTTTATGAAGATCATTTAACATTAGCAAAAAGTAAGGCAGATAATAGACACGAAAAGACACAGAGATATTAAAAGGGGAAACTGTGTTTAACTTCTTACATAGGCATTTCAATTTGCTATGGATGGTGAAGACTCTCTTTACACGAAAACCTACACACAGTCAAATTGTGGTGTTCGGGATAGAATATCAAAGTTTCAAAAATTCCTCGACAACTCAAAATGAGCTATGGAAAAAGTGCAAGCAATTTTCAATAGATTCAACAAACGAGGTCCCGATGCTCAACCAAAAGTAGTCGTTGATTCAACAACCGCTTCGGGATGCAAATCTGTTCTCATAGATTAGAAGTTTTCAAATTCTCATTATGCTATTTCTCAAAATCATGTAAATGTAATAAAACCTTTTTGAGGCATGTGCCTCCGTAATGACTCGTAGTTCAAGCAGGTTAGAATTAGTTAGGCAATTAGAATCAATTTCATTACTCGGAAACCGACTTGTGATACTCGTATTTAAAGACAATTTCAAGAAAGATGAAGGTTCCGAGTTTTTGAACCTTGAAGCATAATTTTGTATCGAGAATTGCAAATCAATGAAAGAAGTATGCATGTTTCTATTATTCTCGGTTATGTTGAAAGTTTATCCAGTTTACATAATGTTTTCATATCTATGAATGAAATAGAGTAATTTGAGCTAAAATGGTCTCTTTATACATGTGTATTTAAGAGTTAAACAAACCTTAATGTGCGCTCCTCTATTTTAACTTTATCTTTACATAATTTCTTTCCGGATTTTAAAATGGTAGATTCTGTTTTAGACAAAAGCATATCGATTTTGAAATCCTCTTCTCATTTTCTTCCATCCATTCATTTCAGACATAATTGGAATATGGCATTGTAGAAACATGTATGAGTTTGATATTTGAAGGTTACGTAATCAATTTTTAGGGGTTTTAATGCAGAGACATATATATAATAATCACTTGTGACACAAACAGATAATGTCTTAAGCACAATCCTTTTCACAGCCTAAAGAATTGTCACTTAAGGTACAACATTAATTGGCACCGTTGACGGGGATGAAGGTTCGAATATTTTCCTCGGGTTTTGTTTTAAATTTCTCTCGGTTGTTAAGAGAGGAGGAAATAGTAAGTCGTGTTTGTTTGAAAATAGCTTCGGCTCCAAAGAAACCTCACACGAGGTCGATACCTCTCACAAAAAGTTCATGTTTTGTCTAATCTTGAGAAGCTCTGGTTTCGAAAAATGGCCGTAAACCAAAAATATTTGATACACCGTAAACTACACCGCTCGCACTCGAGCAGCAATTGACGCACTCCTTCATCCAAGAATATTTCCGGAAACTCATTTTCTCGGAAAAAGTAATCCCCCACCATCACCCATTCATTTTTAAGAACCTACGTTAGAGGAGCAGTCTTTGGAGTTTGTGTCTTTCCCTTTTACGTAAACTCAGCCCCATACGAAACCGCAATCTCTTTCGCAATCGTTCATACTCCAAATCCTATATCATTTGTTCCACCACATTCACCCCCACCTACAACCTGGTATTCATTTTACCCCCACTAAAGGAGCAGCTTAATCCGGGCATAAACATGGCGGCCCCTCGCTTTCGATGAATAGATATGCACCATTAAATCTACCCCAACCACCGCATGATATGCCTCTGGGTGAGTATCTCAAGTTACTCCCTAGATTTACCGGTGAAGATGAAATAATCGCATAGCAAAGACTTGCCCCTCGTTTTTCACATTTGTCGAGAATTTAAATGTTGAACATTTGGAGGTTGTAATGAGACTTTTTGTTCGGCCTCTAAGTGGAGAGGCAAGGAAAATGGTTTAAAGGATTGCCTAATGGTACCATAAATGATTGGGATGCCCTAGAAAGACGCTTTTCACCAAGAGATGGGGTGAAAAAAGGGACCATGGTTATTCTTTGATGTAGAATTCAATGCAATAAAGAAGAAATACGATGAAAACATGAATGATTTTTGTGAAGAGATTTAATAAATTTTATAATAGTTTTCCCGTTGAAATGAAACCCCCTCCTATTGGAGCAAGAGTCCTTTTTGCTGGTGCATTTGAATCGCAGTTCGGCTTCACATTGAGAGAAATACAGGTCTCCTACTTTGGAGCAGATTCAAACCGATGCTCGGAAATTGAGGCTAATATGTCTACCGCCGGTAAAGTTCAAGATAAAGGAAAAGCTAAAGAAGAAGCCTTAGCTCATGACCAGATAATTGACGATATGACTAAGGTCATAAAAAATTTGTCTAATAAGTTGGTGAAGTTGGAAATAGACAATAATAATCCCTCGTAAGACTGAATAGAGGGGTTTTTAATCCAGCTTTAAAAAAACATCCCCTCGCAGATCTCTACAAAGAGAAAGAAAAGATCAAGATCGGGTGCAAGCACCCTTGTATATAGAGGCAGACTCCATCCCGCTGCTGATGATGATGATGAAAAAGAAGATGACGCCGATTTCGCTCGTCTACATGGAAAATGATGAAACCGAAGAAGAAACAGAGGAAGAAGGAGTGGAAGAAGATGAAGAAATCGATCTTTCATTCGATCAAGAAGAGATGGATGACTATCTAGCAGTACAGCTCACGGACTTCATGCAATCCGAATTACATAAAAAATATGATTTGAGGTCAAAAAAAGAGGTTAAGAACTCAAGATGATGAGTAAAAGGAATCGAATCACGCATCATCCGATGGCGACTCCATTACGTAAAAATCAAATTAAGAAATCAGATAAGGGAAACAGTCACATGAATGAAGAAAAAAGAGAAGGAAAAACAAAAAGTCGCCTTCTCAAACAAAGATTAAGTGACTCTAGTATTTTTGGAGAAAGTTGTTATTGCTTTCGAATCAAGGCCTAAATTCCAATAAAATCAAGAGGAACTTGAAAAGTTGAGAAAACAAGATCAAACTTTCAGTTTGTCGAAAGAGTTGGAGAAAGTGAAAATTCAAATTTCTCTTCTTGAATTAATAAAAAACCCCTAGATATAAAAAAGAGATTGCAGAATTTATCAATTTATCACGATCGATGAAGTGGGTGATATAGTAACTGCAGAAGAAAAAAACCGGCAGATCACCTTTGGACCTCATGTTAGAGGTAGATTCGGATCATTCCTCATTTCTATATATCGCTTCATTACATGATTTTTTTGTACATAATTGCATGTTGGATTCGGCGCATCTCACAATCTCGATGCCTCTCGTCCGCCGATGAAAGAAATTAAATTTACAAATCACTAAACCATACGAGAGACCTTTATTCTTTTGATTCAAAAAAGGGTGAAGGTGTGGGTCTTATTAAGGATATGGTTGTTTCATTGGCTCAAATTCCAGCCCAAGAGCATTATGATGGATGTAGTAGTGGCGGATATTCCGCGCCAGGATTTGGCATGTTATTATCTAGATCCCTGGGGAGCAAAAGTTGGGAGGATTTTTAAGCTAGATTTTACATATGCTATCATCCCCGTTTTTAATGGGGGAAGAAAGAAGGTTGTATAGAGAAACTAGATTTAAAAACCTGCTACCAAGAAAGATGCGGTAATTCACCTATTTATGGCCAAGAGAAGGAGGATCTTTCTTGTTTCATGCCGCATGAAGATGTCATAATTTGTCAGAGAGTCACAAGGGCAGCCCCCTTCACCATTGTACATAAGGAGCCGCATTCGGACAAGCTTTGGAAGTGTTATTTTTGATGGTGCGTATTCAGAAGGCGCCTGGAGTCGCTTCATTTTTGTATCTCCGCAGGTAACCTCTGTACCTTTTTATTTCTTTTTAAATTGGAGTTTGAATCCACCAATAGTAGCGAGTATGAAGCATTAATCATTAGTCTCGAGATAGCTAAGAAAATGGAAATTCAATCTATGACCATGCTTTGGTGATTCTGAGTTAATCATAAGACAAATTAAGAATGTGTGTCAAACCAAGCATCCTAGGTTAAGAACTTATAGGAATGAGGTATGGGATTTAATTGAAAATTACTTTGAAGCTTTCAATCTACGAGCTTGTCCCAAGAGAAGAGAATAGAATGGCGCATTCTTTAGCAATTGCGTCTAGTACATTCAAGCCTCCAATTAATTCGAGGCTAAGATATGAAATTGAGATGAGACATAGACCTTCGATCCCGGCACAATATCAAACATTGGCGTGTTTTTGAGGATGATGAGCAAGATTAAGCAATTTTTTGTTGATGATTGAAGACTTTGAAGATCATCGTATTGATTTGAACCGATGAAGATGACTCGGTTGATATGTCCAAGACTCAAAAGAAGATTGGTGATTAGCATTATTCCACCGAAAGACAATGTTCTACCAAGAGGACTAGTACCCCCTCGAAAAGGTTGTTTGATGCTAATGATGTGGCAAGATCGTAAGAAAGCACAACAAGATAATAATGTGGAATATTGTAATTTGGGAATCTCAATATGAGCCTAAAACGATAAAATTGTTCAAAGGCCTTTCGAAGGACTATAAACAAATGTACGTAGATCTCGTTTCAAACAATTTGAGGATGTATTTTCCGGTCATATGATGACCGAAGACTTATGATAAGAGTATTATTCAACATAAAATTCCATTGAAAGAAGGAGTCAAACCACATAAACTGAAACTTTCGACAAATCAATCCATTGTTGTTGACCGATTGAAAAGGAGGTAAAGAAATTGTTACAAGCTAAAATAATTTTTCCCTCTCGCATATTTTGATTGGGTTTCCAATCTGGTACCAATCACGAAAGAAGAATGGAGAGATAAGGCCGTGTGTATATTTCTGGGAACTTGAATAGGGCTTCATTGAAGGATAATTATCCTTCATCGAAAGATGGATTTTATCTGCAAAAAGTAACCGGAGCGTACGGCTTTATCAATGGTAGATGGTTTTTCAGGATATAACCAAAGTTACCGTGGAGAAGGAAGATCAAAAGAAAAACTGCTTTCACTACACCCCGGGGTACGTTCATGTATGCCGTGATGCTATTCGGCTTAATGAATGTAGGGCCACATTCCAAAGAGCAATGGATATTGCAATTGTAGGAGATAACTTTATGGTTGTTTATCCGGGTGATGTCACCATTTTTTCAAACTTTGATGAAGAACATCTACAACATTTGCAAAAATCCTTCTTGAAATGTAGAAAATATGGATTATCGTTGAATCCTAAAAGGTCTTTTTTCGCTCCGGAGGAGGGTAAACTGTCTGGGGACATATTGTTTCTAAACAAGGAGTGAAGATTGATCCAGCCGAGAGTCGCAAGCAATAGATCAATTCCATTGCCCGAGTAAGAAAGATATTCGGATATTCCTTGGGAAAATTAATTTTCCGAGAAGATTTGTTCCTAATTACGCAAATATTGTCAAGAAAATAACAGACATGTTGACAAAGGATGCAGAGGTGAAGTGGGACAAAGAAGCAAGAGAATCTTTTCAAAGAATTAAAGAAGATCTAAAGGAAGAACATGTTCTAATAAGTCCGGATTATCCGAAGTCAATTCAAATTTTTCTCATTTGCGTCTTCCTCAACAATTACACGTTTCGTTATTACGCGCAGAAATGAAGAAAAATGTGAACAACCCGTAGTGTATTTCTGAGCAAGGTGCTCCAAGATGCGAGTTGAAGTATAATATATTGAGAAACAAGTATATGCTATGGTGAAAGCATTAAAAGCATTCGTAACCTATGTTCTTCATTCCCAAATTTTAGCATATGTTCCTAGCTCCTAGCGTGAAAGATGTTTTTAGTACGGAGTCACGTGGACGGGGAAAAGGGGAAAATAGATTGCTAAAATCCAAGAATATGATTTGGATGTTAAACCAACAAAGTTGATTAAAGGATTGGGGCTGGAAAAATTATTAACATAGTCAAATTTCCAAGCAATCGGGAATTAATTTATTGGCACCTATAGAGGAAGTCAATGAAGAAATCCTTTGACTATAACACATTAAAATTTTTGTGAAATTTCTTAACTCTGAGCTTCTATATTATGACATTTGTTTTCCTAAATGCGGCATTACGTTCCTCTTAGTAAGGGCTTTCCGGACTTCTAAGATAGTATTTGTTTTTCCTTGAATATCACACTCTTCTAGTTCTTCTTTGTTTTATAGTTTAGAATCGTGATTAATCTAGTTTGCATCTCTTGGTTTATGATCTAATTCTTCCTTTACTTTGGCCACAACCTAGTTTTCTTTACGCAAAAATTATTCCTATTAAAAAATGCTTTCTATAGAAGGCAACATATCGATCTATAGATACATTTATACTAATCCAAATACTTTATTTTCTCGAGCAATAGTTTATGCCATCACCGATTCATTTTCATAACTTTCTATCCTCCGATTTAATTTATGGATATTTTTCAACTTTGTTGCATATGCATTATCACTTTTGATTTTATATTCTTGCGGTATCTAGAATCTAGAGCTGAGATTTAAGATTTTCAATTTATTTATCCTTTAATGATAAATCTATCATGGACATTGAGAAATACTTTTGTTGCATCAAGACAAATTTGAGCTTCATTTGTTTCAATAAGGATTATGTCTCTTCTTCGATGCTCTGGTGTTGTTGATGAATGGTTTAGTTTGTTCTTTCCACTTGAATTGATATTTTTTCTCCTACAGTTTAAATAATCCATATTCAACATTTGCCTTATGTATTCCAATGAAAAAAATATTAATTGTTATAAATTTAAGCAATGCGCAGGGAGCTATCTCACACCCATAGATCCTTATTTTGATTAAATTACGGTAAAGATACTAGTCTCCTATATTTTTTCACGGTCACCGAGATAAATATTTATTTTGATCTCACTCGAGATCCAAAGAATGACATCACTACTCAAGAGACATAAATCCATGTGTAAATTGATATACATATTACGAGAATAAAAATTCTTCCGTATTTTCCTCACAAGTCGATGTATCCATGCATAGGACTAGGGATTTCCTTGTACATATGATTTTTGTAATGGAAACTTAATTTTTTATGCCTGGAAAAATAAGCTGGTATAATAATAATGAATGATATTTGAAATAACTTTCGGTAGAAAACTTGAGGAATTGATCATGAATAGAATCTTCCAAAACTCACTATAATTAAAAATGTAATATGGTTTCTCTCCTACTGAAAAATACTCATATAAAACCCTCTCGATTCAAGATTGAACCTTGAACTCTTAAGGTCGAGTGCTTAGGTACTCCCCCTCAAGGATGCAAGAGTCCCTCCAATAGGAGCAAATGCTCCATTCCCATCTCTTGATGGTGTTGGATCTCCTCCCGACGGTGTCGACGGCAGCAACCTCTTCTTGGTTCATCTTCTTCTTCCTCCTCAATATCCGAGAAGACCTCTATGTAATGTGATTTTCCGGTAGCACATCTATGTCCACGTGCCCATGATTCTTGGCAAGTGAAGCGCAGCTCCTTCTTCCTTATCTCTCTCTAATCCCTCATCATCAGAGGCTTCTTGCTATGAGCTCTCCTTTGAAGGAGAAACTTTCTCTTCCTTTCCTTTAGAAGGAAAAGAGGGCTTGTGCCGAAATTTTCCTTTGCTTTTGGCGAAGGCATCTTGCAGAGTCTCTAGCCCTCTCAATGGCATCATTCAAGGTAGTGGGCTTGGTTTATTTCACCAACCCATGAAGAGCTTCATCTAGACCATCAATGAACATGTACACCCTTCTTCGTCGGTAGACAAATTAGGAACCATAACAGATAATCTCAAAAATTCGGAAATATAAGACTTTGTATTACCTTATTGCTAACTTTGCAAGGCTCGTGAATGGTGCCTCCGGATATCTTACATCGCAAATATTTCCACTAGCCTTCTAGTGAACTCTAAATAAGTAGTCACATTGGCATGACCCAATGTAGACAAGCCATGGAACCACAAGTCATGTGCTTCACGTTCAAAAGTAACGTATCACTGCAATATTGAAAGCTTCCATCTCTTGAACCTTGTTCAACTGAAAGTAGATTTCGAGTTTTTTCTACCCATGCTTTGGTAGAGCACTTGCATGAACCATCAAAAATTGGGTAAAAATAATCTTCCCATAGAGTGATGTCGATCATGATTTTGAGTGAATCCACCATCTCTGTCTTGATACCTTGGTCTTCTTTTGTCCTTGAGGTGACATAACTCTTGAAAACTCAAGTGATATTCAAATCTCTAATTTTGAGACTAATATTCTTCAAAATAGTCTTGAATGGATGCTTTCTCTTGAAACTCTTCATTTCCCACGACGAAAAAAGGTAGGCATGGTAGAGAGTTGGGAAATTTGTGGGTGATGTCTGTGGTTGATCATTCCGTGGTGAGACATGCTGAGATACTTTCTCCAAGATGAAATATATTAGGAGATTATTTGATTCTATCCATTCTCATATCTTAGATATCTCTAGCAAGATCTTGCATGGCTCTCAAAAGGATCTTTGCAAAGTCCTTTCCTTCTTCATCACTTCCAAATTTAGGGGCTTTAGCCTTGTCTTTATCATCATTTGTGTAATAAAATTTCTTCTATATTATTTTTAGATACCTCTTCATCTACTCGAAGAGGCCCTTCTTATTCGAAGACATATTGGCTTCTTACGGGTTATTCCAAGATGATTTCTATGATACCACTATAATATTCCCAAATGGGAAATCTGTGAAATATTAAACAATAATATAGAGAAATAACACAGACTCAACCAAGTAAGAGCTGGGAGGCCAATATGGAGGCTCATTATTTACATATACATCATCAAAATATGTGAATAAGACAGCCCAAGAGATGTACAACATAGAAATAGAAGACTATTATGGAAGAAAATCCTCAAAAATAGAGGTGCTCGCAACCATGTATTAAGGCGAAAGAGATTGAGAGCGTTATTTTTATTAGTTGTAACTATCTGTATATTACACTTCAGATCTAGAGAAGATACGTGTCTAAACGTTAGATCTATATCAAATATGTACATAAATAGGCTCTTCTTCAATTACCCCTTGGATTTTTCGACGAAATATGAAGTACAAAGTGAGATCGCGAGATCTATTTCGGCAGACCGTATGAATATTTAGAAATTCAATGACATACGGATCAGATCTGAAATGCGTAATACATAGATCCCTCTATTGGATATCAAATGTGAAGGGAGAGATCTACAACACATGAAAACCACTCCTCCAAAAGGTGTCCAAAAGACCCTACAACAACACCCTCACAAATAATGCGACTGGAAGAAAAGAGTGCATTGTAGGCTCTAGAACATGTTTGGCTTGATGCTAAGATCTAAAGTGCAGCTCCAATCATCCAATACTCTTTTTCCAATGGGATGAAGCCTTCCCCAACGAAAAAGAGGCACTATATTTGGCTAGATGCGAGTAGATCTAGCCTCCACTTTCTACGACTTACAAATACAACCAAACCCTCAACATGATACAGACATTGTAGTTCGAAGAAGAGCTTCGCCAAATGCTTGTTAGTGGAAAAGAAATGCAAACTCTTCTAAGTGGCCTCTCAAGGAAATAGGTGGGATTCCCGATCGAGAACACCCAATGCTAAACAACACTATTCTTCGTTAAACAACAAAGGAGAATAAGAAATGTCTAAACAGACAAAAAATCTTCATAAATAACATAATCATCAACAAAACCTCTCACGCTGCTCTCTCTCCCTTTTTATAAGTTTGAAAGCTTACAAAACCCTAAACCATCTCAATGAATAACTTCTTTTACGTAGACAAAACTCTTGCACTAAAACTATGTTGTGCCTTATCGATAGCCCTCCTCGAGACAATGCTTTTGTTGATTTGGTCATGGTTGACTCGATCAAAAATATTGGACCTCCTTCACACCTAAGAGGTATCTATTTAAATAGCCAGATTTTAGCCTGTTCACATGTGGCATTGATTTATTTGTTGTTTTAGGAGTTTTATGATCCTCCTTTACATTTTTATTCATGAAATAGAAAAATGAAACGTAATTGAATATTCCCATTAGCTTGACATTGTGGGGAATATTACATCATTCAGTTTTATGGAGTCTTCTCCATTATTTATGTTTAATGTTTTGATTGATAGCTAATTTATACAAGTCATGTTTTACCAATTTTCTCAAAGGAATTGATATTTTTTTTCTTTGCACATTTCAACTTCTATGTTGAATGAAGGTTATGATTTACTAATTTGAATCAATTCTTCTTTGGTAACTATATTTTTGGTTGGTTTATCTTATTTTTCTGCGGTTATGTTTTCATGTTCGATTTGAGTTTCTTATGTTTTATTTCTCTTTGTTTTCTTTTCGGGAATGGTTTGTGAAGCAGGTAGAAGTTTTTCTTAGATTTTGAATTTTCGAAGCGTTGTTTTTGCGATGTGACTTTCGCTCTACGATTTTGGATCAGACATTGGATATTTTAGGATCTAAGTTTATTGTTTCGAGCATAATTAGATGCTTTAGCGGCAACATATTTTTTGTGAATCTTTTGCAACTTGAGCAACTTCATCGGTTATGATCAAAAACCTTAGGGTTTGGGTGAAATCTTAGAGCTAGAAATGTTTTTGGGAAGAACTCGAGTTTTTCTTATTTTTCCACGGGGAGAATTTCGCGAACTTTTGTTTTGGGAGCTTGTACTTGTTTTCTTATTCTATGTTTGGGAATTTTTCTTGGTAGAGAGGCTCATTGTTTTTCTTACTTCTTAGGTTATATTGATTGTGTACTTCGTTGATGGAAAAATCATAACCTTGTTTATAATCGAAGGATTCACCCTGAATCTAATTGGATTTGTTGGAGTTCAAATAACTCTTGATCTTAGTATGTCGTGAAAAGATAGTGTTATTATCATCTATTACCATTAAATTTATGGTCCCATCCTCATCATCATCATTGCTTTGAGGACTCTGCATAGTTCTCCGAAAGTGAGGTCTTATTGTATGCAGTCTGATTTGATTCTTTTGATTTTTCCTATTTCCTAAAGTTGGGATTTTGATTTGTTGTTGATTATCCCATTGAGGTATTCTTTCTTTATTGTCTAATCTATCCATCATTCTCTATAAATTTTTAGCTAACATATCTATTTTTGTGTCACGAACTTCAGAGAGCTTCTTCTTTCATAGTTATCTCTCCTCTCATTTCTTAATCTATCCTTTTTAGCTAGAATGTTTACCTCTCATACCTGCAACATTTGTTTGCATTCTTTCCAAAGTTTTTGCATTTCTCTCTCTTAACTGATATGCCATGTCGGTGCCAAATCCATCTAGAAATTTAAATAAGGACAAAGTCAGAGTGGGTTTGAGATTTATAGGAATTGAATTGTAAACACTATTATATCTAGTGTAGTAGTCTTGTATCTTGATTCATTGAGGAGATCTTTTCATTGCATCAAATTCAAACAATATTTGAAGTGGATTTTTCTTCTTTTTCCCATTTATTTAAAAATAATATATGAAAAACAACTAAATCAGCTACACTACTAGGCACGTGAGACCTTTAAACCATTTTTTGACTTCCCCCTATTAATGTTTGTGCAAAAGAGCCTCATTTGAACATTAGATTCATCTATCCTCATGAAGTTAAAATTAATTTGTCATTTTATTAATGTGCTGCTTACGAGTCGGGTAATGAGTAGTAGCATCAAAGCGCTGGTATCTTACTTTGGTAATCTTGAGGCATATCATGAATTTTTACTAGAAGAACAAGGAGCATACCTAGCGGCCATAGCTTGAATTCTACCTTGGCTAGAAGGTAAAGTAGAAGTGCTTGGGGCCAAAGCTGAAGTAGTGCGATGTAGTAATCGCAGTGAAAGCGGTAGAAACCTGGATTATAAGATGCTGAACTAGAAAAAGAAGTGGATGAACTAAAGGATAAAGTTGAGGTACTATAAAAAGAAACTAGAATATAGGAACTACTAGGAAATGAGAATGATGTGGTTGAAAACGTAGAAGGTAAACTAGTGGATAAAGTGGATGTAGGGGATGAAGGAAATAATGTTCTAGGTTGTAAGTGTAATCTGAGGCTCTAAATGGATCTGTAGATTGGATGGTAGTAGAAACTATAGATGATGTAGTGGTGTCTAAATGAGGAATAGAAGGTTTATATGTATATGGTAACAATTGAGCTAATTCTATAGCTTCATCAATTTCCTTAAGAATAGTAGCATTAATCTCCTCAAGTTTGTCTCGATTTCGGACTTTCTTTAATCTCGAGAGATTGATGCGGTATTTTTCTGTTTTTGTTTCAAAAAATGAAATAGAAAACGGGGTCTAAAATAACAATACTTAAATTACTTTCGAGTTTTTCTCTGAATAAACAATGTTCAAATTTCAAATCAAACTCTATATCCTGTAAAATTACTAATTCTTGTGGTAATGAATTGAATCTTATTAATGAACTTTAGTATCTAAATCCTCTATCTACTTTTTTATTTTTTCCCAATTATATCCGGGTTGTCTACTATAATAGAAGGTTTAGGATCCGGTTAGACCTGGTATAGTAAATTTTCCTAGAAGCAAGAATTACAACTTTTATACTCACAACTTGTCAAACAATCTTAAAGGCAAAAATGATGCTAAAAATGATTTCCTTTAAGAACTATTTTTACAACTAAAGGATTGGTTAAGTTTAGGGAAAGAGCTCCTCAAACTTTAGAAGAAATGAAAAGTATAGTTGTTAGTGTTGAAGCCAACTTTGATAGAGAAAACAAGCTAGAGCTAGAGTCGAAAGAAGAATGCCTTTAAACGAAGAAACTCACAACTTTTGAAAAGAAAGCTGGATGCTATTATTAAAGGGATGGAAAGACTAGGAGATAGAGTAGAAACTATTGAAAAGAATAAATCTCCTTGGGATGGTCAATCGAGCAATATTGTAAGAAATCCAAATTTTCTAGAAGAAACCAAAATCAAAAATACTTTGGAAAAACCGATCTGACCAAAAATATTAGGCCTCCTTTCTAGGAAAATTATATTGAAGGCTCAACTTCTAAGAAATCGAGGCTGAAGATGTTCAAAATAAAAAACTTTACTCGAACGTAAGGATGAACCGAGAAATTTTCTTGACCCAAGATGATCGAGAAGCTCATATTCTCAAGCAGTTTCAAACCCATTCGGGAGAATCATTTGAATTTAAGGAAGGATATGACATAGCCATTTACGAAGTTCACAAGCAATATAATTTGAAGAGTAGAAGAATTGATGTTCCGGAAAACAAGTAAACGAAAAAACTACGAAACGACCGCTTTAAAGGTAAAACCAATACTACCCATGTACATATTCTTTCTAGATTAGATCCTAATCCTGCTAACCTAATAATTGAAGATGTATCCGATAGATCAAACCGAATAATAGACAACTTTCCAATACTCATCCTCCTAAAGGAAATGTAGAGGAACCTCCGAAGTTGATTCGAAACAACTTCATCCCATAACCATATTCACGAGAAGGAGAAAAATACGAAAAACATAGAAGAAAAAAAGAATCCAATTGTTCGAAATACAAGAACTCGACGATCGAAAAACCTTTTAATCTGGAAGTTGAAGTAGGCAAATTAAAGATAGATGTTCCATTGTCGGAATTAGCTAAACATGATGTCTCACGAAGCCAAATCAATAGATCACTTAATATTACTAGAAGTGATGACTCGATGAAACGTTTTTGATGACCAACCTAGATTATTAGTTGGCCCGAAGTAAATGGAAAACTAGGAAGTGGAGGAACTCTTCCATTCTATGTGAGTTTGAATATGCATGATAAAATACTTCATAATGCCATGCTTAGACTACGGGGCATCTCACAATCTAATGCCCAAGGTTGTATATGGAGAGATTAAACTTAGACATCGCCGGACCATACAAAGATCTCTTTTCTTTTGATTCAAATCGAGGTGAGATGTTTAGTGTTAATCAAATATTTGTGTGTTTCCATTGGTTCAATACCCCTACGAGAAACAATTTTTGATGGATATAGTAGTAACGAATATTCCTCGAAAATATGGTATGCTATTGTCCGGATCTTGGGGTGCAAAGCTCGGAGGGATCTCTTCAATTAGATATGTCATATGTTACTATTTCGGTATTCGGCCAACCTAAGAGACTATACAGAGAAACTTTAATGAAATATGTAGTCAATAGTCATAGGAGAAACACGAAAAATTTCCCCATCTACTCGGTACATTACGATATGGACTCATTTATTCTTTATAATGCTGAAATGCGAGTCTTCCCACCTTTGAATTAGAAGCACCAGACAACTTAACCAAAAGAAATTACAAATAAAAAATCTAGTTTTCAAATCCGGAAATCTGCTGAGGAAATGAAACATCGGATACTCGGGAGAAAAACCAAAAGAAAGTAAAAAACTAGATCTCACTATGAAGAAATGTTCTGAAACTCCCAGATACCAATTATGAACATGAAATTCTTTGGCATCTAGAATTTGATGGTTTCGGTTAATAAGTTAGGAGAAGGAGGCTGGAATTTGGATACACAACCTTGAAAATGATCATCTTTGAAGGCCATGCTTACGGATTGACTTTAAATGCACTAATAATATGGCGCATATGAAGCTCTTTTGTTAGGGCTTAAACTTGTCAAAAGATTAGGGGCAATTAGAGTATATCTGTCATGGGAGATTACGATTTAATCATTCAACGAGATCAATGGTGAATTTTTTGACAAAAGATCCCAGGGACTATGAGAATATAGAGGGACGGTTGTAGAGATTCTCAATACTTTTACGCGGAGCTCGACTTGCTAAAATTCCAAGAAAAAATAAAATTTGCAGTGCTCATAGTCTTGCAATGTTTTCCGACAGCTTGTAAATTACCATTTGAACCTAATCATCGGTTCACAGCTGAGATTAGACACGAGACCTACTGTACTGGACAATTTTAAGAATTGGCAGAGTGTTTGTAAATGGCAATCAGATTAACAATTTTACGACTCTAGAGAATGAATTTTCTAACGGTAACATAGATGAAGATTCGGTCATTGAGATACGATCAAATAAGTGAACAAGAAATAGACATTTCGAGAAGAGAGTGCAATTCAAATTCTTCATCCAACAAATTTCACTAAAAAAGAAATGCGAGGACCTTAAACAAATGGGAAGTTGATGAAATTCTAGAAGAAGATTACGAGATCATTAATGCGAAAGATAATCATTTGCCTAAAGGATTGACTCCTCTAGAAGATCTTTATGACTCTAATGACATTCCAGAGAAACCCAAAATGGAACCTTTGAAATCCGATATTGAGGAATATAATTTGGGAGCGAAGAAAATCCTAAAATAATAAAATTATCTAAATCTTTGCCTCCCGATCAAAAACTAAAATATGTGTGGAGACTAATAATGGAATTCCAGGATGTCTTTTCCTAGAGTTATGAAGACTTGAAATCATATGATACCTCTATAATTCGAGCATACAATACCTCTAAAACTAGATCGAAAAACCATTTAAATAGAAACTCAGAAGAATCAACCGTGTACTATTTCCCTTAATTGAAAAAGAAATCAAATAAATGTATGAAGCAGGGATAATTGCTCCTATTAGATTTTCAGAGTGGGTGTCTAATTTAGTCCCTACCAGGAAGAAAACTGGAGAGATCGGATTATGTGTTGATCTAAGAAATGTAAATAAGGTTTCTTTGAAGGATAATTACCCTTTGCCCAAAATAGATCACATTTTGCAAAGGGTAGTAGGTGCTTCAAGGATTTCTCTTTTAGATGGGTTTTCAGGATACAACCAGATTACGGTTCATCCCGATGACCAGGAAAAAAAATAGCTTTTACAACACCATAGGGCACATTCAAGTACGTTAAAATGCCATTCGGACTTAAAAATGTTTGGAGCAACCTTCCAAAGAGCAATGGACATTGCATTTGCAAAAATAAATTCATGACTTTCTTGTTATATATCTAGATGATTTAACTATTTTTTCTAAATTTGATCAACATCATTTGGACCATCTCGGACAAGTATTCATAAAATGCGAGAAAGTATGGTATTTCTGTGAATCCAAAGAAGTTCTGTTTTGTCTTGAAGAAGGTAAACTCTCGGGCCATATCATTTCCAAGGATGGTATTAGAATTGATCCTCGCTAGAATAGAAGCTATATTAGAGATACCTCACCCTAGAAATGTTAAAGAACTTCAAGCCTTCATAGGAAAACCAATTTTTTGAGAAGATTCATACCTAGCTTAGTCGAATTAATTAGATTGATTACTAACATGTTAAGAAATGATTCGAAGTCTTAAATGGACGGTAGAAGCCAAACAAGCATTTGAAGAAATTAAAATGGCTTTGACTAAAACACCAGTTCTTACTAGCCCACAATTTGATAGAGACTTCATAATATTTTCATTTGCATCGAACATACTTGTAGCAGCTATTTTTATTACAAAAGGATGATCGAGGATGTGAAAAAACTATAGCCTTTTTTTAGTAAAGCACTAAGGGATGCATCATTAAAATACAACATCATGGAAAAACAAGTTTTTTTCACTTGTAAAATCCATTAAAGATTTTAGAATCTATATATTGTATTCCCATGTGATAGCCTATGTACCAAATGTTTGTTGTCAAAGACATCTTAACTCAAGATGGAATTGAGGGCAAAAAGAGGTAAATGGATTGCTACCATATTAGAGTATGATATTGAGATAAAACCTACAAAGCTTATAAAGGGACGGGGATTGGCTCAACTCATGACGAAACAAATTGTCAAGCCCTGGATATTAATGAACCAGATGACTGAACAAGAGATGGCGACTCCACGAATCGACGGGCCTTCTTAGATTCACCTTGGTATGTCGATATAATTTATGTATTGTTAAACCCGCAAGCTCCTCCGGGGTTATCCCGTACAAAGAAAAGGTTTTTTAAAGATGACATCTTTAAATTTTTCTATTTTTAGATAATGCTCTCTTTTGGAAAAATCATGAAGGTATTTTATTGAATTTTTTGTTAAAAGATGAAGGCGACAAGGCTCTCAATGAATTCCATGTAGGAGATCTGTGATGGTTACCTTTATTGGAAATCAACTACGGATAAAATCCTAAGATCCGGATTTTATTGGCCAACATTGTTCTCTCGATGTAAAGAAATTTGTTACTTGCTTGCCATAAAGTTCAAATTTTTGAAGGAAAGAGAGAACTATTACCCTTTACCCTTGAAAGCAATTTCCACCGAAAAACCTTTCCAAACAAATGGGGCCCGGATTTCATTGGAGAAATCCATTCCCCTTCTTACGGCCAACACAAATGGATCCTCACCGCTCACAGTACTATTTCACCAAATGGATAGAATCAATTCCTTCCGGAGCAAGCCAATGACAACTTTGTGATCATAGGATTCCTAGAAACCAACATATTATCAAGATTTGGTACATCACGAGAAAATTATAATCGATAATCGTTTGCTACCTTAAAATCTTAGAAGATGATAAGTTTACGTAATAAATATCATAACACCTTAGGCCATTCCACATCCTAGTACCCTCGGGGTAATGGACTGGTCGAATCTTTCAACAAGAGTCTCATTAATATTATCAAGAAATTATTGGAGGAAAATAAGAAAAATTGGCATAAGAAACTTATAAATGCACTATGGGAAGACAGTACTCACAACTAAAAAATCTATTGGGACCGAGTCCTTTTGAGTTAGTCTATGGTATTGAAGTTGTATTTCCTTCATTTTTAGGAGTTCCCTGTAATGAAATTAATTCAAGAAGCTTGGGTTGAACCAAATGATATTCAAAGGAGAATAAATCGAGATTATCAATTTACGACGGAACCGGAGAGGAAGTTTATCAAAGATCCCAAGTTTTACAGGAGAAACTAAAAAATATATTTGATAAAAGGACCATGGCAGAATATTTCCAATGCGAAACAAAGTTTTAAGATGGGATTCCGGAAAGAGAGGATAAGGGAAAACATGGGAAGTTTTGACTTCTGTGGAAAGGACCTTATATTATTCATGCTTTACAAGGAAATAATACATATTTTCTAGAAAACTTGGATGGTACGAAAGCGAAGAAGGGCTAGTTAATGGGTCTGAATGTTGAAACATTACTTTGATCCTATTTATTAGGACAATTCTGATTTTTTAACATGTACATACTATATCCTTTGTAATGTATCAGTTTTGAGTGGATAGTAATTTACTAGAGTTGAAGCTCGAAGAGAAGGCCTAAGCTTCGAGGAGTATTCCTGTCATACATAAAATAAAGCAAAAAGTAGAAGAAGATCCCATGGTTTAGTCAAAATCATTCTAGGGGCAATCGACCTGTTGTTCACGACTTTTCACCGGAAAAAGCCATCCCCAAGTGGAGCCAGTGTTAGACTCCTATACCAATAGAGTGTCATGTTTCATGATTGAATTGATGGGCTATGTAATATGTTCATACCTTTTCTTGTCGCAAAGGTTTTCCATATTCTCAAAAAATCAAAAAAAATTTAAAAAATTTAAAGAGGGTATACCCTAAAAAGAAAATCAAAGGGTAAAAAGGAATAAAAAAAATGGCCAAAAAAAGAAAAAAGAAAATGAACCCCACCAAAAGAAAGGCCAAGAAAAGTGTGCAAGTCTAAATGCCACTACTTTTTTTGCTCTTATGTAATAAATAAAATTATGTGCAACTTGTATCTTATGCCACAATTTATTAATAGTCAAGCAGTTTAAGCTTGGCTAATTCATATTTCAATTTTATGTTTTAGAGATAGAGAATAAAATCCGACCAAAATTGTTTAATCTTGGGCAGGATAAGTAGATAGGTAGAGTAAATAAAAGGAGCTCAACAACTTAATCCGAGCCCTTTGGATGTAATAAGGTTAGAATTAGATAGATTTCCATATGTAAAAATAAAAAAGTATGATAAGGGTTTGTTAGTCTAAGTGCACCCTAATAAAGAAGAAAAAATGGTAGGGTAAAGTAGGTAGGGTGGGTAAATGAAGTTGCGGAATTACATGTGATGGATAATGACTCTAGATGTGTTAAATATTTTATTTTCATCACAAGTGCAAAGGTAGACAATACACTAGAAGAATTTCAAGCAAGACAAAGTCAAATTATTAACTTCCCTTCTCATCTATCCCTAAAAACTCACTAATTACCCCTAAGTACAAAAGGTATTTGAAAATTAGAGGGGCTCAAGGCATTTCCTTGACTTTTGGAGGGACTGGACCCTCGGCCCAATAATTGAAAAAGCCTAAGTACTTAAAATCATTCATCATGACATTCATTCATTTCTAAAAAATATTTTCCTAAGTAAAATCCCATTTTACTTAGGAAAATCATGCAATATTTCATAAAAACCCTATTCATAAAAGCATAAGTTAAATACATTACCTTGATGTTTTATACTTAGCGCTCTTTGTTCATTTTTTCCATATTAATTTCGACTTATTATTTAAATCCCTATACAAATTTCCCCTTTTCTCGTATTATTTTAAAATTCCCAATTAATAATAATATCCCGCCCGATTGGTTCAAATATAACCTTCATACTTTGATTAATTAATCGAAATACAAATCCACATCCCCGCCATATAAAAAGGATTAATTAATCCTCATGATTAATTAATAACCTGTATCCGCCAATAAAATCATCCCTGATGCGAATATTTTTAATAAATCACATTGGGCTCCACCCTCGTTATCTTTCCGCCATCTTCCTTTCCCGAGCGACCGTCCAATCGACTCATCTCGGATCTACGGTTATTATCAATATCGACTGCACATTCGCATCCCGAACGATAACACGCGATGGCCATGCGGTTTTACGAACAATGCCGTGCCACGCGTCGTCCATTGTATGGAATCGCTGCCCTCCACTCCAAACCACTCTTTCCCAAAGGTCATGCGATGGAAACCGCTACCACTCGCCTCCCATGACGAAGCCTCCGTACTTGCGACGATCGTCATCCATTAAAAAATTAAAAATCCGCCAAAATGTTGACTTTGTGATTAAAACAAAAACAACCTACGTCATTTTCATTATTTCATGCGGTGACCAGATGTCTCACGCAAACGAATTTTGAAATCAGTCGTTGAAATTTGCCAACCGCTACTTTCGTCGAAGAAAGTTGCGAGTCAAGTAATCCGTAGTTCATCCGCCATAACCAGTGACTGTTTTCATCACTATTTAGTTCCTGGAAAATAGTATTTACCCAAATTCCTATTGAACTCTATAAAAAAACCTGGTTTTGTTTTGAATTTCACAATGAAAAAACTAAAAACAGGGTTCGATGATTGGTCTTTAGTCGAGGACAATTCTCGAAACTACAATTGCATTCCCAAACCACGTGATTGTGCCCGTTTTTCATAAAAAAAACCCAAATTCATTTACGAATCCACAAGAACTAGAAATGGAGATTCACGTGGCTACGAATGTCACACCTCAATGCTCCTCATAGAGACTCAAATTATCTTCCTTTAGTAGACAAAGATTTCCAAAATTAAAGACCTAGTTCTTAGTGAAAATCCCCTTCGAATTTTTTGCTACCGCGAGAGATAACTACTTGAAAGGTTCGACATTTTTGGAATTGTTGACCGGAATAATTGTCCATACAACAGTAAGGGATCTCCCAGAGTAGAAGGTCCCAATCAGACCTTAAACTTTTTGGAATAGGGATCCCGTCCGGGGTGTGGGTCCGGCTACCACTTAAGTCACCTTCCCTTTGGTCTCAAAAGAACTCGATCGAACCTGCGGACACACACTTATTCACATGATACAAGATACATGGTTGATGCATTAAACATGTATATAACACTATGTGTAGCAAGACAAATAATAAATAATACACGCCGAAGGAGATGTTGTCAACAACACATCTTTGGAGTTATGCTTGTAGGCTATTCTGACCACAAAAGAAACAGTTCTTTATGGCGAGATGCCCACTTACTTCCTGAAAGATAAAACGAAATGCTAATAAACAAAGTCATTAACATCCATTAAGCAAGCAATCGATCTGAACATCATTAACACAAATACAGAAAACCATAATGCATGAACGATGCCATTAAAGAGTGCAGTTTCATTAATCAAAAGATGTTTTGAAACTGTATAGAAATACTCATAGTGTTTGCACATCAAAACACATCAGATCCAAAAGGAGTTGCAACAGGTATTTGTATTCATATGCAAAAAGAATGTTATCTGTCAATACAATGCTGTATAGCTCTTGAGTCCAAAAAAGAAGATCCTTTACATTTCCCCCGGAGGGGGTTTTATAAATCAAACTTGCCCTTTGGGCTTCCTGACTCTTCGCCTACCCGCCAGTTGAGTTGCCCTGTGACCTGGGAGAAAACTGCGACCTGTGACCTGGCTGGTGAGTGCGACTTGCGATCTACTGGGCAGTGCGACCTGTGACCTATTGGGCAGTGCGACCTGCGACCTACTGCCACTGAGTTATGAAGATGGGCGCACAATTGAGAGGTCAGGGGCATCAATCTGCTTTCCTTTGAGGAAGTTTTGCCAGGTCTGATACTGTGCTGTTATGGGGGAAACTAGAGGTACCTCCTCTTTCAACCGATGCATGCACTCCAGAGCATTTGGGACTAGAGTTTCCTTCTTTTGTGAGATCTGGTTTGAAAGGGAGGCGAGCTTGGTGTAAATCCATACTAGTGTGACGAGAATCTGGCCCAGGTTTTCTTGTGTTGCTGCAAGATCAGGGGTGACAACAACTTGCCTAATGGGCTGTAGAAATGACTAGATCTCTTGATCTAACTGATCCCAGGTTTATGCCTCATCCAGTGCTCCCAACGAAGGAATGTGGTGAAGGGTGTGCATCGAGTCGATGCCGCTGATTAGGTGTTCGTAGGAAGACATTACTTTGTCCAAATCCTTGGATAGTTTATCCTTAGACTGCATTTTCATTCGGATTTGGACTTTGGCATCCTGCGTATGAATCCAATCCCTTTTGGGCACTTGCTCGGGGGCCTGGGGATACCGTGTTGTCCAGTCCATCATTCGGTCCAAGGCAGTCGAGGCCTCCTTCAGCTGCTCGTGCTTCTGCTTAGTCTCTGCCTGCGCTCTTACCAATGGGGCGAATGTTTGTTTTATGGTGAACATTTTCCCATACACTTGCCTCATGGTCGCCTCTAATTTGTCTAACTCCTTTAGAATGGCAAGTGGAACTTCATTGACAGGGGAAGTTTTGCCTTGGAGTTGTTGAACTTCCTCTCTTAATGCTGCCCTTTCTTGCTCTGCCCTTTTTCCCTGTTGCTCTGCTTCTTGTAGTCTGTTTTGTAGAGAAATGATTTCTCTACTCATTCTAGTCACATTTTCTTCCGTGGACGCAGCGAAAGCTGTACCAGCCAATGCTATCATCACGGGATTAGTCCTGGTATCAAGGACTGTGTCTTTTCTGGTTGCGACTATAGATGCAGCAGAAGGATTTTGCCCTAGGCACCTTCTCTTCTCTTGTCGAATTTTGAAAGGGAACTGATCAAAGGTGAGTCTGGTGAGGTCGAAGACCTCCTACTCTTGCCCCTGAGGGGAACCGATATTAGAGAGTGGGGCTCGTGTACTTCCTAGAGGTACATCGAGGGGAGACACCTCGATACCCTCCAGCATTTCATCCTCTTCTTGTTTTTTTTTCTTTTCCTCTTCTTCCCTTTGTCGGCGTTCGGCTTCAGCCTTCTCATGTTCTTTCCTCTGCCTGAGCTCTGCTTTAGCCGCTGCTTCTAATTTAGCCTTCCTTTTCTTCTCAGCTGCCGCGGCTTGCTCAGCTTCCACTTTGTCTAGCTCTTTCTTGAGTGCCTGTTCAGCGGCCGCCTCTGCTTCTCTTTTCTCTTTCTCCTTCTGGGCCTCCTCGGCCCGCTTCTTCTTCTGTTCTGCCTTTGAGCTCTTCTTGCGCTTCTCTTCGTCCTCTTTCATTTTATTTTCTCTCTCTTGCTGGGCTTTGGCCTCCATTTCACTCTGTTGGATGGAGGTACTTTGCCCTGTAGTGGTCCGAGGCTTCTTAGCTAGAGAGGAAGAAGCACCTCCTAATTCACAACCCCTTGCTTCCAAAGTTTGGTCATCCGGGTCTTCTTGGTCAGGGTCCGCCCCCGGAGCAAATTGTCTATCTGCATTGCACCAATTCTTCCTTTCATCCTCTCCCGGGCGTTCAGCATGCTGATAATTCCATTTGAATTTGGCCTTCTTGCAATGTTCAGGAACTATCCTCTTCGGGTCGTATTTTTGGTACTCTAAAGCCCTAAAGTGATATATTTTCATCTCTTCTCCCTCTGCCTCTACCTCCCTGAAGTATTTAACTGTGTATGCGCCGATAGTGAGGGGTAGAGTGGGCCATACCTTCTTTTTACCTCTGGACAGGACCCTGGAGAAACCTGACGACATTTGGAAACAGACCTCCTGCACGAGCACTTTGTCTGTAACAAAACGAGGCAGAGCATGTGGTGCCCTGAATGAGCCAAAGACTCGGATGATTGTATATTCGGTGAAAGGAAACCAATGCGCCACTTTGCTAAGCGTCTCCATCGCTCGCCAAGACATGTAGGGAGCGTTTTTGCCGAACAGTTTTCTGTATAGAGAAGGGATGAATACTTGGGAGATCGGCTCTATGTCTGATTTATACCGAGATTCCCAAAACACCTTGGTTTGCATATGAATGACATGGATCTGTTTGGGATCCCAGTTATGTGCCCATCCTTCAAAGTGCAATCTCGCACAGACGACATCCAATATATAAGAGGCCATATAAAATTCAGAAGGCATTCCTTCATCTGGCGCCAATGCTGAGGATAAATTTGTGTGGATGGAGGTCATCAATATGTTTGCCAGTTGAAACGGGTGCCATACACTGTGATGTATTCCATGATAGTTTCCCGTGAGCCGTTGAAGGTAGTGGCGTCTGGCCGCCCGTACAATCTGCAAAGCAGGCAACCACTAATTTGTACACTTTCCTAAGGCTCGCCACTGGGTATTCCTGGTCTTTCTTGACCTTAAAATTCTCGGGCTCCTCCCACCAGTGCCTTATGGTGTCGACTACAGGAACTGCATGAGCAATGGCCCATTCTTCTGTGAAATCTTCTTCCTGCTCTGGTAAACAATAATATACATGGGCGTCAGAGCCTTTTAGCATTGCAAAAGCCCTGCCCTCGCTATCTCTGATCACGAACTTCTTGGGATCTGTTTTCTGTATGATCCAATCCATCATCTCTGGGCATGGGAATATTTCTGGATGAGTGCCAGTGAGATGGAGTTTGGACCTTTTCACATTTGAGTATATCTCCTGATCGAGGAGGTCTTCCGAGAATTCTGTTTTGGCGAACTCCTGGTACACATGGTACCATCACATGTTGTCCCCTTTGGCAAAGGTGCAAAGGGTATCTATGTATATCGGCGGTGGGGATATTTGTATGTCCGTCTCTGTATCTTCCACTGCCACGTGCTTGTCTTTCTTCTGGGACGTTGGTGGTCCCATATCCCTGGAATTTGAGGGGACATGTATACAATCCAAATCTGCTTCAAATTCACCTATCATTTTCATGAAAGAATCCCAAGATAAGAAAGACGCCATAATGATACAAAAAAAACAATTACAGTTTATCAATTACTTCACTGGGACACAGGCAAAACTGAATAAATGATCTACTAGGTCTCGGGGTCGCAAGTTGTACGAAGTGGCCAAGCTGCAACCTTGCGACTAGGTCGCAGGGTCACGGGGTTGCGAGTTGTGAAAAGGGATGAAAATGTGACCTTGCGACTTTGCGACTAGGTCGTCGAAAAATCAGGAGAATGCAACCTTGTGACCTTGTGACTAGGTCGCTGGGTCGTGGGGTCGCAAATTTTGAAAAACCGGGAGAATGCAACCTTGCGACCTTGCGACTAGGTCACGGGGTCGCAGGTCGCACTAGGGCTTGCTTGGGGGTTTTGGGCGCGCGCGACGTAGAGTGGTTTTCCCTTTAACTGGAAAAATGCAAAGCTAAATGGGTCCAGACAGAGTCAAGGGATAGCTTTTGGAGTAGGGAAGAGGCCATGAGAAGCTTGGCAAAGCAATTGTGGTGAAAACTAGAATTAGAAAGAAACCCTAAGTAAGAAATGCAGATAATGGTTGAGGAAAATGACAATTTAAAGGCTGAGGGTGTAGGGATTTGGCAAGAATAACCAAAAAGGAAACAATAGGAGGGAAAAAGGCAACTTACTCGGGAAAATCGCGCGCCAGTTGACCTGTCAGAGCCGTTTCTTTCTATTCGCTGCATATGAAAAATGTGACCTAGCGACCTCATTTATATAAAAAGGTTGCACGTGCAAGCATTTCATGAGGTCACAAGGTCGCAGTTCGAGTGATTCCAGAGGTATGTGACCTTGCGACCTACGGGTCGCGGGGTCGCGGTTTTCCAAAAAATTGAGTCTTGCGACTTTGCGACCTTGCGACCTTGCGACCTCAAGGTCGCGGGGTCGCGCTTTTCCAAAAAATGAAGTTTTGCGACTTTGCGACTTAGTCTTCTGGACTCCTTACTTAGTTTTTCTTTAAGTTCAAGGGGCTCCGAAAAAATTTTGAAGTGGGGTTTTTTGGAGGGTGTTGTAGAGGCTACAACAAATGGCGATTCACTGGACGAACCCTGAGTCTCTGCCGATGGTTAGCCTTGGAGGGGGGAGGGAGGGGTCTTCACTAGCCATTTCTTTTACCTTAAGGTCAACATTGCCTAGCTTTTTGGCACCTTGCGAGGTTGCTCATCCTGTTGATTTGTTCGGGCGCTAGTTAACCAAATTTTGACTTGTTCAGGTCTCCAGACCGAAAGGGTTGGAGAACTCCAGGCAGCTACAGGGTCCGGTACAATTATTTTGTCCTCATCGTGTTGCTCTGCTGCTAGCGAACCTCTCGGCTCCAGCGGAGTCACTGCCTAGGAATCGTGAACGTTGCTCCGCTGCCAGCGAGACTGGTCAGTACCCCGGCAGAGTCGTTACATCACCTCTCTGTGCAGGAAGCCTTTCTCAATCCTTTACCCTTTATTAGTGTGCTATTGCACTTATTTTGAATGTGCCTGAGGCACTTATTTAGATGTGCTCGTGGCACTTATTGGAGATGGGAAATTTTTGCCTGGGCGGATGAGGGATCCCGACTTATTTTGCTTGTAGAGAGGTTGTTCTCGGTCTGGTATGAGGACTTTTGTTTTTTCTAGATGCCCTGACGTAGCATGGAGTACCTCTTTTCCCTTCCGATCTAGTTACCACTGCATCACACTTTCTTTTGCAGACACCCTCTCAAACTTGCTAGGTGGGCTCCTTGCTTGATGGCTTGAGCTAGATCATATGCTGCCTTTAGGTGCCGGTAGCAAGCAAGCTTTTACCCCCTTTGTGTCTATCGGGAAAAGGCCTTCCATCAGCATAGAACCTGTTGCAGTGTGCCAAATGCGTGGCTTTGACAAGCCCTTCCATTTTTAAATTTTTTTTTTTTGGCAAAAGGGATGAAAAAGGAAACTATGGTACAAGGATAAGATAGCCCTCTAAGGGCTGCTAAGAGAAGTAATTTTTGAGGTCATGGCCGTTTACCGGGAGGACCTCGACTCTTCCCTCAAGGGTATACAGTCTAAACGTATGGGAACCTAATTTCTCCTTAACTTGGGAAGGACCTGTCCATAATGCTTGGAACTTGGAATGTTTTCCTTTTTCTTCGTGAGCTTTATCCCATTTCAGGACCAGGTCTCCTACCTCAAAGTTTTTATTCCCTATGGATTTTCTATCAAACCATCTCTTGATTCGGCTTTGGTGGATGGCGAAATTTTCCCGGGTTTTTTTTCTTTCTTCCTCCAACTTCAGTAGGGTGTCAATCCGAGTCTGCAAGGTAGGGCATGGGGTACCATGACATTCTTGGGACAACTGAAGGGCAGGGAGAGATAAATGGGGAGGAAGAACAACTTCTTTTCCGTACATGAGAAAATATGGAGAGGTGCCTAGGGAGGATTTGGGCGTGACACGGTCGGCCCAAAGTGCATTGTGAAGGGCGTTGTGCCAGTTGCGCTGGTGGGACAGCAGGGTCTTCTTAATGATACAGATCAGATTTTTATTAGTTGACTCAGCTAAACCATTTCCTTGGTGATAATAATTTGTAGAATGTTTAAGAACAATACCGTTCTCCAGAGAAAAATCATATAATTTAAAAGTCAAAAAGTAAGTTGCATTATCAAAAACCAAGGAAGTTTGAACGCCAAACCTGGTGATGATGGAGTGAATGACGAATTCTATTACCTCCTGATCATTGATTTGGCGTAAAGGTGCTGCTTCGACCCACCTGGTGAAATAATCAGTAGCTGTAAGAATATACCGGTATTGCTTGGAAGAGTGAGGTATGATTTCGCCAATGACGTCCAAACCCCACTGTTGAAAAGGTTCTTCCACTGCTACTGACAGTAAGGGGGCGGATGGACGCGCTTCTCGGTTTGCGAATTTTTGGCACTGGATGCATCTCCAGACATATGCATGCGCATCTCTGAAAAGGGTTGGCCAATAGTATCCTGCGCGCATTATCTTATGGGCGGTGGTACCTCCGACAAAATGACCTCCAGCAGGTCCGTCGTGCAGCTCGGTCAAGATTTTCTGCGCTTCACCATGTTCCAAACAGCGTAACAGGACCCCATCGTAATGTTTCTTGAAAAGCTTCCCCTGGATCAACTGGTAAGATGCAGCTTTGAGTCTTATTGCGCGTTTCTGCCGAGCAGTTAGAGCGGGGTCTAGGGTACCCTGGGCTAAGTATCCTGAAATGTCAGAGTACCAAGAAGGGCTAGTCTACTGAGGCACGTGGTCACTCTGGTAGGTAACGATTTCTTGTTCCAAACACTCTCCTTCAACTCCATGGGAACTTGCAGCCTCCGCAGCCATTTGGCATAAACCTTGTCCTTTAACGGTGTGTGCTGGTTTAAACTCTAAATCATACTCTTGCAGGCACGCCACCCAATTGCCTCGCCTCTCGCCTAGCTCCTGCTGCACAAACAGTGTAACGGACAGCTGGGTGTGGAACGAAAACTGTGACATGATTTTTCAAGATGTAGGGCCTGAAATGCTTGACCGCTTTGAAGACCGCATAGGCTTGCTTTTCGATTTCAGGGTAGTTCAATTCAGCTCCTTGTAAACCAGTACTCATGAAGGAAATGGGTCTCTCGTCATTGTTGCCGTCTTTCTACGTGAGGACAGCTGCAAGTGATGAATCTGAAGCGAAGGTATACAGGATAAAGCCTCTAGTAAAATCTGGACTTTGAAGGGATGGCGCTTCAGCTATGGCCTGCTTGATTTTGGTGAAAGCCTCCTTCTTTGACAGGTTCCATTTGAGCACCGCATTCTTTTTAATCATCCCCTGCAAAGGTCTAACTATCTGGGTGAAATCCAATATGAATTTGCAGAAAAAATTGATTTTCCCCAGGAAAGATTGCATTGCTTTCTTACTGCTCGGGGGGGGGGGAATCTGGGCAATAGCTTTCACCCGCTTTGGATCTACTACAATGCCTTGCTTAGTGATAATGTGGCCCAAAAATTTCCCTTCCGCCACAATGAAAACACTCTTTTTCGGGTTGAGTGAAATCCCGTACTTCCTGCACCTCTCGAAGATTTGCTTGAGGTGGCGTAAATGATCGCCCGTGTTTTGAAAACATAGTGACGTTGTCCAAATAGACTACCATGCTCTACCCTATCAAACCACAGAAAGCTATATCCATGGCCCGTTGGAAAGTTGCCCCTGCGTTAATCAATCCGAAAGGCATGCGCTGAAAGCGAATGTTCCCCATTTGGTCTGAAAGGTAGTTTTCAATCTGTCTGGTTCAGCTACCAGCACCTGGTTGTAACCAGAGAATCCATCCAACAAGGAGAACATCTCGAATCCAGACACAACTTGCAATATTTTTTCCATAGGTGGCACTGGGTAATTGTCTTTGTTTGATGCTTGATTCAAATTTCGGAAATCCACACATACGCAGATCTCACCAGACTTCTTCCGTACCGGGACTAAATTTGATACCCATGTGGAGTGACGAACTTTGAAGATAATGCGTGCATCCAACAACTTCTTGAGTTCTTTCAGAATCATCGGTTCCAAAGTAGGGTGTACTTTTTTGAGCTTCTGTTGGAACGGCTTCACACCTTCCTTCATGGGTATGATGTGCTGAATAATCCGAGTATCGTACGTATGTAAATCATCATACGTCCAAGCAAATACGTCTCAATACTTCCGAAATAGTTGGGTGAATGCTTGCGTCTCTTCGTCGGTACAATCTTTCCCGAGGTTAATGAACTTCAGGTCCTCCTCTGATCCCAAATTCACTTGCCGATGTGCCAAAATGGAACTTTGTACCTTGGTATTTGGGGGGCCGCGGAATCAGCTTTGCAGATCGAAGAGCTTTTCAAGTGACACAATCCCCTTGGGCATGGGGTTTTCCTTGCGTTTGTCATGCTCTTCCCGCAAGGCTTGGTCGTGATCCGCCTCATCAATTGCCGTGTCTTTGAATACTTCAGTGTTGAGCATAAACTCCAATATCTGTTGATCATCATAAAAAATGTGTAAATTAGTAATATTATCTGGCACGGAGGGTCTATATATAACTTCAATAGAAAAGCCATCCCTCAAAGGAGTAAATCTAGCAGCAGCATTAGCCAGAGTATCAGCTGCTGCATTGTGCATTCTAAGAACAGACTTAATTCCAAAAGCATTGAAAGCAGAAATAAGATGCCATACCTCTTGTTGATAAGCTTTTAAATGTGGAGACAAATAATGAATGGTCTTGCGTACCTGCCGAGTAATGATCTTAGAATCTCCAATAACTTGTGAGCACCTTACCTTTAAATCCAATGCCTTCCTGAGTCTGAGAACTAGAGCTTCATATTCAGCAGTATTGTTTGTGCACTGGAACTCAAGTCGACACGAGATCAAGAATTTGTTCTTTTGAGGGTCTAGCAAGATGCAGCCTGCGCCAGCTCCATCATGGGTTTTGGAACCGTCATAGTACAGGGTCCACATGTCACTTTCTGGCTCTTTCGGGGTCGTAGGTTGGGGCAGGACTTCAGCTTGGTGAGAGACAGGAGTGGCTTGGTCTTCTGAGATAAGTGTAAATTCAGACTGGGCCTCGGGGTCTACTAGAGACTGAGGAGGATGATAACATCCAAAAATGGCTTCCAAGAAGCACATGCCAAGCTCCTCCTGGGAAAAACTGATGGGTTCATTAGTAGCATCCAAATTAGTCACAGTATATTTCATATATGGCTCGCTTTCAAATCTGATTTGGTTATTCCAGCCCTTGTACGGAAGCCAAAGGTGGGACCAGTCAGTGGCAAAATATCCTTGCAGCTTGCTAAGTAATAGGCCGTAGGCTTCCGGAATGTCAACGACCACAATGTCAATACATTGGTGGACTCTAGAATTTGACGAGAGGTGGATGATGACATTATTCAGCTCTCCTACAGCTGGTACCTGAGATCTGTCAAGTTGAATGATCATTGCGTCAGTTTTCTCTGGGCGGATGTTCAACTTCTTACAAACAGATAGGGGCATGACGTTTGTGGACGCGCCGGAGTCAACTAGACAGTTATGGACGTTGAAGTTAAAAATATCAAAAGATAATAGGAAGGGAGGAGTCGACCCCCTGGAATTTTCATTAATGGTGTTCACAATAGACTGAACACCTGTACTAGGCTGCGCGGACGTATTGCTCACAGGCTTAGTAGTTGAGGTATTGGCGAAGGCTTTAAGAATGAGTTCTCATTGATTCGTGATGCGGGCAAGCTCGTAGAGGGAGATGTTAGCTCTGGTTTTCTTCATGTCCTCTACAATGTTATACGTGGAATCAGATTGAGGACAAGGCTCGGTAGTGGTTGTGGGGGAACCCATTGGGAGCTTGCTCTTCCGATTTGCTCGGGTGTTGTCATTGGTGGGATTTTTAGGGGTAGCTTGTTGTTCATTCCCTGGGGGGAGAATTTTCTTTAAGAAAGCCATTTTCTTCTCCTCAAAGGATGGCTCGGGGACCAGTCCTTTGCTCCTAAGGTTGTAGCTTCTTACGGGTGGGACCTTGGGATTGTTTACCATGTTGATATCAGTGACGGTAAGACTGTTGTCCCCGCGGATAACGTCAAATGCAAGAACCGAGGACCCTGGTTCTTCATCCGGGGGCGAATCTTCCTTGTGGTCCGAAACATCACCCGCCCCCACATCCCCTGGAGTTTGATCGTCCAGAAGCTGGTTAACTACTGCTGTCATGCTGCCAATCCATTGTGAGCATGTTTTCTCAGAGTGGGCAGCTTGGTGGAACGAACAAAAGTTATCTTTTCCTATCTCTTCCACGTTGAGAATAGTGTTCGGGTTAGACGGAGGTCGGCTGGTGTTGGGGTTGCTCTTTCTGAAAAAGGGCTTAGGTTCCTTGGCACTAGTCGTGGATTCTATACCCTTCCTCTTCAGGTCAGAGACTTCATTTGTCAATAGCTTGAGGGTCTTTGCTATACTCT
The DNA here is from genome assembly GCA_034641835.2 of Pinus albicaulis. Lineage (NCBI taxonomy): Eukaryota > Viridiplantae > Streptophyta > Pinopsida > Pinales > Pinaceae > Pinus > Pinus albicaulis. The sequence continues at coordinate 797,638,368 of CM076571.1, forward strand.
CAAAATCAAAAGCATCCTTATCCTTATCTGTGGTTTTTTTTGTGGCGGACTGACCCTTTTTCGTGATTGGTTTGTGGTCATATCTCCCCTCATGATCGATGGCTCCTATAGAAAGCATGTCTCTTTCTACAGTGAGGGAGGCTACATAGTTGGCTGCGAGGGTGGGTCGAGCTTCGTGCTTCACGAAGATGGCGATATCCCTGGGGAGAGATTTTGTATAATAGTCTATGGTAATAGAGTCGTCCAACGCCAGGTTCGGGGGAAAATTTTGCAATATGGTGGCGAAACGCTGATTGAAGTCTCTAACCTTCTCTTTCTTATGGCACTTAATGGTACTTAATTCCGTGAGGAGCATGGAAGGGGTTTTGTCCTCAGAAAACTTCTGCAAGAAAATGCGACGGAACTGGTCCCATGATGTAATAGAGGCACTTGGGAGAGAGCGGTACCAGGTGGCCGCTTTTTTTTCAAGAGTATGCGGGAACATGCGGCAGGCAACGTCATTTGTTTAAACCCTCATGATTTGCAGGGAAAGATAGAAGCTGCTTATATGATCCTCAACCAAGGTGCCTTTCTCGGGATCAAACTTGGGGAGGTGTTTCTCAGGATGCCTAGGCAGGTCGTGGATGGGCCCAAAAGATCTAACGGGGACTGAGACATCCAGGTGAGTGGTTGCACTCTCCTAGCCTACTGGTGGTGCCTGAAGTCATGCTCGAATTCACTCCCCGTACTTGACACTGATGCTTCTCCCTCATGGCGAGAGTGTTCATCTTGATATCTTTCATGGTTGGCGATGTCTCTGAGAAATCCCCAATTGTGGATGGGTGGCCTATTTGGGTTTGGGCGGCGGTGGTTGACATGGTGTCCTTGGCCTTGGCTCCTATCTCCTCTACCTCCAGTCTCACAGCCTCTAATCCCCTCACCTTCATTTCTGCAGGCTCTATTTCCCTCGCCTTCGTTTCTGTGAGCTCTATTTCCCTCACCCTCATTCCTGCAAGCTCTATTTACCTCGCCCTCGTTCCCTCGGCCACTATCTCCATCACCTCCCCCAGGTAGGGGGTGCGTCTGGTTGTTGTTTGGCTGGGCTTGGTTGGGCTGAGGGTCGGGGAAAGGTTCAGTGGTGCCAAATTCCTCCTCTTCGCCCCCTTGGAGCTTGGGGATCGGCTCATCACCCTGAATAGCGGTGGCGAGGTCTTCAACCATGAGATTCACAAACTGGGGTATGGTACTTACTAGGGCGCCATTGCGCGTGATGTTTTCAGCAGGGGTCCTAGTATGGTTTAAGAAACTCATGATTGGGTCATATCGCAAATCCTTGATGAGATTACGGGCAGCTCGGCGCAAGGCTCTCAGCTGATCCCTGGTAATTTCATAATATGGAACCTCCTCCCTTGGAATATCTTCCAACGGGGGAGGGATAGGATCGTCGTTTATGACCTCCCCATGGGGAGTTTGTGATGGAATGTTGGTTGTATGCTGGGAGGATGCCATTCAGGCCCTCCTTCTAGCGCCAATTCTGTTGACGGGAAAAATTGTCTGGCCAACAGTAGGGGATCTCCCCGGCAGAAGGTCCTAATCAGACCTTAAACCGTTTGGAATAGGGATCCCGTCCGGGGTGTGGGTCCGGCTACCACTTAAGTCACCTTCCCTTTGGTCTCAAAAGAACTTGATCGAACTTGCGGACACACACTTATTCACATGATACAAGATACATGGTTGATGCATTAAACATGTATATAACACTATGCGTAGCAAGACAAATAATAAAGAATACACGCCGAAGGAGATGTTGTCAACAACACATCTTTGGAGTTATGCTTGTAGGCTATTCTGACCACAAAAGAAACAGTTCTTTATGGCAAGATGCCCACTTACTTCGTGAAAGATAAAATGAAATGCTAATAAACAAATTCATTAACATCCATTAAGCAAGCAATCGATCTGAACATCATTAACACAAATACAGAAAACCATAATGCATGAATGATGCCATTAAAGAGTGCAGTTTCATTAATCAAAAGATGTTTTGAAACTGTATAGAAATACTCATAGTGTTCGCACAGCAAAACACATCAGATCCAAAAGGAGTTGCAACAGGTATTTGTATTCATATGCAAAAAGAATGTTATCTGTCAATACAATGCTGTATAGCTCTTGAGTCTAAAAAAGAAGATCCTTTACATTTCCCCCGGAGGAGGTTTTATAGATCAAAATTGCCCTTTGGGCTCCCTGACTCTTCGCCTGCCTCCCGGTTGAGTTGCCCTGTGACCTAGGAGAAAACTGCGACCTGCGACCTGGCTGGTGAGTGTGACTTGCGACCTACTGGGCAATGCGACCTGCGACTTACTGGGCAGTGCGACCTGTGACCTACTGGGCAGTGCGACCTGCAACCTACTGCCACTGAGTTATGAAGATGGGCGCGCAATTGAGAGGTCAGGGGCATCAATTTGCTTTCCTTTGAGGAATTCTTGTCAGGTCTAATACTCTGCTGCTATGGGGGAAAATAGAGGTACCTCCTTTTTCAATTGATGCATGCACTCCAGAGCATTTGGGACTAGAGTTTCCTTCTTTTGTGAGATCTGGTTTGAAAGGGAGGCGAGCTTGGTGTAAATCCATACTGGTGTGACGAGAAACTGGCCCAGGTTTTCTTGTGTCGCTGCAAGATCAAGGGTGACAACAACTTGCCTAATGGGCTGTAGAAATGACTGGATCTCTCGAGCTAACTGATCCCAGGTTTTTTCCTGATCTAGTGCTCCCAACGAAGGAATGTGGTGAAGGGTGTGCATCGAGTCGATGCCGCTGATTAGGTGTTCATAGGCAGACATTACTTTGTCTAAATCCTTGGATAGTTTATCCTTGGACTGCATTTTCATTCGGATTTGGACTTTGGTATCCTGCATATGAATCCAATCCCTTTTGGGCACTTTCTCTGGGGCCTGGGGATACCGTGTTGTCCAGTCCATCATTCGGTCCAAGGAAGTCAAGGCCTCCTTCAGCTGCTTGTGCTTCTGCTTAGTCTCTGCCTGCGCTCTTACCAATGGGGCGAATTTTTGTTTTATGGTGAACATTTCCCCATACACTTGACTCATGGTCGCCTCTAATGTGTCTAACTCTTTTAGAATGGCAAGTGGAACTTCATTGACAGGGGAAGTTTTTCTTTGGAGTTGTTGAACTTCCTCTCTCAATGCTGCCCTTTCTTGTTCTGCCCTTTTTCCCCGTTGCTCTGCTTCTTGTAGTCTTTTTTGTACAGAAATGATTTCTCTACTCATTCTAGTCACATTTTCTTCCATGGCTGCAGCGAAAGCTGTACCATCCAATGCTATCATCATGGGATTATTCCTGGTATCAAGGACTATGTCTTTTTCGGTTGCGACTGTAGATGCAGCGGAAGGATTTTGCGCTAGGCACCTTCTCTTCTCTTGCCGAATTTTGAAAGAGAACTGATCAAAGGTGAGCCTGGTGAGGTCGAAGACCTCCTCCTCTTGCCCCTGAGGGGAACCGATATTAGAGAGTGGGGCTCGTGTACCGCCCATAGGTACGTCGAGGGGAGACACCTCGATATCCTCCAACATTTCATCCTCTTCTTGTTTCTTTTTCTTTTCCTCTTCTTCCCATTGTCGGCGTTTGGCTTCAACCTTCTCATGTTCTTTCCTCTGCCTAAGCTCTGCTTCAGCCGCTGCTTCTAATTCGGCCTTCCTTTTCTTCTCAGCTGCCGCGGCTTGCTCAGCTTCCACTTTGTCTAGCTCTTTCTTGAGTGCCTGTTCAGCGGCCGCCTTTGCTTCTCTTTTCTCTTTCTCCTTCTTGGCCTCCTCGGCCTACTTCTTCTTCTATTCTGCCTTTGAGCTCTTCTTACGCTTCTCTTCATCCTCTCTCATTTTCTTTTCTCTCTCTTGCTGGGCTTTGGCATCCATTTCACTCTGTTGGATGGAGGTACTTTGCCCTGTAGTGGTCCGAGGCTTCTTAGCTAGAGAGGAAGAAGCACCTCCTAATTCACGACCCCTTGCTTCCAAAGTTTGGTCATCCGGGTCTTCTTGGTCAGGGTCCGCCCCTGGAGAAAATTGTCTATCTGCATTGTACCAGTTCTTCCTTTCATCATCTCCCAGGCGTTCAACATGCTAATAATTCCATTTGAATTTGGCCTTCTGGGAATGTTCAAGAACTATCCTCTCCGGGTCGTATGTTCGGTACTCTAAAGCCCTAAAGTGATAGCTTTTCATCTCTTCTCCCTCTGCCTCTACCTCCCTGAAGTATTTAACTATGTATGCGCCGATAGTGAGGGGTAGAGTGGGCCACGACTTCTTTTTACCTCTGGACAGGACCCTGGAGAAACCTGACGACATTTGGAAACAGACCTCCTGCATGAGCACTTTGTCTGTAACAAAATGAGGCAGAGCATGTGGTGCCCTGAACGAGCCAAAGACTCGGATGATTGTATATTCGGTGAAAGGAAACCAATGCGCCACTTTGCTAAGCGTCTCCATCGCTCGCCAAGACATGTAGGGAGCGTCTTGGCCGAACAGTTTTCTGTATAGAGCAGGGATGAATACTTGGGAGATCGGCTCTATGTCTGATTTATACCAAGATTACCAAAACACCTTGGTTTGAAGATGAATGGCACGAATTTTTTTGGGATCCCAGTTATGTGCCCATCCTTCATAGTGCAATCTCGCACAGACGACATCTAATATATAAGAGGCCATATAAAATTCGGAAGGCATTCCTTCGTCTGGCGCCAATGCTGAGGATAAATTTGTGTGGATGGAGGTCAGCAATATGTTTGCCCAGTTGCAACAGGTGCCATACACTGTGATGTATTCCATGATAGTTGCCCATGAGCCGTTGAAGGTAGTGGCGTCTGGCCGCCCGTACAATCTGCAAAGCAAGGCAGCCACTAATTTGTACACTTTCCTGAGGCTCGCCACTGGGTATTCCTGGTCTTTCTTGACCTTAAACTTCTCGGGCTCCTCCCACCATTGCCTTATGGTGTCGACTACAGGAACTACATGAGAAATGGCCCATTCTTCTATGTAATCTTCTTCCCGCTCTGGTAAAGAATAATACACATGGGCGTCAGTGCCTTTTAGCGTTGCAAAATTCCTGCCCTCGCTATCTCTGATCATGAACTTCTTGGGATCTGTTTTCTGTATGATCCAATCCATCATCTAAGGGCATGGGAATATTACTGGATGAGTGCCTGCGAGATGGAGTTTGGACCTTTTCACATTTGAGTATATGTCCCGATCGAGGAGGTCTTCCTGGATTTCCATTTTGGTGAACTCCTGGTACACATGGTACCATCGCATGTTGTCCATTTTGGAAAAGGTGCAAAGGGTATCTCTGTATATCGGTGGCGGGATATTTGTATGTCCGTCTCTGTATCTTCCACTGCCACGTGCTTGTCTTTCTTCCGGGACGCTGGTGGTCCCATATCGCTGGAATCTGAGGGGACAGGTATACAATCCAAATCTGCTTCAAATTCACCTATCATTTTCATGAAAGAATCCCAAGATAAGAAAGACGCCATAATGATACAAAATTTTTTTACAGTTTATCAATTACTTCACTGGGACACAGGCAAAACTGAATAAGTGATCTACTGGGTCACGGGGTCGCAAGTTGTACGAAATGGCCAAGGCGCGACCTTGCAACCTGGCGACTAGGTCACAGTGTTGCGGGGTCGCGAGCTGTGAAAAGGGATGAAAATGCGACCTTACGACTTTGCGACTGGGTCGCTGGGTCGCGGGGTCGCAAATTTCGAAAAATCAAGAGAATGCGACCTTGCGACCTTGCGACTAGGTCGCTGGGTCGCGGGGTCACAAATTTTGAAAAACCGGGAGAATGCGACCTTGCGACCTTGCGACTAGGTCGCGGGGTCGCAGGTCGCACTAGGGCTTGCCCAGGGGTTTTGGGCACGCGTGGCGTAGAGTGGTTTTCCCTTTAAATGGAAAAATGCAAAGCTAAATGGGTCCAGACAGAGTCAAGGGATAACTTTTGGAGTAGGGAAGAGGCCATGAGAAGCTTGGGCAAGCAATTGTGATGAGTTGGGGCAATTGTGGTGAAAACTAGAATCAGAAAGAAACCCTAAGTAAGAAATGCAGATAATGGTTGAGGCAAATGACAATTTAAAGGCTGAGGGTGCAGGGATTTGGCAAGAATAACCAAAAAGGAAACAACAGGAGGGAAAAGGAAACTTACCCGGGAAAATCGCACGCCAGTCGACCTGTCAGAGCCGTTTCTTTCTATTCGCTGCATATGGAAAATGTGACCTAGCGACCTCCTTTATATAAAAAGGTCGCACATGCGAGCATTTAATGAGGTCGCAAGGTCGCAGTTCATGTGATTCCAGAGGTATGTGACCTCACGACCTTGTGACCTACGGGTCGCGGGGTCGTGGTTTTCCAAAAAATTGAATCTTGCGACTTTGCGACCTCAAGGTCGCGGGGTCACGGTTTTCCAAAAAATGAAGTTTTGCGACTTTGCCACTTAGTCTTCTGGACTCCTTACTTAGTTTTTCTTTAAGTTCAAGGGGCTCCGAAAAAGTTTTGAAGTGGGGTTTTTTGGAGGGTGTTGTAGAGGCTACAACAGTACACTAGATGCATGGATCTTATGAGCGAAGGTATTGAGATATATATAACCACCCTCTTTTAAGGAAGTAGTGCAACAAATAGTGTGGGTTGATGCCATGGTTGAGGAGTATGACTCCATTATCATAAACAATGCATGGGAAGTTTTCCCAAGACCAGTGGGGAAGTCAGTTGTAGGATCCAAGTGGGTCCACAAGGTGAAGAAGACAACATATGGGAGTGTGGAGAAGCACAAGGAAATATTTGTGGCCAGATATTTCTTTCAGGTGGAGGGGATTGACTATGATGAGACTTTTGCACTAGTCGTAAGTGTTACACAACATTTTGTGACCGTCCCTGCATTCCCTATTTTGAATATTGGAGGACCATCATAATGACACATTTGTACTGTCACACATCATAATGAATGTCATTTCATCCCTTAACATGCCAGGAAAAATATCTCTGTAGATCATTCTTGAATTAGACCCTTAAAAACATGTAATTTTGGGTCGGCGTTGTGGTGTAGTTATGTCCTCATGCTGATGGCTAGATTTTCACTAGGCCTTGCACCGTGGTCACTCTGTCTCTGAAGATCCCCCACGCAAAGCTAATTTTAGAAGGTTTTTTAATATGGAAACAAAGCTTCTAATATATAACAGCTTTGTGAGCAGAATCATGGATGTTTTTTCGGCTGGATGTGGTCAAGTTTCTCCCTCTGGCCTTCTAGTTCCTACAAAAATGAAACTTCCCAAAGGGATAGAACTTTCCTCCACCATAAGTGGATCCCAAAGCTCTCCCTCCACTCCTATAAATTCCTCTTCATCCCATTGATCCTGCTAGCTAGAATAGACCAAGAGCTGGTGTGCATAAGATAGCAAAGAATAGTCCATAGATATGAGAGAGAGTTTGAGCCTTTCACCTCTTTGAGCCGAATCAACAATTGAATGCTTTGGAGATGTGCCCAACTAAACCCGTCAAAGGATGTCTACAACGTCAAGGAGCAGGTTGAAAACTCCCTTTTCTACATTAATATGACATGAATGATTTCTAGTTCCATCTTTGTCTATGTTAATATTCAAAGTTTCTAACTCTCCTTGACTAGTTAGATAACTGTAAATGAATATGTATGCTCATATGCTTTTAGTGTTTGCTTGATCTTTGTGAAGGTGTGTAAATATCGCTACCAATGGAGTGCAAGGCTTGAATAAAAAATATTGAGGGATCACTGCAATGTACTACGTCAAGAGCGTTGGATTGAGGTAGGACATATATTCCAATCCGCATTTCGTTTATGAACTAGGAATTTAGAAACCAACATGTTCCCTTATTGCTAGACCCACCCTAGGGCTAGAGGGATTGCCTCTGTCTACAAAGGGGATTTTCCTGTACAACAAGTTGGCACCCATAATGGGGATGTCAATGCCTGTTGTCTCTTATTGTTCGTTTTGAATATTTTATTGTCTATCCAACTTTGGCTAAATTTGTGTTTCTCTATTGTTTTTGGCTTGTTTGACTGCTTCTAGCGATTTAGCCTTTTTCCAGAGTGATAATTCTGGTTTTTCTCAGCAAGCCCTTTGCTTTTTCCTTTCTTTCCTTGCTTGACACTGCTGATTGTATGACAATCGTGCCCATCTGGGTGAGTTGTCATTAACACATGCACGATTTTTCATGCTTGATGTTGCTGATTGTCTGACAGTCGCGTGCATCTGCATAAGTTGTCATTAACACAGGTGCAATTTGGCCTGCTCGGTGCTGAATACTGCTAAACAACTATGCTAATTCTTGTAAGATTGATTTTGGGCCTTTTTCACTGAGTTTCTAGTGTGTCTTATCCTTTAGGTTGGTTCTTCTGCTTGGATTGATCCATATATCTCCTTTTTTCGTGACTTGCTTGTCTCTTCCATTCTAGTTTCATTATCTCTCATTTGAACAGTGTGGCTTATCCATCCTATGGTTTCTAGGTGTTTCGAACCATTCACTTGGTCGCATGTTCGTTGGGTGTCTGATTTGTTTATGAGTTAGAGTGGTCATTCATTTTTAGCCTTTTGTCTAGTTTCTTGTCCTTTTTAGTCGATTGTACACAAAGTAGGGTTGTCAAGCTTCCATTTTGTGTCTGTTTGATCCTCCCTCCATCGCCCCGAGCATAGATCCCATTACTCATTGAGTCAACTTAAAAGCCCTTTATATTGCATAAGGAAATGCATGCCTAGTTTTAGTGCGTGTTTACATTTGCTTGGATTTGATCTCTTCATGTTTTGACGATCTCGTTCAAAGCTAATCAAAGCTAGTATTTGTTTTTTCTAGTGTATCATTGCATTGTTTCTTATCACTTATACAAAAGAACAAAAAATTTTCATTCTTCCTTCTCATTCGGAAATGAAAATTACTCTTTTGTGTTATTAGGTTTTAGCTGTGTTAGTAAAATAGAGGAAAGTGTCGTTCTTGCATTTGCTTGGATGCTACTTTGTTGCGAACCTCTATCCTTCACTTAGTTAGATTTTCATCGAAATGGAATGATATTATTTCTCTCATATAGTTGCACATTAGATATTTGAGGTAACATTCTGTAAGGCCTTGAAACTAAAACCTAAGTTCAAGATAAACCATAAAATTGACTCAATCAACCTAAGGAAGCATTGAAAATTAACGCTTACACTTAGAGGTCTAGGCTAGTGACGTGTTCTGGCGTCATCAAACCTAGCAATTATCGCTCACAATATTTCATTAGACAATGCTAGTATGGACTTGTGCTCCCCGTACCATCGCGTATATAAAGGGATACCCTTTATATACGCAATCCTTTATCCATAGGAAGCTGAGTCTGCCACCCTGTAAACATGATACATCGAACATAACATTCGAGGAGATTGCCTGAACGTACGTTAAGTCCTTGGTAAATTCATTTTCCAAGGTGTATATTGTAGTTCACGAGAGCTTGGTACACCCTTTTTGCCTAGAGTTCCTGAGTAGTCATTTTGATCTTTCTATGACTCTTTAAATTTGAAAAGATCATCAAGCACTTGTCCTTTCGAGCTCGTTCAAACTAAAAGTGACTAGAGTCACCTTTTGTCCTTTATCGATTCTTAAAACATGAAAAGGAAGAGTATTGTTTCAATGTTATAAAAACTTAATTTCCCACGATTACATCACACACCCACTAAGCTATTTATTAGCCGGATCATGAGTAACTCCTTAATGATTATTGTCAAAGCCTTGAATTATTCATCTCTTTTCTCTTCTTATTCTGAGACAAAGTCACCATGGAAGAACCACCTGTTTCATCTTCCTCTTCATTACCTCATGGTGAAGAGTCTCTTCCCAGAGTTTCTTCTGATACACCCCTATCTATTGGGACCCAAGCTCTCGAACGTGTCGTCATCCTGAGCATTCAAACTCTTACCACTCAGTCTCCCCCTGAGGAGCCGTTTGATATCAACTGGTAGCCCCCAGATCCTTTTTTCTTTATAAGAGAAGATTCCACTCAATGCTCGGACCAGCCTATGACACCATTGTCACATGCTTTTCCCTCCACCACTCGCTAGATTTTCCCTGACAACATGTCTTCGTCTGACATGGATGCCTTGAGTCCTATTAGTAGTGAAGAGACTCTCATATCTACTGGGGAATATCAATTCCCTCCTGAAAATAATCCTTATGAGACATCTCAGCCTTCCTCTCAGCCACTCTTGGCTTGTTACCGTACTTTGTGATAGTTGATTTATGGTGCTTCATCTTTGTACCGAAACCTGTTATGGTCAAGTATTTTGGCTCCTTCTTTAGGGTCGTTTGTGTCGGGTTCATCCTATTCGATTACCATTTTTCTGAAAGTTGTCATGGTTGTCCCAACCCAGCCCACTATTTGTGTGGCTTACTCTAGAAAATCCGTTAGTGTGGTTACATTATTGCCGTCAGTTACTAATGTTCGAGGAACACATCCCAATGCTTCCGCGATGTCTATTGGACCCATTGTGAGTGGATCAAAACCTCACGTATCGGAAGTCAATCAACCTATTGGTAGTACGACTATCCCTTCTAATCCTATTCCAGGAGGTTTGTCGTATATCCAACATATGATGGTTGTTCAACATCAGAACTACCTCCCTCAAGGTTCTCAGCAGGTTCAGGCTCTGATCAATCCACCACATCTCTATGATGTGTTCGGGAACCATGTATATTACCATGGACCCATCCAGTAAGGTCCATTGTATGTTCAAAAAAATTAACCCCTAGTTCACCAGAATCAGTTTGCGTACCAATAGGGACAACCCTACCATCTACAGGGACAACCTTCAGCCCAACAAGGACAACCCTACAGTCATCCAGGTCAACCCTATGTTCATCAAGGAGCGCCTTATGTTCCTCAGGGGTAAACCTATCCAGCTCAGGGACAACCTTTTGTACAACAGAACCAGCCTTCCGTTTAGCAAGGCCCACCTCTTGTACAACAAGGAAAACCCTTCGTCGGCCAACAAGTTCAATCTGGTCTTTAAGGGTAGCTTGACTCATCTCAACCATTAGGACAACCTGGTTTTCAGGGACAACCTTGTTAACCTCGGCATCTGGGCCAACCTAGACCCTAGGGGTAGCCTGATTAGCCTAAGGGCCAACCTTTAATTCCTCAAAGCCAACCGTTGGTTTCCCAGGGTCAACCTTTGATGGCAAAAGGTCAACCCCAAATCATTACTTTCATCCCGCAACAAAATCCATACGTTTCTCCAACTGGGCCTCAGTGGTTTACTCAGAACCAGTACCCTGGTCCCCAGCCAGGATATGGGCAGAATTTCCAAAATTATCCCCTGTGGATAACATCCTCCGGGACAGAACATATGGGCTCTAAATTTCTCCCAACCTGGTTGGAACCCTAATACAGGTCTTTATCAAAGGCCTTCGATTCCTTTTAACTTGTAATGCCATTCCTTGCTACATTAGAACTTCCTGATGTGTTTAAGTTAACTAATGATCCCATTCTTCATAATCCATATTGGCCCCCAGTTTCCACCAATATTCCTGGCGATTATCCCAAGTTCGAAGGCAAGTTTGGAGAAGACCCCTAGGCGCATGTTATGACGTATCACCTATGGTGCTCCTCTAACTCCTAGATTGATGATTCTATTCGTTTACGTCTTTTACAAAGGACTCTCACTGGTGTCACTGCAAAGTGGTACATTGAACTCTCTCGTGGAATATTCCAACATTTCAATTCTCTTGAAATGGCATTTCTCACACACTTTTAGTTACTAGTTCACTATGAAATCAGAACGCACCTCCTTACATAATTGAAACAAGATACAATCACACACATTTCTGATCGCATTCATGAGTGGAGACGACATTGTCGTTTGATCACGTTTGAAATCCCTGATCAGAATCTGCCTGGCTAGTTTACTACCTCTTTCATTGATCTGATAGCTAAGGACATTGATATGGGGGCATATGTCAGCAAAGCAGGCCATTGCTCATGCCCAGTACCTCGAACTAGTTTAATCCAAGTCTGGCATGCTTTATGATCTCTAGCTCGATACTCCACGAGCTGGAACTTTCAAAGCACTGCCGACACCACTTGTCTACAGTATCATTGGTTCCATTTCTCAAACTTCTTGTAAGTCTTCTCTTGCTCCTGCGAAGTAGAAATATTCTCCTCCTACCGATACTACTTCTCAACCACCTTCCAATCCCGGTAAAACCATGGAAGTGAATCCTGTCCAGTCTACCTTGGCAGACAAAGCTTTCAAAGGTAAGAAGAAGGGTAAAGGCAAGGCCAAAGATGATACCCCAAAACAGGATTCTCTTAAAACCAATGTTGATGATGGATCAAAGTGCAAACCTAAGTACCCTTGTCTTAAATGTGAGGATGATCACTTCACTAAGAACTATCCCCAATGGTTTGAAGTGAGACGATTGCTTAAAGGTACTCAGGGGACCCCGGCTGTCCTGAAAGAGCCTTTCCCATCCCAACAGGCTCAGATGGTAGACCAGCTACAGTCCTCTTCCTCATCTGGTTCTCAAGTATTTATGTGTGGCACTATCCCCATGAACGTGGTGAATAGGTCAAAAGATTACACTTCGTCGCCTGGGAAAGAAATTGTCGATGCTCCTTCTACTTCTTCCTTGTCTAATTCTAAACCTCTTCATATTGAAAGGCCTAGTAACTATTTTGTTGTTTGACCGTCTTCTAAAGGTGTGCTTCGAAAATCCCCTTACAATCCTAATGCTTGAGTAGGTTAACATTACAATATTGTTGAGGATTTGGCCCAAGCTCCTTTTGTTATGTTGGCATTGGAGGTTCTTCAAAGCTACCCTACATAACGGAAATCATTACTATCCATCATTGGAGGAATCAATCTCGCTGACTCTGATCTTATTACTTTCAATTTGGAGAACCATGTTCCGCGTCTGCCCCACCAAATTTATTTTCTTATCCAGGTCATAATTAACTCAAAGACCATTCATCGAACTGTAATCGATGAAGGTGCCTCTACATGCATTATGTCTGTGTCTCGTTGGAAAGCCATTGGTTCTCCTTCTTTGAGTTAATATCCTAATACCCTGGAGGTTTTTGATGGAAGATTTTCTCCTTTGTTTAGTATTCTCCCCAGCTTTCCTATCACGTAGGAAGGCAAGACAGTCAACGTCGAGGTAGAGGTTGTTGACACCAATCTAAATTACAATATTCTACTCGGACGGAGTTGGACCCATGCTATGTGTTGCATGCCTTCCTCTCTATTCCGTGTGCTTTGTTTTCCCCACCAAGGGAAGATATTCACAGTCGACCAATTCTCTTTATTCTCCTCTACTTCCTCTGAAGGAAATGTTTTGTATGTGGAGCATACCAATATTCCATATGAGAGTGTGAGAGCAGGTATTTTTAAATATTCTGCCTTAATGGGTATTTTCAACCTCCCACCTCCCAACGTTGCCTCTGTCAATATGATATCCATCAAATCGAATCCCTAGCTCATTCCTTATTCCAGTCAAATGGATTCCTTCAGCGAAGTTATGCCTTTAAGCCCCACCGAAATCAACTATGCTAAAATTTTCTCATCTTCAACTTCTCCTTTTGATCATACTTCTTTAAGTATGCTTCTCGACACATATTCTCAATCCCCTTGGATCGGTTCCTCGGATTCTCCTGATCCCTTGAATGAGACGTTTCCAATTGATGAAGCCATCATAGAAACCATGTCTCTCGAGAATCCTCCCTGGGATGATAATCATCATCGTTCCTCATTTTTACCTAGTCTTGAGGCAATGTCTTCCTATCTTGAGAATGTTTCTTCCCAAGTCCCTTCCCAACCTCTTCAAATGCCTATTTTGACAGATAAAGTTTTTACGGAGGGTAACATGGGAAATATCACTCAAATCTTCGTTAAACCAGGGTTGGTCGAGAAAATCCATATTGGGGTGATCTATTCTCTTGATGAGATTAAGGTCTATACTAGCCTCTTCCGTGAATTTAAAGATGTTTTTACTTGGTCCTACGAGGAAATTCCTGGCATTGATATGAGTATATTCGTGCATGAGATATTCACTTACCCTGACGTGAAACCTGTTCGCCAAGGTCTTTGTCCCGTGCACCTTAGAAAGGCAGTTGTCATAAAGGGATAAGTTGAAAAACTTCTCAAAGAAAGCTTCATTTATCTGATCCCATTGACAGATTGTGTCTCTAACATTGTCCATGTGGACAAAAAACAGGGCACCATTCGAGTTTGTGTGGATTACCGTGACATCAATAGTGCTTGTCCCATGGATAAATATCTCACTCCCTTCATCTACCAGATATTTGACTAGTGTGCTGGGAGTGAGATTTTATCCCTTATGGATGGGTTCTCTAGCTATAAATAGATTAATATACTACCGACCGATCAACATAAAACCGCCTTCATCTGTCCATGGGGAACTTTCGAGTATAAAAAGCTCCCATTTGGCCTAAAAAATGCTGGTTCCACTTTCCAACGAGCAATGTCGTATGCTTTTCACAATATTAAGCACATTGTTCAACCTTACCTAGATGACCTCCCGACTCATTCTGCTAAGCGTCAAGACCACCTGGAACACCTCAGTCAATTTTTTTTTTGTTGCAGATGTTACAACATTCGGCTTAATCCACAAAAATGTGTCTTTTGCGTCAACTCCGATAGACTCCTTGTGTTTTCTATTTCCAAAGAAAGTATTTGTCTCGATCCTCTTAAGGTCAAATCTATCATTAATCTCCCCTCCGCTTCCTCTTTACACCAATTTCAGAGTTTGCAAGGGAAAGCTAATTTCCTGCGTCATTTCATACTGAACTATGCCGAGTTAGCCAAAGGTTTTACGCGATTTCTTAAGAAAGCCATCCCATTCCTATGGGATGAGATTACCAAAAAATCTTTTGATGCACTGAAGACCATTCTTGCCAATGCTCCTCTTTTGCATCCCCCAAATTTTCATCGCGATTATTCACTCTATCTGGCTGCTGCTTTTAGCACTATCACCATGGTTCTGGTACAAGACAATGACAATGGTAATGAGAATGTTATCTATTATCTTAGTCACAATATTCTCGACACTGAAATGTGTTATGCTCATGTCAAAAAATTGGTGTTGGCCGATGTTCAAGCCATACAATTTTTTCGCCAATATATTTTACTCCACACCACAACTGTGATTTCTAATTGCAACCCCATGACATATATTTTAACTCGAAAATTGCTGGGGGGAAAGTACTCTAAGTGGATATTTATACTCCAATAGTTTAATTTGGAGTTCACTACCGCCAAATCAAAGAAATTGTTGGCTTTTGCTGAATTGATCTGCTCCTTACCCTCTGCCTCTGCTCCTTCCAATTCTGAGGAATGCATTCCAGACGACACTCTTTTTTTGATTATCACCCTCAATCCATGGTACGGTGATATCGTCGTTTATCTCTATACTTCTACTTTCCGGTCTGAGTTGACGAAATATGCTCGTCAATGTATCCGTCATCATTCACAACCCTATCACATAGACAGAGATACTTTATACCGTATTGGAGATGATTCGGTCCTCCGCCAGTGTCTAACCCTCAAGGAAGCTGAAAAATTCCTTAATGAATGCCATTCTGGCACATGTGGCGGCCTCGTGTCTGGGTATGCTACTTCTCAAAAAATTCTTCATGCTGGGTATTTCTAGCTTACAATTTTCAACAATTGTATCCTTGTTGTCCGTAAATGTCACAAGGGTCAGATCTACTAGTGCAAAATGAGCACACCACCCACTCACCTCCATCCCGTCATTACCGTTGGTCCTTTTTCAAATGTGGGTATCGATTTTATGACATGTAACCCTCGCTCGGTTAGGGGACATGCTTATATTATTGCAGTCGTAGACTACTTCACCAAATGGGCCGAAGTAATGCCTACATTAACAACTGACGGTAAGAAGACCTCTCAGTTTCTCTTCAATCACATTATTTCCAGGTTTGGAGTCCCTTAAGCCATTGTCACTGACCATGGCTCCCATTTTCACCATTATATGATGGTTGAGATGAATACTCAGTTGGGTCTATGTCATGACAGCTCAACACAGTACTACCCCTAGGCCAATGGCTAGGTCGAAGCCATGAATAAATTTTTAGTCACTATGCTTCATCATACTATTGGGATGCACAAGTCCAATTGGAATCTCATGTTGTTCTTAGCTCTCTGGGCTTATCGAACCGTGGTGAATGAACTTTTTTATGGTCTGGAAGCTACCCTTCCAATTGAATGTGAAATTCCTTCACTAAAGCTAGCTGTCGAATTACTGTTGAATACCTCGCCAAAGGAAGAGCGTCTTCTATATTTGGAGAGGCTTGATGAAACTCGTCACTTCACTGCTCTAGTCATAGAAGCACAAAAAAGCAGGTCAAAGCCCACTTTGACCAGACGGTTTCCCCTCCTACCTTCGTAGAAGGAGATTTAGTCCTCTTGTATGACCAAGCCCATGATAAACTGGGGGCGGGTAAATTCGAACCCATGTTGCATGCGCCCTACATTGTTAAGCATTTTTTGAAAAAGGGGACCTATGAGCTTATTGATTATGAAGGCAATCCCCTGGATTAGCGCCAAAATGGGTTGTATCTCAAAAAATATTATGCATGAGTTTTCTCATGCATTTATTCTGTACATAAGTGTGTTTTTAATTTTTGTACATTTTTGGCTTAGTGCGCTTTGCAAGTAGTTTTTCCTGCTTATTATGTATTTGATTACTGTGCAGATGTCTGTCACTCCTTACGTCGGTTTCGCTGACGGTGCCCCCCGCAATACCCAGAACCTATCCTTCGCTACTTGGGTAATTTATGATCCTAAGGGTGAGTTAGTAGACCTTCAAGGCATTTGTATAGGACATACAAGTAACAATGTCGATGAATACAGTGCAGTTATCAAACCTCTAACTGAAGCTATTGTCGTCGACATTCGTGAATTAATTGTAAACCTAGACTCTCAGCTTGTTGTTCTCAAGCTCAGTGGGCATTATTTTATTAGAAACTATCATATTTTAAGGATGTATTTATGTGTTCATTTTTTAGAAAGGAATTTTGATTATATTACGTGTCAGCATATTCCTAGGAGAATGAATACATTAACTGATGCAGTGGCTAATCTTGTATTAGATATACATTTGTATAATTTGTAAAAGCAATCATCATCACATAGTAAGATTTAGACAGGAAAATAAGCATATATATATATATATATATGGCTTGTAAATCATAGCTCAAAAAATTTATATGTGTTTCAGTTACATCCTGAGATGCCATGTCTCTCAAAAAATGTAGAAATAAAACCTAGGAGTCTAATTGGCACGGTGCTCATGATAGCACATCACTGATTGTACGAGATGTCGCAGTAGTCAATGAATGCGGTTAGAAATCCCCGTAGTGTGCCGCTAGTAAGGATGAGAAATTTCCTCAAATCTCACATACTCCAGGATCCCCCTCGTGAGTCCCTCTAGGTTACATGCAATTTCTTCCTCGTCATCACCTCCCTCGCCATGAGGGGCCACTTCAAACTCTCTTGCGACCCTCCAGGCTATCAGAGATGTCCTCGCGGGTCTCTTTGGTACAACATCTACAACACATGAGAAAATATTATAACACATATAAAAACAAAAAAAAAATTTAATACTCATAAAAATCCAAAAAAATGAGTTTTTACCTCTATCCTCATCCCAGTTTTCCCCTTCTAGAAGTGGAAGATCAAAATCACCCCTAAAATTGGTACTGGTATATGGCCAGTCCTCCACCACGATGAGTTGTCAGCTCAACTAGTCAAAGAACTCTGGTCTCCATGACATATGATGCCCACCTCCTGATCAAGGCATCAGCTCAGCCCAACAGACCATCTGTGGCTCTCGTGATGGTGGCATAGGTACAAATACCTCTTGACGTTGGAATATCGGTAACCATTCCAAGATTAATGATATCAAAATGGACCCATACCCAAACTACTTTAGCTAACCATTTTTACACTTGGTCAGCTGATGTTTCATGTTGATTGTCACTGCTTCTGCCCAATTGAAGATTTTTGAAGACATGAAATCTATGGCTAATTGGAGTTGAGTCTTTTTGGCTTCATGGGGAGCCTAAGATCCGGCAGCCTGAGTAATGGTATGCAACATTATCCTCAAAGGTAAGTCGGGTACTTTATGGATGTCTAGGTTACCACTCTTGTGTGTTTTCCTTGCTCCAAGACAATCTCTCTCTATCAACATGCCCATGCTCTCTCCAAGAATCCAAGTACCTATCATTCGTGTTCGCTCTCCCCTCCATGACAATCATATCAAGAAGTAGATATCAGAGACTTCTATCTCCAATTCCTGGTCATGGATGATGAATTTCTCTTGGTCAATATCCCATACACTGATTAAGTATTGCAGTAGCTCTAATTGAGCTCTCATACATGGGGTCAAGAAAAGTTTAAGGAACCCAAAATTCCTCAGAGCATCTAAGCATGCACCATCCTCCATGGACTGTGCATATTCTACCCCATGCTTCCACTCTTTCCATTCTATTGCCATCACAGCTGTTGATTCTTCCTGCAAAACAAAATGCAAGATCTAAAAATTGAATCGATTTTGACAAGAATTTTTGGAGAAAACTTTGAAAAAATTGTGTGTGGCATTCAATGCAAATGTTTTTCAAACAGAAGCATCGAGCGGCACTTTCCCTATATAAAAATTGTGGAGGTCTGTGCGGCTCCATGCCGAGAACCAACACCGACCACCATGGATATGAGTTTTTCAAACTCTTCCATGAAATGCATCAAGACATGAAAACATATGAAAAATGGATGAATTGCAGGGGAAGTTCATGGCTCTTACCCGGAAGAAGAATATTTTTCAATGGCCTCATCGATTGCCTATAGTCAGCTCCCCAAATTCAAAGTGAAAACCGATGAAAGAGCTCACAATAAAGTGAAAAGGTAAAAGAAATTTATTTTTTACTATTAAGTTATTTTATAACCTTTTCTAACCCTAATTAGGTTTTTGGACACATTTTAGGTTATTTTTTATCATTTTTTCTCGAAAATGGGTTTTACGATTGTTTCTTGTGCAACAATAGGTCCTAAAACTGGCAATGATGAGGAAACAAGTTGTATTTTATTACTTTTTCAGACTCGATAAAAACACGAAAAAGTCACCCCCTGGAGTCATCTTTCAGCTCTTTTCTAACTCTTAAAATATGAAAATATTGTCAAGCTATTGTTGTTTTGAACTTTCTAAAGGCTGCAAAACGTCATTTTCCTAGAATACGTTTACCCCTTTTTCGGGTTGGAACATATTATTTATGAAAAAGGAATACCTTAGTTGAACATGGCTAAGGGGTTCTCTGAGACATTTTTTTTTACCTTTTCATATCTGAGAGACGACCTACGAAAAATGACCTTCTGGAGTTTTCTTTTATGCCTCTTTTCAAACTCTCTAAACATGAAAAGTCGTCGAGTTTTCCCTTTGTCAGAATCATTAAATCTAAATGACATTGGATCCATCGCCATGACGTTACCAAGTTCCTCCTTCCTAGGGCTTGTAAAATGTACCAGGATGGATTTTTCCGAACGAAAAAATTACATGACAAGCATATGCTATCCCCTTCAAGCTTGTTTCCAAAAATAATTGGGGCACTCTCTAGAGATGGTGGGGGAAAATAGAACTAGTTGTCAATTGCATTGGTAGTTTGTCGCTCTTGAACATGACACTTGTCTGCAGTTCGTCTCGGGTTGGGGACATCCCACATTCGTCATTTTTTCTCCATGGGTTTGTCTCATCTTCTCTTTTACTCATCATCATGACCTCAGATCCCTTGATGTCAAATACTACCAAATTCTGGAATCATGTCACCAATATGTTCAAGATATGTCCCTTATGCAGTTTTCAACCCCTGATCCTTTGTTCAATATTGATTCACTATCATCTTATTCCTCTGTCTCGTGTCAATTATGTGTGAAACATTATGGCCCTCCTTTGACCGATCACTTCTTGTCGACTTCAACTTATTATCCAGGAAGATGATCGAGAGACTCCCTTTTGGTACCTTAGAGCTTGCATGCCTCAATGGAAAGTTCTTCGCATTCGACGACAGGTTCTTATCATTGTCCTTCGATCGGGTGATTCCGCAGATGTTTGACTCCAGTTCATTTTTCACATTTCGTGGATTGAACTAGCAGTACCTTGAGAACCATTATCATTATTGGTGGTTTCTGTCATGCTTGTTAACAACTTCCATCATCGGCTGGAAATCAAGCGACTTTCTTTCATGTTCGACTTCAGCTCATTCATTCACATGCCTAAATTTGTACTTGTTCGGGTCGGGATGGAGCACAAGACCTTCGGTTTTGTCTGATGAAATCCAAGTTGCGGGACGATTTGGTTTGTCATGACTGTATACACGACTCTTTTAATTGGATGGTTGCAACTATACCTGAGTCTATTTTATGATCCTTCTCATTGGATGGTTGTGTCCATAACATGGATCTTAGTACATG
Source organism: Pinus albicaulis (assembly GCA_034641835.2). Classification (NCBI taxonomy): domain Eukaryota; kingdom Viridiplantae; phylum Streptophyta; class Pinopsida; order Pinales; family Pinaceae; genus Pinus; species Pinus albicaulis. Next base: position 797,658,910 of record CM076571.1, read on the forward strand.
TTATCTATTATGGATGGTTGTGCCCATACCTTTTACTCATGTATCAGAGATATCAGTCATACTTGAGCTTGCAGGTCCTTCGACAATGACGCTTTGGTTTGGGCATGTTCTCATAAAGTATTTCACCCCTCCCTCTTTCTCAGACTTCATGCTTTAGGGGGAATCTGTTACACAATATTTTGTCACCGTCCCTGCATTCCCTATTCAGGATACTGGAGGACCATCATAGTGACCCCTATGTACTGTCACACATCACAATGAATTTCATTCCATCCCTTAACATGCCAGGAAAAAAATCTATGTAGATCATTCCTGAAGTAGACCCTTAAAAACATGTAATTTTGGGTTGGCATTGTGGTGCAGTTATGTCCTCACGCCATGGTCTCTTTGTATATGAAGATCCCTCGTATCAAGCTACTTTTGGAAGTTTTTTTAATATGGAAATGAAGCTTCTAATATCTAACATCTTCATGAGCGGAATCATGGATGTTTGTTCGACTGGATGGGGTCGAGTTTCTCCCTTTGGCCTTCTAGTTCCTTAAAAAATGCAACCTCCAAAATGGATAGACCATTCCTCCACCATAAGCGGATCCCAAAGCTCTCCCTCCAATCCTATAAATTCCTCTTCATCTCATTGATTTGGCTAGCTAGAATAGACCAAGAGCTGGTGTGTAGAAGATAGCAGAGAATAGTCCATAGTTGTGAGAGAGAGTTTGAGCCGTTTGCCTCTTTGAGCCGAATCAACGAATGAATGCTTTGGAGACATGCTCGACTGAACCCATCAAAGGAGGTCTACAGCGTCAAGGAAAAGGTTGTAAACTCCCTTTTATACATTAATATTACATGACTGATTTCTAGTTCCATCTTTGTCTATGTTAATATTCAAAGTTTCTGACTCTCCTTGACTAGTTAGATAGTCGTAAATGAATATGTATGCTCATATGCTTTTAGTGTTTGCTTGATATTTGTGTAGGTGTGTAAATATCGCTACCAACAGAGTGCAATGCTTGAAGAACAAAGATTGAGGGATCACTGCAACGTACTACATCGAGAGAATTGGATTGAGGTAGGACATATATTCCAATCCGCATTTCGTTTATAAACTAGGAATTTAGAAACTAGCATGATCCCTTGTTGCTAGACCCACCCTAGGGCTAGAGGGATCGCCTCTGTCCGCAGAGGGGATTTTCCTACATAACAGTAAGGTACTCATTTATTAGATCCATCCTCGCACTCTCAACAAAAATGGTATGGAAGACACATCAGATGGATGTAAAGACATCGTTTCTCAATGGAGTTATTGAGGAAGGGGTGTACATTGAGAAACTAAAAGGTTTTGAGACCTTAGATAGGGAGTCACATGTGTGCAAACTCAAGAGAGCATTGTATGGGATGAATCAAGTACCTCATGCTTGGTACACCAGGATTGACAACTATTTCATCGGGTTGGGATTCACCAAGAGTGAAGCAGATGCGAACCCATATCATATTATGGTTGATGATAAGCTTTTGATTATTGTACTTTATGTCGATGATCTATTACTGATAGGTGATGAGCAACTCATAAAGTCTTGCGAAGAGGATCTTTCAAGAAAATTTTATATGAATTACATGGGGCTCTTACACAATTTCCTTAGATTGGAAATATGGAAAAGAGATGGGGAGATATTTGTATCTCAGGGAAAGTATGCCAAGGAGATTCTGAGAAATTTCCACATGGAGGGAAAAAAACCCATGGAGACTCCTCTTGCAGGAAACTATAGGAAGGAGGATGCTACTTCGAGCAAAGTAGTGGATGCTACTATTTATAGGTAGCTTGTGGGTTCACTCATGTATTTGGTGAACACACGACCCGACATATGCTACACATTTAACCAACTGAGCCAATTTATGGTTAAGTCTACCGAGCTCTTTTGGAAGGTAGAGAAACATGTGTTGAGATATCTTAGAGGCACTACATAGTATAGATTATGGTACAAATGAACAGAGGGAGTGAAGCTTCAAGGCTTCATCGATGCAGATTGGGAAGGGAGCCCATCCGATAGGAAGAGCACATCAGGATGCATATTCAACATAAGATCGACAACAATTTCTTGATACAGAAAGAACCATAGATTAGTTGCACTTAGTTCAGTAGATGCAGAGTACATGGCGGCCAGTCAGGAAGCATGTGAGGCCATCTCGATGAAGAAGATACTTGTTAGTTTGTTTAGTCAACATATGGATCCAACAGTGATACATTGTGATAACCAGAGTTGCATCAAACTCTCAGTTAATCTAGTATTCCATGACAGGTCCAAGCATATTGATATCCGATATCACCATCTCAGATATTGTGTTCAGAGATGGATTATGTCATTAGAGTACATTCCCATGTAGGAGCAAGATGCACAGATCTTGACAAAGGTGCTCACAAGAAAAAAATTCGAATTCCACAGGGACATGATCGGGGTAGCAAATGATCCCTTTATTGTTGAGAGGGAGTGTTGAAATGACACCCTAAGGGGGCTTCTTATTTCCCTTAATTAAATTGGAAGAGAAGTTGTAATTTCATCTCATGATAGCTTGTATTAGTTAACTAAGTCAAAATGACTAAGTTAGCTTAGGAAAATTGAGTTAAGTTTTAGAGAGTAGGCATGTAGAGTTCTCCCATGATTTAAGGGGGTCTAGTTACAATTATTTGTGATTTGTAATTATTTAACTCTAGAAATTGAGTTAAAATCAATTTAACTAGTTGTAACTGAGCCATGAGCTAGTGAGAGGTCCAGTTAATTAAATCTAATTAAGTTTAGAAGTATTGATCAATCATTTAACTGATAATTCACTATAAATAGTTGTTGCATGTCAGTCCTAAGGAAGGCCTAGTTGAGACTGAGGTTAAAGGGATGATAACTATTAGTTGTATAATTAGAAAATTGTACAGGTTAGTTATGGAGTCATGTGGAGACCAAGGATGCATTGCGCAATCAAATCTTTGGAATTTCCTATTCAATAGGGTGACAATTCCTCCAAGAGTGTGTGAGTAAGGTAGGCTGACCAAAGGTTGAGAATTGGTTAAGTAATTGACTAATTTTTCCTAGATCAGAGTGAGACAGTTGGCAGAGTGTAGGAATTTATCTAAGAGAGAAAAACATTGTATTGTTTCATGATCTTGACTTTATACAGTATTCAGATAGCGAGGTTTTAGGTAGTGTGCTTTTCCCAGATACATCTTGTGTTGTGCGATTAAGTGTCTCTTTCTTTTACTTGTTCTTCATTATCTTGTTTTAGTACATTACAAGATCAGTTTGAATCCCTTTGTTATATTTTCTACAGTCTCTAGGTCACAATTGAGTATTGTGCATATAGAGCGAAATGTCATAGTATGGATGCATGCATTAACTACAAAATCCATGCAATCGCTAATAACCTCTAAATTGAATGTCAATCTTCTATGCTAAGATCTTTACATTTTAGACAAGGGGACCTTCAAGGTTGGACCATCATTTATGTTGGACCATCATATATATTGGACCAAGGGTTTAACAAATTAAACACCATATGGTGGACCATGTTAAGGTCTAGCTAAAAAAATATAGCCTAGGATCTATTAACTGGGAGGACACAAAGACTATGCATTGAGATTATTGGGATGAATTTCCTAAATGGTGGACATATCTAATGTCCACATTTTGAGTTATGTCAACTAAACTACATTATGATCTATCTCGTTATTTTTTTATATATTATGCATCTAACTCAACTAAAGTAATAAGATTATATTATTTAGACATAGAGAATAATGTGGATATGTATAATTTATGAGTTTGTTGTTTATGTAAGGATACAATTATATTATTTAATTTTAAAGAGAAATTGTGGGACATGGATACAATTTCTATTTATATTGTGAATAAATAATTAGTGCCATGCACATGGTACATAAAGTTATTTGTTTACATTAAAATTGGAAATTAGTAACATTTTAATAGCATGAAAGAAATTATATTGTTTATGATTGTATGTTTTGGTAAACTAAATTATAGTATAATAGGCTAAACAATATCCAAATAAGCATGTCACTAAAGTATCATTCTTGACATGAAAATTGAAAGAGTATTAGTATGCTATTAAGAATTAATTTAATTATTTTTTTAAGCTCTAAACATTGCAATGAGATGTGCTGAATTTTAGTTATTACATGATTTTCCATTGAGTAAATTAGTTATTCAATGTCACAACTCTAAGAACAATAATAATAGAAAAATATGGTCAATGTGAGGTCTTGACCCTTGTTCTAGAGGGCTGAAGATATTATTCCCCATGTATACTATGGAATCTAAAGTGTTAGAGGAAATAAAATGATGTTGTAGAGGGAACTAGTGTTGAGAATCTCCCTTTTCCTTCCTTGAATGATATCATGCTTACATCATTTAATTAATTCGTTTTCAATCATTTGAATATGATGATCAATGTATGATGAATTATTCTAATTTTGTAGTAAATATTATTGTATAATACATTTACATCCTACATGTTTGGTTGTGAACACACAAAAACTATGCATTAGAGGCCATGATTTGTTATTACTATTAATAACAAAGTTGTAGAAAAAACAAATGTTGGAATACACCTGAAGGATATGTATTAATAACAAAGAAATCCACAAACAAAATATGTATTAATAGCAAAGGCTTTTACAAAATAAATCACCAGTGGCTACCCAGGTAATATGACAAGAATAATTCTAACCACTTCAAGTTAAACCTAATTGATTTCTTTTACCAATTTAAATTTAATATTAATGGTTTAATTATAAAAAAACTTTCGCCTTTCTACTAGAAACTTCTGGCACTTTCTTAGCTTCTAATGTTCTTATTTATAAACTTGTTTGTCTATTATTATTTTTATTAAATTTAAAATAAACATATTCCTCTCAATTCACAATTAATATTTTTTTCATTAAACATTCAATTTTTAGACCAAAAATATTAAAAATTAAAAATTAATAAATAAATAAATATAATAATAAGAATTTTGTTTTCTACGAACAGAGAGTAATCGTTGAGTCTTAAATCTGCATCTTTTCCATACATCTTCGTAGACCTTTTTCATCCACCTGAACCTTCCAAGTTGTCAATATCATTGTATATTAATTAAAAAAGAGCATCTAACATGGTTTTTAACTATATTTTTGTGTCTGCTGTTTGATTTAGATTTTGCTCATTTAGCTGCGGAATCTTGCCACTTTCCGCAGCTGCTGCAACTTTCCGCAGCCATTTTGTGAAACTCTATGTTACAGGTGTCTTCAGGGAAAACGAGCCACATGGGCAAGTCAGAAATGATGTGGACATGGATCGTGTCCTATTGGCTCGAGCAAATTCACCTAAGGAGGCTATGGTCAAAGGTGGCCAAGTGGAAGTCAACCGTAGAGTCCCACGGTGACAGGACTCTGTTTCTCGTCACGCGGAGATTTATATGGCCGTTTCTGAATTGTGGGAGACAAATCAACACCTGTACATGGCTCCATAAGCCGAATTCAAACATCCACTCTTCATAGATTTACTCCTCAAAGCGGCCATGATCCTAGATCTCTGGACGTAATGTTTTACGTGTTCTCTATCAGCATAAACTTTAGGAAATTAGTTATATCACCTTCAGTATAAATAACGCGTTTGCATACGCATAAGAGTTAGTTTTTTATTAGTCTCCATTAGCCTCCAGATAGCTCTGTAATGTAATTACGTTGCCACTGTGTCGTAATATCACCTTTCTGTTATGACTGCATTTTAATATATAAGAAGACTCTGTTTCCAAGCGTAATTCGTACTTGAAGTCTGTTGCCAAGGCTGGTGTAGAGGGCCCCTGCACACGCTGAGGTTTTGTGCATTATTGTATAGTTCTTGTTTTATTTCTTAAAGCTCATTGTGCCATAATTCATTCACATGTTTATACATTGCATCTTTCATAGTATATATGCTTCATTTCTGTTTATAATCTTTCATGCTTTACATTTTACTTCTGTCTTTCATGTTTTGTGTTATTGTTAACTGATCAGTGTTCTTGTTTTAGGTTATAAATAGGCAGCCCGAGCATTTGCATAACTTTTTGACTAATGACATGGAATTAATATTGTTCTACTGTTAATTTACTTTTCCTAGTTTCTGTTTAATTTCAGTACTGATTTGTTTATTTCAATCTTGCACATTTGTTTCAGTAGTTAGATTTAGATATATCAAATTGTTCATATCATTTTCAGTTACCTCCGAAAGCCACAGCTGGACTGATGGTGAGGGATTGAATTATGAATGTATAGTTTGATATTAGTTTACTTTTTGCAAGTTAAATATATTAAATTTCATATCTCTGCCACATCTAAAGTTTATGTTCTGATTGATAAGATATTTGAATTATAATGTAGTTTGATACTAGTCATTTTCCAAGTAGAGGTTTAGTACTACTCACGATGCTCTTCGCCATTTCTCCAAAGCGCACTGATCGATGGTGAGGGATTGAATTATGAATGTATGGTTTGATATTAGTTTACCTTCTGCAAGTTAGATATCAGTTACTCAAGTTGTTTATGGTTACTTCCGAAAATCATAGCTGGACTAATGATGAGGGATCAGAAGACAAGTTGATGTAAATTGATTTAGATTTACTTTATTGCAGCTTTTGGATTTACTATAAAGATAGCTTTCTGCTCAATGGTAAGAATACAATATGCCTTCAAGTGATCAGTAGTTCATTGTTTGATTTATTAGACTAGCAGCACATTTCCATTTCAGCAGCAAATTTTCATTTCCTTTCAAGTTTTTTCATTGTATGTTTCAAATTCCTTTTGAAGTTTCAAGTTGGTAAATCATTATAAAGGATATCATTTCCTTGAACAATCATAACCATACTTGTTTTTATTTTTTTTATCTCACATTAGAAAACCAAAAACGACAAAAAATTAAGAAATAGGTTATCTTGCACATATAGTGCGCCACACTTCATTAGCTTACGAATCCCGGATTGATAAATTAATGTAGCAATTTAGGACACACTAAATTGACCAAACATTTTGGCGCCGTTGCCGGGGAAGTGTAACTAGGTAGCCAATTTCTTAAAAAAAAAACAAAATAACAAAAGAAGGGAAAACTTGATAACTTCTTGAAGTATGCTCTCCTCTTGCACCTAGTGTGATCTGGAGGATCAGAAAAGAGAATTATTGGTTTAATAATTTCTTAAGTATGCTCTCTTCTTGCACCTAGTGTGACCTGGAAGAGCAGAAAGAGAATTATTAGCCCGACTTTAAAAAAAAATAAAAAATCACATGCATAGAGCAAGAGATTCTAGGGGAAGAAGCTTTAAGAGGCAATGGAAGCCATAGTTCACTACAACCTAACCCTCTCACAAGTATACCGAATTCCCACCATCTACCCCTAGCCTTAAGATTTTTGGAATTCAAGGAGCAACAATGAGGATTCTCTATACCACCCACTAAATCCCATTTAGAAACAAAGAGATTCCCTCTTCATCCTCCTTATTAGGAAACCAGAGACGCATGATCAAAGAAAACCACTGGTGGCAGAGGAAATAATAGATGGATTTGGAGGTAGAGGTAGAGGTAGAGGAGGAGGAAACAATGGAGACAACAATGGTGAAGAAAATAATGGAAGAAATAGGGAAGGAGACAACTTGTTTGGATTCCCTATAGTTGATGAGGAAACTCATACAACGATGAAAAATATCTCACCATCTGTCCTCCCTAACTTTTATGGATTGCGAAGTGAGGATCCTGAAAAATTTCTGTTTGAGTTTGAAGTCGTGTGCCGAACCTATGACTATATGGAAGACTCTCAAAAACTCAAACTGTTTCCTTCAACATTGAAGGGATCTGCTTTGAAATGGTTCATGGGATTAGCCACTCAATCTATTAGGACTTGGAATGATATGAAACAAACATTTTTGGATATATACTTGGACTATTGTATGCCCACCAATCACAAGGATGAGGTATTCAAAATGATGCAAAAAGAAGATGAAAATTTGGAAGACTTACTTGAAAGATTTCAATACAACTTTAAAAGAGCAAAGATGAGCAACTTAGATGATGAAACCTTGAAAGCCCTCATATTAAAAGCCATTAGAGATGAATGGATAGATATTTTAAACATGATGGGGAAAGGAGACATTTCTCAACTTCCACTTCGTGACATAACATAACTATGTGTCCATCTCTCAAGAGGAAAATCGTCTCCTCAAAGGCCTCTAGGATCCTTATTAGCTAACAAATATGCAACCATCACAGAAGCAGGGCAAGAGATTGGTAATACAGATCGATGAATTCCAAACTGACATTCAGGGTTTATAAACCAACCAGATGACCCTAAAAATCAAAGTAGTTAGAAAGTGTACCGTATGCTTTAGCCATCTTTTGTCCGAAATGTAGGAAGAAACATGCTTTAAGGGAATGTCCCTTGGATGCAAAAGTTGTAAAAACATGTATGATTTGCTCAGAGAATCATGAGATCAAGGATTGTCCTTCAATTCCTGGACTCAAAGCTGTTTTTCAAGAAGACCCAAATTCAATAGAATCTCTCTGTTTTGTTGCAAGAAGACCTTGGCAGGGACAACAAACTCAAGGGTTTAACAACCCTATGAATCTTCAAACCCCACCAAATTGGAATCCTTGGCAAAAACCTTGGCCCCAACATCAAAATCCATATCAACCATGGGTACAAGGGATGCAAAATCCTTATGGGAGATTTTCTCAATTTTATCAATATCCTCCATCTTTTCAAAATCAACAAGCTCCACAACTTCCAAATGTAAATCCACAACTTTCATAGCCATTTCCACAACAACAACCTTCTCAACAAAATCCAAATCCTCAACTCATGCTCCCATACCAACAAAAGACAAATCAACTTCCAGCTCAGCCATTGCCAAATCCTAACAATAAAAATCCTTAGAATACTTACATGGTAGAAGGACAACAATTTCCTACCTATATGATTGTTCCTCTCAACGATGTACAACTCAGATCTGGTAGAGTTTTAGAAAAACCTTCTATAGATATTCAAGAGCAAGATACCTCTGAGGAGGACTCTCTTAAAGTCAATGAGGGTTCTGAGGAAGCATCTCTTCAAAACTCAAATATTCAAAAAGAAAAAGAAAATTTAACACCCACAACTCCTATAGTTGAGCAACCTGCATCTTCATCTACACCTCCTTTTCCCGAAAGACTACAAATTGACAAGGGGGTGGAAAAACAAATCTTGTTGCCTAACTATGATTTTCTAGATGAATTGAAGAATGTTTGTATCAAGATTCCCTTGCTACAAGCAATTCGAGAGATTCCTATTCTAGCAAAAAAAATAAAGGAGTTGAGTTTCAAAAGACCAGGAAGGAAACTAAAAGACACAAGAAGAATCCACCTGGTAGGAAAAATTGCAGATATTATGATGGGAAAAATTACCATGCAGAAGTATGTAGATCCAGGAAGTCCAATTGTCAAGACACATATAAACGGGATAGAAATTCCAAGCACATTGATTGACTTAGAGGCTGCTATCAACATTATGAGTAGACAAACTATGGACCAGCTAAAACTTCCTAATCTTCTTTTTACACCTACTTTACTGCAACTTGCAGATCGATCCATTATTAAACCAAATGGTGTATTAGAAGATATTTCATTCTCCTTAGATTCTTGGGAATATCCGATAGATTTTATGATTTTTCCTCCCAAAAGTAATCTAGGAGGGCACCCACTTATCTTAGGAAGACCTTGGCTAGCCACAGCTGATGCTTTTATTAGTTGTAGATCTGGGGATATGTACATTTCTAATGGTAATTCGACAAAGAAATTCAATTTGTATCCTCCAGCAAAAGCAATCACAGAAGTAGGAGATAATGAATGGGTTGATGATGAGGACACTATACAACCTGTCTTTACCATTTCTGAAATCAGTGAGGATAGTCAAATTATGAACACATTAGAAAATTTTGAGACATCTTCAGAATATGACCCCACACAATTTTAGTTGGAATCTGACATAGAATATTTATCATCAAGACAAATGTCTCTTTACTCTATGGAAGAGTTTGGTAGTTCTACTATTGAGATTTTTCTAGGAAAAACATTGAATATCAACAAACATTTGGAAAGGTCACAACAAGAAGAACTAACCAAAATCTTGCAAAAACATTCTACTGCATTTGCATGGGAGTATATTGACATGAAAGGTATTGATCTTAAGACTTGCATCCATCATATCTATATTGAGGAAAACAATAGACCAATCAGACAACCTCAAAGAAGGATGAATCCAAATCTTAGGGAGATAGTGAAAGAAGAGCTCCAAAAATTACTCAATGTAAACTTCATTTATCCAATTTTAGATAGCTGATGGGTTTCTCCTTTGGTTATAGTACCTAAAAAGAATGGTAAATGGAGGGTATGCATTGATTACAGGGAATTGAACAAAGCAACTTTGAAGGATCACTTTCCTTTGCCTTTTATTGATCAGGTATTAGATACATTAGCAGGTAAAAAGTACTTTTCATTTTTGGATGGTTTTAGTGGTTATAATCAAATACAGGTAGCACCTGAAGATCAAGATAAGACCACATTTACTTGTCCATGGGGAACTTTTGCCTACCGAGTGCTTCCTTTTGGGTTATGTAATGCACCAGCAACATTCCAAAGAGCAAGACTAGGAATTTTTTCTGATCTAATTCATGATTGTGTAGAGGTTTATATGGATGATTTTACAGTTTATGGTAATTCATTTGAAGAGGCATTAGAAAATTTGGAAAAAGTTCTCATAATATGTAAAGAAACAAACCTTTCATTAAGCCATGAAAAATGTTTTATGATGTTTACTGAAGGGATTGTTTTAGGACATCATATTTCGGGAGATGGGATTAAGGTTGATAGATCGAAAGTTGAAGTCATCTCCAAGTTACCTATTCCAAATTGTCAAAGAGATGTTAGAAGTTTTCTAGGATTTACTGGTTACTATAGAAGATTTATAGAAAACTCCACTAAAATAGCATCTCCACTCTTCAAATTGCTTACAAAAGATTGTGAATTAAAATGGGATCTTGAATGTCAATCAGCCTTTGAAACTTTGAAAACAAGAATATTTGAAGCACCTATTTTAAGAGGACCAAATTGGAAACTCCCTTTCCATATTTCTACAGATGCTTCAGATACAGCTCTAGGAGCTGTGTTGGGTCAAAAAGATTTAGTTCCTTATGCCATTTATTATACCAGTAAAAATTTGACTCCCACAAAGTTAAACTATACTGTGACTGAAAAAGAGTTTTTAGTTGTTGTTCATGCAATTAATAAGTTTAGACATTACATAACAGGCTATGAAACTTTTATTCATACTGACCATTCTGCAATTAGATATTTAATGAACAAACCTGTTACTAATGGCAGAGTGACAAGATGTCTCTTACTTTTGCAAGAATTCAATATTACCGTGTTGGATAGACCAGGAAAACAAAATACAGTAGTTGATTTCTTGTCTAGGATTCAGAATACTAAATAAGATTCTCCTGTAGAGGATAAGTTTCCTGATGAATACTTGTTTGCAGTAACTATTAAGACTCCTTGGTATGCAGATATTGCTAACTATTTGGTTACAGGGAAACTACCTTCACATTTATTTCCAAATGAAAAACGAAAAATTATTCAGGAGAGTTCAAAATATTCATGGATTTCTAAAGAATTGTTTAAAACAGGGCCAGATCTTGTGATCAGAAGATGTGTCAGGGAAGATGAAATGCCTGATATTCTTAAGGCATGTCATGATGAACCATGCGGCGGACACTTTGCAGACAAAAGGACGGCCTATAAAATCCTCTCTTTAGGATATTATTGGCCTTCCCGCTTCAAAAATGCAAAACAATATGTCAAAAGGTGTGACAGCTGCCAAAGAGTAGGGAAACCTACCCTTTCAAATTAAATGCCATTGCAACCATAGGTACTCATTGAACCTTTGAAAAATGGGCTTTAGATTTCATTGGACCTATTAATCCACCATCTAAGAAAAAGAAATATATATTGGTTTGTACTGATTATGTTACTAAATGGTTAGAAGCCAAAGCATTAGTATCTGCTACTGAAATTTCAGTTGTTCATTTTCTTTATGAGGATATTTTTACTCGCTTTGGTGTTCCAAGAGAAATTGTGATAGATCAAGGAAGCCAATTCACATCCAACTTGGTGGAAAAATTGATGGAAGAATACAAAATCAAGCACAGAAGATCTACTCCTTACCATCCGCAAGCAAATGGTCAAGTGGAGTCTACAAACAAAGTTCTTGAAAGTATCATCACCAAAACTGTTCATCTACATAGAAGAGATTGGGCAGAAAGGCTTCCTGAAGCCTTGTGGGCCTACATAACTACATGGAGAAATACAACATGACATTCTCCCTATGAACTTGTTTATGGGAAAGAAGTCTTGCTCCCCATTGAGTTCCAAGTCAAGACCTTCAAGATAGCAGTTCAGTTGGGGATGGACTTATCAGAAGCCCAAAAGCATAGAATGGAGCAGTTGAATGAGCTAGATGAGATCAGATAAGAAGCAATTTTAAGAACTGATCTAGTTCAATATCAAAGAGCTAAATGGCATGAAAAGTACATCAAAGAGAAGAAGTTTTAAGAAGGAGATTGGGCATTGTTATTTGATTCCAAGTTTAAAGATTTCCAAGGAAAATTTCAGACTCATTGGCTTGGGCCATATGAGATTGACAAGATCTTTAACAATGGAGCGGTAAGAATCAAGACCATTGATGAGTTTGAAACTCCTCTTATTGTGAATGGCCATAGATTGAAATTTTATCATAAGCCACTCTCAAAAGAGGATTTTGTCAAAATGTTTCAAGAAAATTCTGCAATCAGGCTGGTACAGAAGAATTCTTCTTCTCCACCAGCCTAGTTTTTGTTCTTTTCAGTTAAAAAATAAAAATAAAAATAAAAAAAATTGTATAAGCATGAAAACCAATCACTGATTGGCAGTCTTATACAGAAAATATTGGGTGAAAATCAGGAACACCTGACACCCTATATTTTCCAAAAAAAAAAATCTCTCTCTTTCATTTCACAAGTCTTGTGACCACCCACTCCATTCCATTCCACTTCATTCCACTTCACTTCACTCCACTTCATTCCATTTCACTTCATTTTTCATTCCATTTTCACCAATAAAATTTTTTTTCATGACCATTCCATTCAGTCATTTGTCATCCGTTCATTTCCATTCACCCAAATAATAGCTGTCAATTTCCGCAGCTGACATCTGTTTCTGCAGCTGACACCAGTTTCCGCAGCCAGAAGCAGATTCCGCAGCTACTACTCTGTTTTCAAAAGAATGTACATCCAGATGTTATTTCCATAATCATGAAATAAAATGCAGGTAGGAGGACCAAAAAATGAAGACATGGAGCATTCAAGATATCAATGAAGAGCAACAAATTGAAGACCAAGGAAAAAGGCAAAGATTCCAAGGTATGAGCAAAATTCATTTCAAATAGCATTGGAAACACATTTTTATATAGTTCTAAACCATAAGCTCCATCCATTATGTGCAATGATTATATTGACAAATTCCGTAACCCTTTCACGATCTCCATATGATCCTCCCGCATTCATTCTCAAACGGTTCCATAATTAAAACCCCCGATCTTCACTCATACTCCAATATTCCACCGGTGACAATGAGACGTAGTTGATTTGACTACGGGCTCTTACAACCGCATAAATCCATAGCCGTTGTTTAAACATGCTCACATTTATTTTGCAGCCACCAAATTTCAAAACACTGCTGGATGTGTTATACTCCTCCCATTGTTCTGTTAATCTCACAGCCGTATCTCTACCGTGCTCACGAAACCCCTCTCTGTTCCGCCTCACTCCATTTCATTCTTTGTTACGCTACAGCCTGTATACCCACTCTCTGATATCTACCTACAGTCATTGTGCTCATTTCCATGCATTCAGCCGTTCTACTTCCATTGAACCCTCACGCAGGAAAATTTTTGAAGAGCAGAAAGAAGAATGGGTAAATTTCTAAGAGCAGAACCAGAAGGACCTAAATTCATGGAGGGATATCCGCAAGTAAGGGATATATTGAAGAAATCAAAGTGGCTGCGGTTTATCCAAAAGTTCAGAGGCTATCATAAAGAAGTGACAAAAGCATTCGCAAGGTCGTTCAATGGCCTGGAAGTAGAGATTGGAGACCTTAAGTTTGCGGTGAACGAGGCATCTATAGCATCTGCCACGGAACTTCTTCAAGAGGGTGAGCGTTGGTTTAAGAATAAAAGCATTAGTGATGAAGCCTGGATAATAATCTTATGAAACCAAGGTATGGACATAACTATTTTTAAAAGAGGAATTCCTGTTCATGCATTGAAAGAGGAATGGGCTACTTTGCTGCTAGTTGTTCAAAAATTCATTACCTGTGAAGGCCGTTTTGGGTCCATGTATATGTACCATACGAGATTGCTGATGAATTTTCTAGATAATCAAACTCTCAATCTCCCATATTTTCTATTAAATAGTTTGAAGAAAATGTCTGTGACTGTTCAAAAACATTTAGGAGATGTAGAACCACATCTATATCACCACGGTCTTGTAAAAATTTTGATTGAAAAAGAGTTAAAGGAGAAGGAAGACACATGGGAACAATTTATGATTAGAAATTTCTTTGAGGAACCTCGAGAAATTCCTGAAGGTAACACATCAAGAAGGAGTAGGAGAAAAATAACAAATGATGAAACCCAAAGTACTCCTACTCAAGAAATTCCTGAAGATAGAATACCAAGAAGGAGTAGGAAAAAGAGAACAAATGATGAAATTCAAAATACTCCTACTACTACAATTGAAAGAACTGATAGGGAAGAAAGACTGTCAAAGAGGAAGAAGAAAGAAACTAAGGGTAAGAAGCCAATAACACCAAAAGAGAGAAAAAGTATTGAGGTTATACATCAAACCCCTTCTTCCGAAGAAGAAGATCATCAAGTGTTATCTGAGAGATTAGTTCATCTTCAAAAACAATCATCTATGGCCAAGAAGACAGAGAAAGGGAAACAAAAGCAAAATGACAGTGGTCCACAGCGTGTGAGAAGAAGTTCCAGACTTAAGGGGAAATTGAGGAAAACGCAAATGAAGGGTCCTCATTTCATTGATTTGGGAGAGGAAACATCTGAACAGTCCCCAGCTGACCATAGTCCATCTCAGTTAGTCAGTGAACCTGGTTCATTTCATTCTCAGTCAGATATTGAACATAGTCCATCCCATTCTCAGCAAGATGTTGATGTGAGCCCTTCTCAGCCAGATTTTGAAGATAACTCTCCTTCACGGCATTTTGGGGATAGCCCAATAAAAATGACACCTGATATAGACCCCAAGCAGCAGGAAGTATATGATTATATAGAATCTTTGGAAAGAGCAGCTACGGGCCCCAGTACTTCATCCATTCAGCCTCACATAGTACAAAATGATTTAGTCCAATCACTGAAACAGGAAGTCTTTGAGCTAGAGCTTTTAAATAAACACATTAAAAATGAAAATGAGGCATTGAAGGAACAAGGTAAATTGGACAAAATCATTCATGATAATACCATGCTACATCTGGGAATATGGCAGAAGAAGAACAAGAAATTGAAAAAGAAATTGCAGAAGTTAAGCAGAGCACTAGTGAATATCAAATTTAGATGCTTAATGAAGAAACCTAGGATGTTGGCAGCACCAAGGAAGAAGAGGAGAGGGCTGGATGTACTGGCTGAAGTGTCAAGGCATATGAACTGAAGAAGGATTATCAAAATTTTGGTTGCATGAGGACATGCAACACCTTCACAGTGGGGGTATGTTGAGTCTCAAATCTGCATCTTTTCCATACACCTTTCTATACCTTTTTCATTCACCTGAACCTCCCAAGTTGTCAATATCATTGTATATTAATTGCAAAAGAGCATCTAAAATGGTTTTTAACTATATTTTTGTGTCTGATGTTTGATTTAGATTTTGCTCATTTAGCTGCGGAATCTTGCCACTTTCCGCAGCTGCTGCAACTTTCCGCAGCCATTTTGTGAAACTCTATGTTACAGGTGTCTTCAGGAAAAACGAGCCACATGGGCAAGTCAGAAATGGTGTGGAATGGATCGTGTCCTATTGGCTCGAGCAAATTCACCTAAGGAGGCTACGGTCAAAGGTGGCCAAGTGGAAGGCACCGTAGAGTCCCACGGTGACAGGACTCTGTTTCTCATCACGTGGAGATTTATATGGCCGTTTCTGAATTGCGGGAGACAAATCAACACCTGTACATTTCTCCATAAGCCGAATTCAAACATCCACTCTTCATAAATTTACTCCTCAACGCGGCCATGATCCTAGATCTTTGGACGTAATGGTTTACGTGTTCTCTATCAGCATAAACTTTAGGAAATTAGTTATATCACCTTCAGTATAAATAACGCGTTTGCATACGCATAAGAGTTAGTTTTTTATTAGTCTCCATTAGCTTCCAGATAGCTCTGTAATGTAATTACGTTGCCACTGTGCCGTAATATCACCTTTCTGTTATGATTGCATTTTAATATATAAGAAGACTCTGTTTCCAAGCGTAATTCGTACTTGAAGTCTGTTGCCAAGGCTGGTGTAGAGGGCCCCTGCACATGCTGAGGTTTTGTGCATTATTGTATAGTTCTTGTTTTATTTATTTAAGCTCATTGTGCCATAATTCATTCATATGTTTATACATTGCATCTTTCATAGTGTATATGCTTCATTCCTGTTTATAATCTTTCATGCTTTACATTTTACTTCTGTCTTTCATGTTTTGTGTTATTGTTAACTGATCAGTGTTCTTGTTTCAGGTTATAAATAGGCAGCCCAGGCATTTGCATAACTTTTTGACTAATGACAGGGAATTAATATTGTTCTGCTGCTAATTTACTTTTCCTAGTTTCTATTTAATTTCAGTACTGCTTTGTTTATTTCAATCTTGTACATTTGTTTCAGTAGTTATATTTAGATATATCAAATTGTTCATATCATTTTCAGTTACCTCCGAAAGCCACAGCTGGACTGATGGTGAGGGATTGAATTATGAATGTATAGTTTGATATTATTTTACTTTCTGCAAGTTAAATATATTAAATTGCTCATGACATCTTCAGTTACCTCCGAAAGCCACAGCTGGACTGATGGTGAGGGATTGAATTATGAATGTGTAGTTTGATATTAGTTTACTTTCTGCAAGTTAGATATATTAAATTGCTCATGACATCTTTAGTTACCTCCGAAAGCCACAGCTGGACTGATGGTGAGGGATTGAATTATGAATGTGTAGTTTGATATTAGTTTACTTTCTGCAAGTTAGATATCAGGTTACTCAAATTGTTTATGGTTACCTCCGAAAATCATAGTTGGACTAATGATGAGGGATCAGAAGATAAGTTGATGTAATTTGATTTAGATTTACTTTGTTGCAACTTTTGGATTTCTTTCAACATAGTTTCTTTTGTGTTTGAACAGCAGCAAGAATAATGAGTTTCATGATTAGTAGTTCATCGTTTGATTTATTAGACTAGCAGCACATTTTCATTTCAGCAGCACATTTTCATTTTCTTTCAAGTTTTGTCATTGTATGTTTCAAATTCCTTTTGAAGTTTCAAGTTGGTAAATCATTATAAAGGATATCATTTCCTTGAACAATCATAACCATACTTGTTTTTATTTTTCCCATCTCACATTAGAAAACCAAAAATGACAAAAATTTAAGAAATATGTTATCTTGCACATATAGTGCGCCACACTTCATCAGCTTACGAATCCCGGATTGATAAATTAATATAGCAATTTAAGACACACTAAATTGACCAAACAATAACTTCAACTATACTAATATGTAATCATTTTAATATCATTTTTACCCCCACAAAATATATATATATATATATATATATATATATATATATATATATATATTTCTCATCATTATATAAAATGATTTATTATCTTTTATTCATTAAAATAATAAAATATTTCCTTTTAAATTTTTATGTTTTAATCATTGATGTTAATAATATATTAGATCCATTCTAACCTAAACTTCTCATATGTTATATTAATTCCTGTTATTATCAAATTTATATTAGACCATTCAACTTAAACTTCTCATGTGTTATATTAATTCTTTTTATTATTAAATTTATATTATACAATTCAATTTTAAAATTGAAAATTTTATTTTAACATGTATACCGAAATAACATTATGCATTATAAAATAATTACATCACAAGGGAAATTTTCCTTATTTTAGTTTTAAATGAAATAAGATAAAATAAACCCATTTTTTAAAATTAAACAAATTGGAAATCTTTGATAAAATTAAACAATAAAAACTTAGTTTTTAAATGCAAATGAAAAGTTCTTTATAAACCATCCATCCAACATTCTCTCGAAGATAGGGTATGCATTGAAAACCTAGGTTCAAAGGATAGAGAAGCACACAAAAAACCTAACCTGGGTGATCTTATAGGTTAGCCAACTCTCATGCCTCTTCCCTAAGGAAGACAAGACATGTATGTTTTCATATAAAATTCGGTTACACAAAACTCTATGGTTCTACCTGCAAATCTTAATGGGCTAAAAATTGTAAAACACAGAAAAATCATAAGAACCTGATATTATGAGAAAATCAGAAATACCTGCCACGTTTGTAGCCATTGATGGGTTATTCACTGTTGGCGTTGGATGAAAGTAAAATGAGATGTGTATGAAACCCGCCGATGGATTCGATCGGAAGACGAGGGCTGATACGAGGTAGAAGAATATAAAGGTAAAGTCTGCCTATATAAAGAGGAATTAATGGAAATATGGATCTTTTGGTTAGTTAATTGGAATGAGATGAAATTTGAATTACGCTGTTAAGGCCGTTGAGTGGACCGGGGCTCTCCTTCAATCATTCCAAGAGATCTACATCTCTGAGCCAATAATGTGGAAACACTCTTTTCTTTTTCTTGGGTCCCTTCCTTTTCGAAATTTGTATCATTATATGTTTAATTATTGTAGAATTAATTGATTCTAACTGTAATTTAGTGACTTGTTGTTTATAAATGTGGAGAGGTTTATTTATTATGAAAACTACGTCACTTAAAGTGTTGGTGGTCCAATAAGAGGTAGACTTTCACTCCTCCAAGATGTCTTTGGGTCTTGGGTCATTAACTTGTTTCCTCAACTCCAAACTCTTAGTCAAGTAAAAGCAGTTTTAGAACATACTCCAAGCCCATAATAAATGTGATAGTTAGAATCACCCCAACTATTTTGTTTTTAATTTATTATATTTATATATTTACATTAAAAAAATGATTTAGAGGAAGAAATTTAGTTTTTAATGGTAAGAATCAAATGCTTTATATTTTATGTGTATATATTAAAAAGAAATGGACTCGTTTAATTTTTCTTAAAAACTTTGAATGAGGACCATTTGAATGTAATAAACTAGTCTAAATTCATTTTAACTCCAATTATATTTAGTATTGAGAGGGATTAAATCTCTTTTAAAAAATTTTAAAAAATTTGAATCAGTTTGAATGTAATAAACCAATCTAGATTCATTTGAACTCCAAATACAATAAGTATTGAGAGAGATCAAATCTCCTTTCACTTTAAAAGAGGTTTGCATCTTAAGAAATTTGATCCCTCTAGGCACTTAGTAGATCGAGAGTTAAAATGGATCTATGTTGATTTTATTATTAATTAATTATAATTATCATTATAATTATTAATTTTAAATTTTATTTTTTAATTTATTTTCAGTTTTAGTTTTATGTGATTTGACCAAGTGGAAATGTTTTATTGATAATTATCATTATTAATTATTTTATTTTAATTTTATTCTTTCTAAACAATTACTTTTACACTTTTATTATTTTTTTATTGAGCCCATATGTAAATGTTTTCAAGCATTTACACCACTACAACATCTCCCATAGCATTTTGCTTTTAGATTTAATTTAAAAATGTTATAAAATAAAATTAAAATAAAATATTTTGGTTTTGAAATGAGTTATGGTTTTTGGAAAAGTTGTATTGATAAGCCATGATACCAAGGTAAAATGAGGTGAATATCATAGTTAAGAATCTTGTTATATTGTATGTTTAAGTATTAAGTTTTAATTTAAAAATGTTATAAAATTAAATTAATTATTATTTTTTTAAATGAGTTATGGTTTTTGGGTATGCGGTATTGATAAGCCATCATATTGACCCATGGTATTGTAAGAAAGACATGGTATAAGCCATGGTAGCGGCGAGTGGTATTGTAAGAAAGCATTGTAAAATGAGATGAATATTAAATTATCAAAGCATGTCAAAATAAGTATTACATGAACCAGTGTAATGACGTCCATTTTCATTTAAGGATACTATCATCTTCGTTTTGATTTTCGTGCATGTAATTAAATAAAACTTATTCAAAGAAATTTTTGAACTAGAGACACTAAATAGGCACGTCAAACAAGAACATGAAGCTCTAAAGATAGAAAATCAAATTGAGAAGACCATCAATGATACTACTCTCCTACATTTGGGATTGTGGTTAAAGAAGAACAAGAAGTTGAAAAAGAAGAATAGAAATCTAAGCAAACAGGTCATAAACTTGAAATATAAACTTCTAATGAGGAAGACAAGGGTAGCCATGACCTCAAAGAAGAGAAAGAAGATGAAGTTAGATGTCTTGTAAAAAGTATCAGAGAAGATACAATGATAAGACGAAGACTCACAATTTTGTATTCGCATGAGGACATGCAATGGTCTGTTAGTGGGGGTATGTTGAGCCTCAAGACTGCCTCAATTTTGACATCCATTTCACTACCTTTTCCTTCTTTTTTTTCAAACTCCATAAGCTCAAACAATATTGATTTTCACATTTTAGCTTGGTAAGGTACTTTAATGATCTCTTTTTAATATTTTAAATGTTTCTTATTATTTGAATAAAACTTGTATTTAGTTACAGAATTCATGCAATTCTGCAACTAATCTCTATTTTTGTAGCCACCACCATGGTTTAATAGGTTCTGAAAAATGAATGAAGGATCAAAGTACATGGGCAGTTGGGAAATGATCCATTCATAGATTTTATCCTATCTACGTGTCCAAAATCGAGAAGGAAAGCGCCTAGGATTATGGTCAAAGGGTTAGTCAAAGCAAAGAACCAAAACAAGTGAGTGAGAAGATTAAGCTTCACGATTTTCTCTCCATGTAGCAAATTGTGAAAGAAACAAAAATCACATTTCTGTTTAGAGTTTTATGCCTAGTTTGATTAGTCTCCAAAGGTGTGATAGCCTTAAACATTTAATTCGACTCTGTTATAAATACCGGGCAGTGTAAACCTAAAACAAGCTTGATTTTATTATAAAATTGTCATACGTTAAAACTTTGTTTTTATCAATCAAAGGAGAAGGTGTTCCTGGAATCATATATGCGTATTTTGTTGTGAATAATTTCACAACCATTCTGTTGTGGAGGGCCCCTGCACGGAAGAGGTTTAATAGTTTAGCTTTCTATCATTTCATAGTTTAATATATTGTGCTTTTTGTTGTGTTTTCTGCATAGATAGATTCTCAATTTACCTTGTTTTCTAATTACAATTGATAATATAGATACTCCTTTTAAATTTCGTAGATTATGTTGAGATTCAACAAGATGATGAGCTTAGTGAAAATTAAGCACCTCCATTAAGTAGGGCCCGCAGACTATTTTTAGGTGTATGTCTATTTTAGACATGGTGAGCATATTCTATAAGTTGCAGGATGCTATTTTTAGGTGATTGATCAAGTTGGAAAAATAGATGAGATTCTATTTTTAGAAGATTGGGTGAAGTTTATTTATAGATCGCTAATCTAAAAATAGATGCATGTCAATTATTATTAGCCCTTAATAATAATCCGACAATAAATATCAACTTATTCTCTTGGAGTATTTTATTTCAGTAAAAAGATTTGGAAAATCAGTGGGCTAAAGGAATTACAAAATTCCTAGGGTGGTTGGTGACTCATGCATGGAGGACTCAGTTAGAACTGAAGTGGAAAAGTTGTGAAAGAGTTAGAAGAGTAGTTATGGGAGTTGTTATTTAGTTTAACTCAGCTAAGTGAGTTAAACTTAGTTGTGCTAGTTGTATCTAGTTCTAACTAAAGATACACTAATGAGAGTTTAGTGAATTAATTAGTTAATTAATTCACAACTAAGAACTCACTTGCAACTGAACAAATACAGTAGTTAACTACTTGCATGTTAGTTCTAGTGGAGACCCAATGGAGAGATAGGTAAAAAGGGTGAGATGGAATATCTGTTGTGACTATAGTGATGCATTCAATGCATATGACACAAATTGGAGATGCCAATGAGGATTGCGTAGTCAAGGCAAGGAAAATTCGAATTCATTCAGGGGTCTTCTTCAACAGGGATTGTGCAGTGGAGGTAGGATGTCAGGAGGCAAGAAATTGGTGTATAGATATTCAAATTTCTGCATGACAGTGCATGACGATTCTATATTGTACTGAGAGCTTGATGTACTAAGATTTGTATGAGATTTTTAGATGATTCCATTGACATACATAATATATGATATTTGGGGGTTTTAGCTTTAAGCTTTCCCATTAAACAACTGTGTTTATGTGCGATTGATTTTTTTCATGTGTTTGCAATTGGCGATTTAATTTCTGCAAAGAATTAAGTGGAAGGATTATGTATTTAACATAAGATTAATTTGTTAGATCAGGAGAATCTGGTAATACTATCAGTATTAATAAATTTCTACATGGTATTGGAGCAGTGTTAATCACTGGAGATTGAAATATTGAAGGGGTGTTGAGTTTTGTGCTGGTGGAAAATTCAAGTTTGCTGCAGAAATTTCTTGGTGCGACAATTGAGTATTCATTGAAATGGATTTCAATGGGTTGCAGTTGGAGTATGCCCTTGAGAGTAGCTCGAACTACATATTCTGGAAGGACAGGATGGAGGTAGTGCTTGAAGATAATGGATTGAAGGAGTTCATCGAAAGAGATGTTCCTAAGCCTACTTTTAGCAATGCTTCATTACTTGACGCATGGCAAAAGAAGGTAGCGAAGACAAGAGGAATTTTGTTGGAAGGTGTGAAAGGCCATATTGTGTCAAGCCTTCATGGGAAAGCCACTCCATTTTCAATGTGGAAGGCTTTGACATATCTTTTCCAAAGAAGAAGCGAGCATAGGAAGTTGGCACTAAAATATAAGCTCAAAAAAATCAAAATGGAGAAGGGTGACAATATTCCAAAATATCTCACGAAGTTTGTATAATGTAGGGATGACTTGGGGAGTGTGGGAATCACAGTTGCAGATGATGACTTGGTGAGATTGGATCTCCTTGGGCTTCCGAAGAGTTGGCATAACTACGAAGACTCTGTCAATGAACAGGAGAAACAACTAGATTAGGAGTGACTTTGGTTGGATCTTGTGCAGGAGGAGATAAGTCGAAATACTAGGGATGGCTCTTCATCGAAGAATGATGATGAAGAGAATTGTGCTTTGGCTACCAAAGCAAGGAAAGGGAAGGGGAAGAAAGCCCATCCAAAATCTGAGGCTAAAGGCAAGAATCTGGATTTGTCCAAGGTGAAGTGTTTTCACTATCATGAACATGGGCATCTCGCCACTAATTACCCACAGAAAAAGAAGAACAAGCAGGCTGCTGAAGCTGAAGCTGGAGAGGCCTTAGCCTCGCAGTTTGAACTTGATTTCTCTTTGATCGCATGCTTGGTTTCAAGCGCAATGGGATCGGTGTGGTATATTGATGGTGGTGATTCCTTCCATATGACAGGAGACAAGGAGTTGTTTAGTGACTTGGAGGAGAAGGATTTCCAAATGCATATAGAGATGGGCGATGATGGTAGAATACAGTGCGACTGACATTAGAACCATTACCTTTGAGAGGTAGTCAGGTAAACCATTTCTGTTGAAAGATGTTATGCATGTTTAAGGTCTGAAGAAGAACTTGGTCTCAGTCGCTATGTTGGAGGACAAAGGTTATGACATTGTTTTTAGCGAGGGAAAAGCTTTCCTGCGAAATAAAAAAACGGTCCAAACCAAAAGGATAGGGATTCGAGTTAAGAATCTCTGCAAGCTGGAGGTAGATGGCTGCGCTGCAATGATGGGCAAAGCATAAGAAGTGGTGAGCTGAGCTGAGGGCGAATTATGGCACAAGAGATTGGGCCATCTTCACCATGGCACCTTGAAGATTTTGCAGCAGATTGCTACTATACTTCCCAAGGGTACTCTTGCATAGTCAGATAAGTGCAAGGGATGTACTATGGGTAAGTTTGTGAAGACCACCTTTCATGAGAAGGAGAACTGTGCTTTGATGATCTTGAAGAGAATTCACACAGACGTGTGTGGACCTTTCTCGGTTTCTTCAATAGAAAAACATAGGTATTATGTTATTTTTATTGATGACTATTCTTGTAGATGTTGGATCTTCTTCATGCAGAAGAAGAGTGAAACATTCTCAAAGTTTTGTGAGTTTAAAGCATTGGTGGAGAAGGAGTCGGGGAAGCAAGTGAAGGCTCTGGGGAGCGATAATGGTGGTGAATATATCTCTAACGAATTCAAAGACTTCTGTCGCAAAGAGGGAATTCGAATATAACTCATAGCACCTCATAACCCACAGGAAAATGGGGTCGCGGAGAGGAAGAACAGAATGATTGTGGGTGCTGCACGAGCTATGTTGCATGACTAAGGCCTACCGATGCACTTGTGGGCAGAAGCATGAAACACTTTGGTTTATGTGAAAAATCGTTGTCCTCATAGAGTACTTGGTATTAGTACACCTGAAGAAGATTTTACTAGTAAGAAGCTTGATATTTCTCATTTGAAGATTTTTGGCTCATCTGTTTACATTCATGTGACCAAGGATGCCAAGAAGAATTTGGAGTTGACTGCAGAAGTTGGGATATTTGTGGGGTACATATAAACACCCCATAATTATTTTGTGTAATTTCCAAACAGTTGAATGAATGTGGTGTGATGGGATATAAAATTCAATGAGGTGAAGGCCATGAAGTTTTCTCTTGAGAGGGAGCTACACTTGCATGCAGAGGAAGAGCTATTTGCTCCCAAAGATGAGCCTCTAGATGTGGATCAGCCACAGGAGGAGAATAATGGAGTGGAGGAGTCCACTCATGGAGAACCAAACATTAGGATAGGCAGAAGGCATACCATAGAAGCTGAGAGACTGAAGCATGATGCAACACAGAATGTAGGATTCCCTACATCACATCGCAGACAAAGACAGTCACTTGACCGATTTACTGGATACATGGCTCTTGTGGAGTATTGCAAGCCCATGGATACTCCTCTTCTAGGAAATTGGAGGAAAGAGGATGCTACATCGACAGAGGTAGTGGATGTCACTGTTTATTGAAAGTTGGTGGGTTCGCTGATGTATTTAGTTAATACAAGACCAGAAATATGCTATGTGGTGAACCAACTTAGTCAAGCGATGGTTAAGCCTACCAAGATCTTTTGGAAAGCAGCCAAGCATGTCCTGAGGTGTCTCAGGGGCACATCTGAGTATGGCTTATGGTATAGACAGACAGATGAGGTGAAGTTGCATGGCTTCCCAGATGCAGATTTGGTAGGCATCCCAATGGATAGAAAGAACACATCAGGAGGGGTTTTCAGTATAGGATCTACAACAATTTATTGGTATAGCAGGAAACAAAGATTCGTGGCACTCAGTTTAGCGGAAGCAGAATACATGGTAGCAAGTCAAGCTGCATGTGAGGCTATCTGGATGAGGAAGATCTTGGTCGGTTTATTCGGTTCTCATTTGATCCTATAGTGATACATTGTGATAATAATAGTTGCATTAAACTCTCAATTAATCCTATGTTTCATGATAGATCTAAGCATATAGATATCTGGTATCATCATATCAGATATTGTGTGCTGCGGAAGATCATGTTGCTTCATTACACTCTTACAGAAGATCAGGATGCAGATATTTTGATGAAGGCGCTCAACATGAGAAAATTATAATACCATAGAGGCAACATTAGGGTGAAGGATAATCACTATCTTATTGATAGGGAGTGTTGAGATTCAACAAGATGATGAGCTTAGTGTAAATTAATCACCTTCACTAAGTGGGGCCCTGATCCAGGTGGATATTGGTGGTCACCCACCTATTCCATTTGGGGCTCCACCATTGTCTATTTCAGTTTTTCAGTTTCGGCACAGTTTACTATTTTTAGCAGTTTTTCGGGCCCTAAACTTCCGGAGCCGTTTTGAGGCCCTAAATGACGTTTTTTGGGAAAACGGAGAGCAACATGGGTCCATGGACCAATTTTTCTCATTCCAAATTTGTAGTCCTCAGATAGATCTTTCTAACGAGGTATGGTACACGTCAAACGGAGATCGTATGCCAAAGTTACGCCCCTAGGAAGTTGAAACACCAATTTACCCAAACGGGGCCCATAGTTTTGGCGCTTCATCTCCTAGGGTTAGGGTTTTGGTTGTTTAGGATTTCCCATTGTTTCTAAATGATAAATAGGCCCTCAAGCCTCATTGTAACTCAGTTCAGAGGCACAGCAACGCCACATCTCTTCTCGAGAGATAGCTACCCGGCGCCACAACTAGTTTATTTCCGTACGTACGCAAGCGATTTCGGTTCTTTGATATTAATGAAATGAAGTGTTATTTCCGGCACATCTCTTGTATTTATGGTTATACGCTTTGTTGCGTTCACCGCCGTCACGGATCAGTGGTATCAGAGGGGTCTCCTTTTTCTTGATCCTTCCTTGCATGTCCCCAACGAGGTCGGGGTATAAGGAGTTAGGGCTCGATCTGGTGGAACCTTTGCAAGATCAGCCTCGCAAACCTCGACGGACGCCCATGGGGGATGAAAAGAAAGATGAGGGAGCAGGAGATCCTATCAAAATATTGCTCGAGGAGGACCTCGAAAAACAAAGGAACGCGATGATGGATAACTTTGCTTAGATCCTTCAATGGCTACCCACCGGCGGCGCATCTGCATCCAGCAGCCACTCTGGAGGCGCGACTCCTTTTAAGGTACAAGTAAATTTTGAAATTCCCATATTTGAGGGTCAAATAGACGCAGATGCCGTAGATAGATGGTTGAATCTGTTAGAAGGATATTTCTCGGTTCATGACTTTTCAGACCGGGAGAAGATTATTTTTTCACTCCTTAAAGCTACCCCCCATGTTAAGGACTGGTGGGAAACCTACTATGAGAACAAGGACCAGACAGAACCCTCTCTGTTCTCGGCCGTACCAACTTGGAATTCTTTCCGAGACGCCATCAAGGAACAGTACTATCCCGTGGGGAGCTATGAGGACAAGTACATACAATGGACCACGTTGCGACAACAAAGGGATCAAGATGTGCATGAGCTGACGAATCTGTTCCATACCCTGCGCACAAAGTTGGGCATCAAAGATTCAGAGAAACATCTGGTGCTAAAGTATCGCAGCTGTCTGCACAAATACATTCAGGAGGAAATGGAGTTCCTTGACATCTCCTCGCTTGGTACGGCATACCGGTATGCTGCCAAGATTGAGCAGAAATTCAAGCAGAAAAAGCGAGACTTTGGATCTGCGAATCAAAAGCAAGGGAAAGGTGCTTCCAAACCGCAGAACAAAGGGACCGAGCCAAGGCATGGCGGCTAAGGACAACTCATCGAAGCCACAAGAAAAGAACAACACCGCAAAGCCAAAGAAGGACACGGGAAAGTGGTGTGAGTTCCATAAGAGCTCCACTCACAACACAAGTGAGTGTCGGGCCAAGCAGTCGCTAGTGGCCGAGATGAGGGCTTCTGAGTCAGATGCATGCTCTGACTCCGAATCAAAACCTGAAAAGGCGAATGAAAAAGGGAAACAGATTATTGATGCAGAGCCCAACGCCATTGTTGCCACTGCAAAGATCCAAAAGGAGGAACCGGAAGATCCAGAGGAGGAGGAACGTCTCTTCCACTCCCAGATGTGGGTAAAGGGCTCCCCGGTACAGTTCATTGTCGACAATGGGAGCCAAAGAACCTCATTTCAGCAGACGCCGTGAAGCGGTTGGGCTTGCCGACCACAGCTCACCCACATCCATACACCATCGGGTGGCTTCACCAAGGACGAGATCTCCGCGTCAGCCGGCAGTGTCGCCTTCCATATAGCATCAAGCCCTTCACGGATGAGGTACTATGTGACGTTGCTCCTATTGATGTTTCTGATGCATTATTAGGACAACCATACTTGTGGAAGCGTCATGCTGTGTATGAGTCTCGGCCTCGTGCTGTTATTGTTACTTTGGGAAATAAGTTGTACAGGATACCAGAGGTACCACCTCCTGCCGCTATCTCTTTGGTTACTGCAAAACAATACAGTAAGCTCATTTCCCAAACCAGGAAATTCGTTTTCCTGATGATCCGCCCCCAGGGAAAGAAGAAGACTGTGGCCACGACCTCCAGACAGGGCTCCTCTACACAACAACAACAAATGGATAAGGTTGTGGAGGAGTACAGGGACATATTCACCTCACCCACAGGGGTTCCTCTGCACTGTCAGGTCAAGCACCCGATTGATCTGACCCCCGGTGCGCCGCTACCTAATGGACCGATCTATCGGCGCTCTATTCTGGAAAATGATGAAATCAAGAGGCAGATTCAGGAGCTGTTGCAGAAAGGTCACATCAGACCAAGTTCATCGCCCTGTGGGAGCCCGATCGTGTTGGTACAGAAGAAGTATGGGACGTGGAGACTCTGTATTGACTATCGGGCGCTGAACAAGATCACTGTCCGGAATAGGTACCCAATCCCACGGATTGATGACCTTCTGGACCAACTCAAAGGTACAAAATATTTCAGCAAGATCGACCTGAAGTCTGGGTATCACCAGGTACCAATTGAACCCTCCGATGTGTGGAAGACTGCCTTCAAAGCCAAGGAAGGCCTTTTCGAATGGCTGGTCATGCCTTTCGGGTTGACGAATGCTCCCGCCACCTTCATGAGGATGATGGATGACATCTTGCGACCATTCACCAACTCATTTGTAGTGGTGTACTTGGATGAAATTCTGATCTTCAGCCAGACTTGGGAAGAGCACCTTCACCACATCCAACAAGTCCTCCAAACACTGCGGCAACACAAGCTGTGTGCCAATTTGGAGAATTGCACTTTTGGCATGACCCAGGTTCAATATCTGGGATACATTATTGATGAAAGGGGGTGCATGTGGATCCAGCCAAGATCCAAGTCATTCGGGATTGGCCAGCCCCAACCACTATAACAGAGCTTCGCAGCTTTCTGGGTCTTGCTAATTTCTATCGGAGGTTCGTGTTCGGATTCTCTCATATCACTTGGCCCTTGAGTCAAGTCACCAAGGGAGGAGCGAGAGCAAAAATTTTTTGGTCGGAACCTCAACAGAAGGCGTTCACAGAACTGAAAAACTGCCTCTGTTCTGCCCCAGTGCTCACTTTACCAGACTTGCAACAGCCATTTGAGATCAAGATAGATGCCTCTGACTATGCTATTGGGGCAGTTCTTACTCAACATGGACATCCAGTGGCATTTCACAGTGAGACATTGTCTGACACAGTTCGCAAGTACCCCACATATGACAAAGAAATGTACTCCATTGTGAAAGCTTGTCGACAATGGAAGCATTACATTTTGGGGAAGGAAACAATCATCCATACAGACCACAGGCCCCTGCAGTTCATACAGACACAAGGGAAGTTGCAGAATGATCGCCATCAGAAGTGGTCTACATATCTGCAACAGTTTCATTTGAACATCAAGTATAAGAAGGGTAGCACCAATCATGTTTCAGACTGCCTCAGCCGACCACCGATCGTGGCGCTCACCACTGTGCTCAACTCTTGTGGGCACGAGACTTCTGATTGGCCGCTTCTCTATGAGAGTGACCCAGAATTCGGCCAAACTTACAAGGCACTCTTGGGGGGTACGCAAGTTCCAGATTTTCACCTCCAAGATGCACTTTTATGTCACATGGGACACCTTTGTGTTCCTTCAAGCGAGCGTGCTAAGATGATATGGGAAGCACACTACAGTCGAGTCGCTGGGCATTTCGGGGTCGAGAAAACAGTAGCAATCCTGCAGCAGTATTTCTATTGGCCGAACCTTCGAAAGGATGTCGAGAAGCACATCAGATCCTGCACTGCTTGTGCCATTGCCAAACCGACCATCAAGAAGCAAGGCCTATATACTCCTCTACCTACCCCTGGTCGACCTTGGGAATCCATCTCCATGGATTACATGTCGGGCCTGCCTTCTACTAAGCAGGGAAATGACTGTGTTTTTGTGGTCGTCGACAGATTCTCGAAGATGGCCATTATGGCGGCTTGCAAGAAGAATATCACAGCAGAAGCCACTGCTAAACTCTTCTTTGAACGAGTGTGGGTGCACTTTGGGATCCCACAGTCTATCATATCAGATCGGGATAGCAGGTTCCTCGGCACATTTTGGTCCAACCTCTGGTCTATGTTGGATACCAAGCTCACCAAGTCCACAGCTTTCCATCCCCAAACAGATGGCCAGACAGAGGTTGTCAACAGAATGATTGTACACATTTGACTCATGTACAATTCAAAGCATCCACGCACATGGGACGAGAGCCTCCCCTATGTACCACATAGTTATAATCGGGCTCTCCACAGTTCAATCGGCCATAGCCCCTTTCAGGTGGGCTTGGGATTCTAGCCACTATGTCCCATTGACGTAGCCATGCCATTTGCAGCTGCTCAGGCCGATTCAGCGCACGTCCAGTCTGAAGTTGACAAAGCAAGTAGCTTCATCGAGCGCATTCAACACATCCGCCAACAGGTTCATGATATATTGGACAGAGCCAATGCGAAGTACAAGCAGCGCCATGATCAACACCGGGTGCCACACAACTTCGAGGTGGGCGACAAAGTATGGCTGCATTTGCAGAAGGAGCGCCTCACTGGACCTCACCGCAAGCTTCGCCCGCTCCGATACGGGCCGTACACCATCACCAAGGCTGTAGGGAACAATGCTTTCGAGCTTAGTATTCCACCATTCCTTGGTCTGCACCTAGTCTTCAATGTGGATCGCCTTCGTCCTTACTTCCCACCTCTACTGGACACCTCGGACATTGCAGAACAACTCACACCAACAGAGTTAAATCCAGACTGCATGGAACAGGCCACCACAGATTGTATCATGGACATGCAAATCAAGAACACTCGCCAGCAAAAGATCCAACTATATCGGGTTGTCAAAGCTGGCCAACTCCTGCACCAAGGAAAGTGGTTCACCGGGGACCAAGTTCAGCAGAAATTTCCTCATCTCATGGAGGAACTTAACGCAATGGGGACCATTGCTTCCTAAGGGGGGAGGAATGATCCAGGTGGATATTGGTGGTCACCCGCCTATTCCATTTGGGGCTCCACCATTGTCTATTTCAGTTTTTCAGTTTCGGCACAGTTTACTATTTTTAGCAGTTTTTCGGGTCCTAAACTTCCGGAGCCGTTTTGAGGCCCTAAACGACGTTTTTTGGGAAAACGAAGAGCAACATGGGTCCATGGACCGATGTTGCTTGTTCCAAATTTGTATTCCTCGGATAGATCTTTCTAACGAGGTATGGTACACGTCAAACGGAGATCGTATGCCAAAGTTACGCCCCTGGGAAGTTGAAACACCAATTTACCCAAACGGGGCCCATAGTTTTGGCGCTTCATCTCCTAGGGTTAGGGTTTGGCTGTTTAGGATTTCCCATTGTTTCTAAATGATAAATAGGCCCTCGAGCCTCATTGTAACTCAGTTCAGAGGCCTGTAGCCGCCACATCTCTTCTCAAAGATAGCTACCAGCGCCCTAGCTAGTTTTATTTCCATTCTGTCTGTAAGCAAATTTCAGTTCTTTGATATTAATGAAATGAATTGTTATTTCCGCTGCATCTCTGTATTTATGGTTATACGTTTATTCTGTTGCGTTCCTGCATAAATCTGGATCAGGCCCACAGGCTATTTTTAGGTGTATGTCTATATTTATACATGGTGAGCATATTCTATAAGTTGCAGGATGCTATTTGTAGATGGTTTATCAAGTTGGAAAAATAAATGAGATTCTGTTTTTAGAAGATTGGGCGAATTCTATTTATAGATCACTAATCTAAAAATAGATGCCTGTCGATTATTATTAGCCCTTAATAATAATCCGACAATAAATATCAACTTATTCTCTTGGAGAACTTTATTTCAATAAACAGATTTGGAAAATTAGTGGGTTAAAGAAATTATGCAATTTCTAGGGTGGTTGGTGACTCATGCATGGAGGACTCAGCTAGAACTGAAGTGGCAAAGTTTTGACAGAGTTGGAAGAGTAGTTATGGGAGTTGTTATTTAGTTTAACTCAATTAAGTGAGTTAAACTTAGTTGTGCTAGTTGTATCTAGTTCTAACTGAAGATACACTAGTGAGAGTTTAGTGAATTAATTAGTTAATTAATTCACAACTAATAACTCACTTGCAGCTCAAAAAATATTGTAGTTAACTACTTACATGTCAGTTCCAGTGGAGACCCAGTGGAGAGATAGGTGAAAGGGTGAGATGGACTATCTATTGTGACTATAGTGATGCATTCAATGCATCTGACACACATTGGATATGCCAATGAGGATGGCACAGTCAAGGCAAGGCCAATTCAAATTCATTCAGGGGTCTTCTTTAGCAGAGATTGCGCAGTGGAGGTAGGTTGTTAGGAGGCAAGAAATTGGTGCATAGATATGCAAATTTTTGCATGACAGTGTATGACAATTCTATATTGTACTGAGAGCTTGATGTACTAAGCTTTGTATGAGATTGTTACATGATTCCATTCGTATACATAATATATGATAGTTGGGTTTTTTAGCTTTAAGCTTTCCCATTAAACAACTGTGTTTATGTGTGATTGATTTTCTTCATGTGTTTGCAATTGGCAATTTAATTTCTGCAAAGAATTAAGTGGAAGGATTTTATATTCAACATAAGATTAATTTTTTAGATCAGGAGAATCCAGTAATACTATTAGTATTAATAAATTTCTACAGATTAAACATGCAATTCATTTTCATACAGTAGACATATGCTCTGTTTTCATTTTTATTACAAATAGTTTTCAAATTTCCATAGTATAGATTCTCAAATTTGATATTGTTACTTCACTGTTTGTTATTTACATTTGAAAATTTTTGTTATGATTATAATAGATTCTTTTGCTTCATATTTGAATAGGCTTAGATTTAATTCAGGTAGATACTCTGCTTTATAGAGATAATTAGGATAGATGTTTTGTTTTGTAAATTAGAGATAGTTTAGATATATACTTTTCTAGACTTAGAAACAATTTGGATTGATATTTTGTTTGTAATTGAATAGAATTAGAGATGGTTTAGTTAGATGTTTTGTTATTTGATTGAATAGATTTAGAAGTGATTTAGATAGATTTTTTTGAGATAATTTATCATAGTTGTCGGCATAGGTTGACTTGATATAGCTTAATATTTATAATTTAGATTAATTTATTTTTATGCAATATAATTTTATCATAGATCAATTTCCTTTCTTAGATAAACATTTCCTTTTATTGCTTCTTGCAAGTTTTATCTTCCAGTCATTAGAATGCTTTCTTTAAGAGTGATTCATAGATTAATTTTCTTTCTTAGGTAAACATTAAACATTTCATTTTTTTCCTTAGTTTTATTTTTCAATCATTAAAATATTTCTTTAGGTGTGATTACTTTCTAGTGATTTCTTGATTTTAATTTCATTTACATAAAAACTCCAAAAAATACAAAATATTGAAGTTTCTTCTTGTTTCTAGTTTCCTTGAAGTCAATTGTACATTTTTAGATAAACTAAAGTAGTATTCTCATCATAAGCTTTGATAGTTAAATTTAGATTTCATTTCACAAATCAATTCTTAGTCTCTCAATTTCATTTGGACATTCCAGATAAACACAAAATCCTTAAAACAACATATAAAACCGACACAAGAATTAAGTAAGAAAATACTTCTAGCATATATAGTGCACCTGCACTTCCTAAGATTACTAACTCTAATCGATAATTTATGATAGAAATTTAAGACATTAAATTGAATAAATAATAAACTAGTGGATTTAAGGAAGAATTTGTCCTTAAGTGGCAGAATCGGTCATGTTATATTCATGAAAAAATCCTCTATCGAATGGCATATGAGTTTGGCACTTTCGAATTCATATGATATTTTTCATATAATTTCTTTTAAACATAATGCTTGAAATTTTTTTGGACGGTTTAAAAGGGGCTCAATAAAAAACAATAACATAAATATAAAAAATTCAAAAAATACCACTATCTTCATTTATGAGCCCTCTTCAAAAAGGTACTCTTGGTTTTTCAATTTATTTAAATAGTTGATTTTGTTTTTACATAAACACATGTGTCTACAAAATGCAACTAAAATATTACTTTTCCAACTTTAAAAAATAATCAAATATATAATCTTGCATAGTTTTTATTTATTTTTAAATATGAAAAAACAAGTTCTCTCACTGTAGATCATGCTAATATATATATATATATATATATATATATATATATATATATATATATATATATATATATATATATATATATATATATATATATATTACATTTTAGACTAAGTTATGCTATGTGAACACATGCATACCTCTCAAGATGTGCGAAAATTTGCAAGGACAAGTATTGCATTTAGAGGAAAATTGGGAGATTATATGACATTAAATATTTTTTCAAAAACTTTCATTAGTACAAAAACAAAATTCTCCACATATTGTCTTTTTGTTTCGAACCAAAATTCACAATGCTTGAATGAATTTTGAGGGCTTTAATTTGATAAAAGAGGAAAATTTGAAATTTCATCGCCACATTTGGCCCAAAAGTGTAACCCATCTCAATGCATTAACCCTTAAATTTCAAAAATGATATGTACATAGAAATTATGGCTTGCTACTCAAGCTCCTTAACTCTGTATTTCGTGGAAACCTCTCTATATTAAATCTACATACTTTCAATTTTTATTAGTGGGTAAAAATATCTCTCTAGGGCAAAGCAACTGCACACATGTCCAAAAATACCCAACGCCTACGTTAAACACCTATCAATATTTACAAATTCCCATTTCTCCAAAACACCAACTCATCGTAATATCCTAACAACTTGATATTCCAAATGTTTTCTAGAATCGAGACATATGGCACTAAATTTCTCTCTGCTACTTCTAGTTTATATTAATTATAACAAGTAAATTAATATTTTTTCATAATTTATATGATCCCCCTTTGGGTCTCAAAATTATGGTTGGTTGGGGTTGATGCTCCTGTATCACTCAAGCTACATACAAGCCAAAAGTCTATATGGGCATAGAAAAATCATGTTGGGGAACATACTCACTAATTTCCATCAAGCTTAGTAGGATCAAGGCAACAAGTTGATAAATATGGAAGAGAAATTGGACAACATAGATCATAATCTCGACATCCTCCTTCATATATGCCACAACTCTACTCCAAAAAATGCGACAACCAGCCAACAAGTCCCTATATAGGAAATTTCTCTCATGATGCCTCATCTTTTTTATTAGTTAAATAATATGTTAATTCCTATGTATTACAATAGCCAACTTTAGTGTTGCACTTTTAATATTTCAGATGCATTAGTAAAAAAAAATTTCTACAATCTTAATATTTTGTAGCTTAATCTATGGTCTAGTTTCTCACTCGACATATCAAAGACTATCAATTTTCGACTATGTAACATTTTACCAATTTAATATAAACTATATTACTTAAAACAAACAATATAATGGAAAAGATATAACCTATGATCTACTATCTAGGAGGACATAAAAACCATGCAATAAGATTATACCACATGTTTTTATTGTAATTTTGGGATAAAGTTCCTCACAATGAGTAACATTATGTTATTAAACAATTAATTGTGATTTAATTATTGGTTCCAAAAATTGTTATGAAGTCTAGGGAAGGTGTCATAAATCATGGGTGTTAACCCTATCAAGGTGATTGAAGGTATCATAAATAATGTATCCTTTCAAATACAAGGTAGTAAAGGAAATGATATGATGTGGTAGAATTAAGTAGTGTTAGATGAAATTTAATTTCTCATACATTTGTTTGATACATTTTCAATAATTTAAGTGTGATGATCAATGTTTGATGAATTGTTTTGATTTAGTTAGTAAAGATTATTGTATTCAATACATTTATTTGATTTACGGTTCTACATGTTAGCTTGTGAGCATAAAAGAACTATGCATTGGAGACCATGATTATTTATCACTACTACTAACAAAGATATAACAAAAAAAACATTAAAGTAAACTTACAAGATATGTATCAATAACAAAGACACTTGCAAGATATGCATAAATAGCAAAAATTTAGATAAAACAACCAACATATTACTTTGGTGGAGAACATAATAATCATTCCTCTAATCACCTAAAATAAACCTAATTAATTTCCATAAAATTCTAGTTAACATTACTAGACTTAATTATGTAGAAAAATTCATTATAATTTTAAAACATTGGTATTGTCTTGCTTTAATGCTTTTCCTTAGGAACTTTTGTGTTTGAATGGTCCATTAAATTTTTCTTAAATTAAAAATACATATATTTTAATCAACTATTTTCTAAGTTTTTTTCCATTTTCTTAAAAATTTTAAAGATTTGGAATTCACATTTCAAAAATTATATTCCATTTTCTAACAACAACATAATATAGTCAACACAAGCTATATAATGTATATAGCTTTATAAAATAATTTTAACTAAAAGTTAAATAAAACTGATTTTTCATTTATATAAAAAAATCATTATCAGTTATGGATGAAAATGACATATTCACATTTAAAATACAGTCATCTTGTTTTAAATGATAATTAATGTCCACTCAAACCTATATAATCTGGCAAACCTTATAAATGAAAAAAAAATACTTAATATATATAGTAACATTTTATTTCTTTAACATTTTAATTTTATTAATACAAATATATATAAGAAGCATTTTCATATATCATATTAATTTTAAAATTTTATTTTGAAAAATAAAATCTCAAACAACATTTTAATTTTAATTATATATATATATATATATATATATATATATATATATATATATTTTAATTTACCTTATACCTTAGAAACCTATCATGCATTTTCCTTAATTAGGAACATAATACCATTTATGTTTTCTAAACCATCTCAATATAAACTAGTTCCAAATGGTGTAAAAAAAACTCCGAGAGAAATAGTATTCCTTTGAATATTTAAATCCTAAAGTAGTCCTTTTA
The DNA here is from genome assembly GCA_034641835.2 of Pinus albicaulis. Classification (NCBI taxonomy): domain Eukaryota; kingdom Viridiplantae; phylum Streptophyta; class Pinopsida; order Pinales; family Pinaceae; genus Pinus; species Pinus albicaulis. The sequence continues at coordinate 797,696,304 of CM076571.1, forward strand.
CCAATCACAGTCAATGATTGGTTCCTGAGTTTCCAGGTCCGCCACCATCTGGACGGAGTGGAAATAATTCCAATGTTTGAACCTTCTCCTCATTATTGCAAAACAAGCATGAATGGTTGAAAAACAAACAGGGATCCATTTTCATTTATCTGTAAAATGAGAATCATATAAAAACATGGGAAACATATATCCTCATAAAATTCTTAAATATTCACCACAGAAAAACTCTTAACTTGTACTTACTTGTGTTCTTCGTACTGATATGGGAGATGCATTCACTAACAAGTTTGGAGTCCAGAGTACAGTCTGATGACTTAATGCTAAAATTTGTTTAAATTAAAATTATAACTAGAATGAAAACATAAAACTAAGCCTCTAACAATATATACATATTAAAACATATACGTGGTTCATGTTGTGATAGTTATAATTGGGATGTGTTTTTCTTCCTCTGTATTTTTTTCTTCCGAGCATTGATGTTCTGAAACCAATAGAACATGTTTTTTTCTTTTACTTGGCCATACATTTGTAAATGTTTAGTAATAATCTCTATGTATTTCAAAGATGATGAATGAATCTCTTGTTTTTAAATAGATTCAAGTGTAGTTTTTGATAAAATATGATAGATTGAATTTATTAATAAAAAAAATGGTCAGCTCTACAATCGAGAAACTGAACCAGGATCTCTGTAAAACGCTCTACATTCTCAATACAACTCTCAATACAAATTAATCATTATATAGCACACATAGATGTAGGAAAGTTAGAACCAAACCCTAAGAAATAGAAACTAATTCCTATCCTAAGGTTCTATGAACCAACTCTCACAAATTAAGGATTATTCATTATCTTTTAACACTCCCCCATAATGGAGAAGGGGTTCACAAATATACCTAACATCTTCCTAAATATTTCAAATTTAATTTTTCCAAGAGGCTTGGTGAAAATGTGAGCAAAACTATCACAAGTTTTACAATATACAACATGGATTTCCTTAGATTGAACTTTCTCCCTAACAAAGTGGAATTGTGTATCAATGTGCTTAGTGTTCTTGTGGAACACCAGATTATTATTTTCTAGTTTGATTGAGCTCTGGTTATCACATCTGATAGTTGTTGCATCTTTATGTTCTTCCCCGACATCTTGGAGAAGTCTCCGCAACCGAACCACCTCACATGTTGCTACACACATTTCTTGATACTCTTCTTTTGCTGAGGACAAGGGAACTGTGTTATACTTCTTACTACTCCATGGAATCACCTTGGATCCAATGCTAAATGCATAACTTGTTATGGATATTTGATCGTCTACATTTCCAGCCCAGTTGAAATTTGTAAACCCTGTCAATCTAACATCTGAAGAATCAGTATAAATTATACCATATTCTAAGGTTCCTTGCAGATACCTTAGGATGCCTTTTGCTGTAATCCGGTGACTCTCAAGTGACTTGGACATAAATTGACTTAGCACGCTAACTTCATAAGCCAAATCTAGTCTAGTAGTGGTTAAGTAGATTAAACTCCCAACCAATTGTCGATATAGTGTCACATCTGCCTCTTTAGATCTATCCTCACTCTAAAGTTTAATGTTCTACTATAATGGTAATACTACAGACTTACACTAATCCATCCTTAATCTTTCTAGTAGACCCCTGACATACTTACCCTATGATAGAAATTTTTTTCTTGAATCTCTCTAGATCTCAAGACCTAAAAAATATCTTAGTTCACCAAGGTCTTTCATTTAAAACCTTTGTGACATTTTCTCCTTGATTTATTTGATTAGATCAACATCTCCTTTGATTAGTTCAACTAGCTCCCAAGTGTTTCTTTTTAGAATTGATTCATATTCCTGTTCCATAGATTCTTTCCATTCACTACATTGATTGGATTCTCTATAACTAGAAGGTTCTATAACATTCATCATACTAGTTATAAAGGCATTTTCCCTATATCTAGCAGGAAATTGAGTCTTCCTACCTAATCTTATGAGCTTTGGTGTGGCTTCCAACCTGTTCAGTTTTTCCTTTCAAGGGCTCAGCTTGATTCCTGTTCAGATTTTCCTTTGAAGGGCTCGCCTTGATTTGCCTTTTTTTGCTTCTCATGGCTATCACATGCTTCTTCACTTCTTTCCACCAATAAAGGAATATCCAATTCTTCATTGCTTTTATCAGATTCGTCATAAAAATTCTCATGGAATATGACATCTCTACCATAAAAATTTATGAGTAGAGGGATTAAAAAATCTATAGGCTTTATATTCTGAGCATTACCCTACAAAGGTGAATATGATGGCTTTTGAATATAATTTTCTTCTGTCCCCCTTTGGAATATGGGCAAAGGCTTTAGAGCCAAATACTCTCAAACATTTTATTGCAAGTTTGAATCCTAACAATGCTTCAAAAGAAGTTTTAAACTAGAGAATTTTTGTAGGACTCCTATTTTTCAAATAAATTGAAGTATTCAATGCTTTAGCCCAAAAACCATTTGAAAGATCCTTAAATTTCAACATGCTCTGAGCACACTCCACAAATGTTCTATTCTTCCTTTTTGCTACTCTGTTCTGCTGAGGAGTATGGGGTACTGTGAATTGCTACAATATTCCATGGTATTTACAATACTTGGTAAATTCAACCTTCCTGTATTCTCCCCCTTGATCGGAACGAAGAATATTTATATACTTCTCTGTTTTCTTTTCAATCATAGTTCTGAAATGCTTAAAATATTCAAATTTATGGCTTCTCTTATTAATAAAGTATACCCAAGAAAACCTTGTGCAGCCATCAAAAAACAGTAGAAAATACAGTGGACCTCCTAATGACCTTTTTTTAATAGGTCCACATAGGTCAGTGTGCACTAATTCAAGTATCTCTCTCTTTTTATTTCCTGCTCGAACATGGAATTCTTCTCTGTGCATCTTTCCTAATGCACAAGCTTAAAAATCATTATGCACTTGTTTTAAAGCAGGAAGACCTCTTACCATTCCCTTTTTCTGGAGTAACATCAGATCATTGAAGTTGATGTGACCAAGTCTCTGGTGCATAACTATTCTGCAGTTAAACTCGATGATGTCAAAGCTCGATGTGGTGTTGTCCTCACATTTAATTTATACAAACCTCCTGTTCAACTTCCTGAAGCAATAGTCTTCATACCATCCAACAAATATTTAATGTAACAATGAGATTTAAATAATTCCACCTTGAGGTTCTGATCTGTAATCATGGATACATAAATCAGATTCTTTATAAATCTAGTTACATACATTAAGTTTTGAATGTGTATGATATTACCATTAGGAAAAATAACAGGAATGTTCCCGTACCCTTTGATATGATAACCTCTATTGTCGCCAAGGTAGATTTTCACTCCTTTGTTGGTTTCTTTGAAATCTTAGAACCATTGTAAGTTCCCTGTCATGTGAGTGGATGCTCCTGACTCCACATACCAGATGTTTGCTTCGACATTTTCATCAGAGTCAGCCATGAACAATATGAAATCCTAATCATGGCCATCATCTATGAAATGATGCATGTCTCTTATATCTCTGATGTCCTTCATAAAATTTCTTATTTCTGCAATTCTTAGCCATATGAACAATTTTACCACAGTAGAAACATTTTAGTACTGAATCGTTTGTATTTGGGTACATACCTTGAGATTGATTCAGTATTTTTTGTGGGTTTCCTCCGCTTTGAATTGATGAATTTCCTTTTGTGCTGAAGGATTTATTCTTTGCCATTAACACAAGATCTACACTCTGGGGTTTTAGAGTCTATCTTCTTTCTTCTTCTTGCATTAATATTCCTATCAATTCTTCAAATTTTGGGGCTTTATCACTTGCATTTATCCTAGTGATAAATATTTGGTAATCGTTAGCCATACCATTCATGGTAATCATGACCAAATCGGTGTTTGTAACTATCTCACTAATATCTGCCAATTTTTTCTTAAGAACCTTGATCCAAGATATGAAAGCAACAACTGTTTCATTCTTCTCCATTTATATGGAGAGGATCTTGCTCTAGAAGAAGAGATGATTTGTATTCTTGATCTCATACAGATTGTTCAACACTGTCTAGATGTCGCTTGCAGATTTGCATTCTCTAATATGAGGTATGATACGGGCTTTTACTGACATCTTCAACAACGTCTTTTATTTTCTCTCTCTCTTCTCTCAGTTTTGAATCGTTGTGGTTGCACTAACTCCTACTGCTAGCTTTTGATCATCCACATTTCCAATCGTCCAGGTACCCTACGCTTCTAGCACAATCTACATCTTGAACTTCCAATTAGAGTAATTGGAACCATCGAGCCTATTGCTCTCATTCAAGTATACCTCAATTATTTGATTGTACATCTTGACGATTCTAAAAAAAGAAAACTTCGATTAATTGACAGGATAAAGAATGGATCTACCCCAGATCCTCACAAAGAACAATATCACAATATAGATCTACTTGATCTGTGATCAATTCAGCTGGTTGCTCTGCACACTGCACCATACGATCTATTCTCCTCTGCCACAACCTCTTCTGTTTCTCAGTACAATCTCTCTAGCTCCACGATGATGCTTTCTTCAGCACGGGTTCTCTGAATCCTCTGCACCAAACTTACACTGACAGTAAATTTTCTTCAAATCTCTTCCTTCATCAGCGAGCTAACACAAGAAATAGGTATTTTCTCAGATCTCTTCTTTCATTGATGAAATTTCACTGGTAGTAGATCTGTCTCGGATCTCTTTCCTTCATCAGTGGGTGAACACTGGCACTGATATGTTTTCAGATCTCCTCTTCCCACATTGACGCGCTTGCTTGACCAATTTCTGCGTTGATCGCTTCGGTGACAGAACCGAATAGGAGGTCAGCCTATCGCACCATTCTCCCACATAGATTCATGCTTATCAGTGCAGATTCCCTCCACGGGTTCACACTGATCGACGCGATTTCTCCTCCAAAACATGCTTTGATCCAATCGATTCCTGAAAAGAAAATTTACTCATTCATGAGGGGCTTCTCCTCTGCCACTTGGATACTCACAGAGATCACAACACTTCGGCTATGATTCATCCCTGGAGCTTTGATACCATGATAAAATATGATAGATTGAATTCATTAATGAAAAAATTGGTCAGCTCTACAATCGAGAGCTGAACCAGGAGAGTCTCACTCTGTAGAACAATCTACATTCTCAATACAACTCAATCATTATATAGCACAGATAGATGTAGGGAAGTTAGAACCAAACCCTAAGAAATAGAAGCTAATTCCTATCCTAAGGTTCTATGAACCAAATCTCACAAATTAAGGATTCTCCATTATCTTTTAATAGTTTTTTGTTCCATCGTTAGTTTCCATATGAGTGGAGCCTCCCGTTGTATTTTTCCCTACTTATAAAATAACGATGGAGAGAGAGATTAATATTAACAAAAAACAAGAATAATTATTATACACTGAAAAGTTATAAGAATCTAATATTTTGAAAAAATAACAAATACCTACCACATTTGTAACCATTGATGGGTTATTCACTGTAGCAACTACTTAAGACACCTGTTGGAAATATTTTCATTGATGGCAAAGGAGCACAAAGGAGCACCAATAGAACTATCATTAAGGAAAAGGAGCAAAGAAGCAACATCAATAAGGCAAAGAAGAAGTGGAGTAATAATGCAGTATGAAAGCATAAAAGAGAGGCAAGGAGCAGCATTAGACCATCTGAAAAGGAAAAGGAGCACAAAGGAAAAACACTAGAACATTGGCAAGCACCAGAGGTAGCGAATGCATCTAGGCACCAAAGGCAGCAGAAAGAAGTAGAGGCACCAGAGAGGCAGTTAAGGAAGAAAAGGAGCAAAGGCAGAAAAATGAGCTCAGGAGATATCAGCTCGTGCAGCAAGTGCAATAAGAAGCATAGGCAGCCCAGGAGAGATATGCAGAAGCAACATAGACAACGAAGGAAAAGGTGTGTAGTAGAGGCAGCATAGGCAACAAAGGCAGCCAAGGCAGCAGAGAAGCAGCAAAGGCGCACAGTAAGCGAAATAATCCCAAATCAAAGTGAAAAGATCAAGAGGAGTAACATTATGTAGAAAAGAGGAAAGCAACATCAATGTGAAGCAAAGAGGCAGAATAGAACAACGACAGTTGAACAAATAGGTGAAACAGGTGAAGTGGACTCGTGTCAGGCGAAAAGAATCTGCATTCGGGGAGGTAGAAAGCATGGGCAGCAAAGGAGGAAGAGGAATATAAATTAGACCTCATGCACATATTATGAGCATAGTTAACATTGAACTGGGATCAACGGTACCATGGGGGCACAAACAGCGTGATGGTTAACCCAAGGGGGTGCCTCCGCAGTTGACCTTCCCATTGGGCGTTGACCGCAGATCAACGGTTGTTATTCACTGTGGTAGCACATGCCTGATGACCATTCCATACCAAGGAATGCCTCCGCAGTGCTGTGAAATAGGACCCGCTTTCCTAAAGCCCAAAAGTATAGTCGTGGACCGCAGTGATCAACGGATGAGATTAAAGGAGGTCGATGGCAGAGATTATATCGCAATCAAGTGGGACCTGATCGCATATCGAACATCGCAAGCTCAAGAGAATAAGCGCTTGAGAATTAGGTTGAATCACCGAAGCGCAAAGTGTGATAATGATGTGGAAATGTGAAGGGACACATGGCGGCACAGTGCAATATCACACATCGACGATGTGAAGTTCATCGCATACCGCGAAGTGGCGATGTGATGTGATGTGATGCGAAGTTCATTGCATATCGTAATTAGGGCAGGATGAATATAGCATATTGGGAGATCAGATGGATGAAGGTAAATTGGGTAGCAGGATTTTTTGAAATGCGATAAAGAGAGCAGACGCGATATAGATTGAAGCTGAATCCTAAAGATTTTCAAGTCCGAAAGTATGTGGTTTTCCTTTGTTAAATCACATCGGAGAACTAAGGATCCATATAGCAAAGAACGTTGTAGTGCCGAAATGTGATAGCCACTGATAGATGAGTAAAAATGTGATGTGCTATGATTGGTCACTGTGTTGTGGGACCCTCCAACCAAATTTAAGTCTGGGGCTAAGTGTTTTATGAAGAAAACCATGGAAGCGGAGGTCGACTCGGGTTACAAAGGAAAGACCTGAAAATATGGAAAAGGACCCGGAGCATGAGCAGAATAGTGTGATGAAGGATTGACCGTAGAGGCATGTAAATCATCGGCAATGGTCAAACAATATGTGGAACCAGAAACGATAAATAAGCGGAACAGTGAAGGCAGGATTACAAAACCAGTAAGTGTTTGTCGCACTGCTTTTGGAAGATAAGTGGTAAAAGGTGAAACGAACATGATAGCGTTAAGAGGGTGACGCGTGGCATTCTGAAACCACCTATTTCACATAGGTTGGGAACAGTTAAATAAAATGCAACTTGATGTGCGAATTCCATCGGATTGGAAAGTTAAGGAAAGGCGGAGTCCGATGACCATCCAATTGATGAAATATTGATATGCATGTGAATGCAACACAAAAGACACAGGTAATGGAAGAAACATAATAGTTATGCAGCAGAGCTAGAATATAACAACAGAAACTAAAAAGATAATGACAGCAGCAGAAAAGACAAATATATGGTGAACCAAGAACTGAAAGGGCTGAATTGAAATATTATTGTATCTTTAAATGTAAATGATTTAATTTGTATGTGATGCAAAGGCAAGTCTCTGTAGGCAAATCAAAACTCCAATTTGATACTATAATGATTGTATATATTGTTGTAACATCCTGAATGTGTTGATCAAGGAAATGAGAAGGTGGAAGGCAAAGAATCATACATGTTCACTTCATATTCCCTGTAGAATGCAAACATCCATGAAGTTAGCTGTATAAAATAGGTAATATTCATGCGCAGAAGGATACGAAAATATAGCGAGAGAGAGAGGGAGTATGCAGTAGAATTGAAGAGAGCTGAATATTTTAGAAAGCTGTAGAATGGAAGAGAGCAGAATATTATAAGATAGAACATCATGAGGTTAGAGAAAGCAGCATAGGGTGAGAAAGTGTAAGAAGAAGAAGGAGTAGAGAGAGGAGTTGTGAAGATCCAGAGATGATATAAAGAAAATTTGAAGGCTGGAAGGACAACAATAAAGAAGGAGAAAAACAGAGTTGATATCTAGGTAAATCAACGTATGATTTTATTGTACAGTAAGGAATTTGGTGCTTCCATATCAAGTTGTAGCTTGATAGATGTCTAGTTGTAGCTGGCTGAGGTAGAAGCCTCCTGTAGGTTGTAGCCTGAAGAAAATAGATGGGAGTTGGAGCTTCCTTGGAAGTTGTAGCTTGCAGAATTGAGGTAGTAGCCTGCTGTAGGTTGGAGCCTACAGAAAATCAGTGGTGAGAGGGAGTTGGAGCTTCCTTGCAAGTTGTAGCCTGTAGAATTGAGGTATTAGCCTCCTGTAGGTTGGAGCCTACAGAAAATCAGTGGTGAGAGGGATTTGGAGCTTGCCTTTGCATCACAAAAATAATAAGATGTGGTTTTCTCCCTTATGAGTTTCCACTTATATATGTTGTCTATGTGCATGATGTTTATGTGTTGATATGGTGTATCTAATATGATTAATACTTGCTGCTCACATATTAAGATTTCTGTTACATTATGTAATAAGTTGATCATGAAATGAAGGTGTAAATAAGTTTAAAGGAAAGTCTTAAAAGACCATGAATGTGTTAAACTGATTCACCCCCCCCTCTCAGTTTAACTAAGGGTTCAACAATTGGTATTAGAGCGGGTTCCTTTGGTGTAAGCCTTATAGCTTGAAGGAGATATGGTTGAGTCATGGACTATCAAAATGTACCCGTGCTAAATACAACAAACTTTCCTGAATGGAGACATAAAGTTAAAACAGATTTAATGGCTTATGAACCTGAGGTATGGAAGCTTGTATGTGATGGTTATTGCACAGACTCTACCTCTTTACAAGAACAACAGTGGAATGCCAAGGCAAAATGTGTGATATATGATAGTATTCATAACAAGGATCTTGATTTAACAATGGATCTAACCTCTGCAAAAGAAATCTGGGATAGATTGCATTTCATGCATGAAGTAGACACTAGGGGCTGCATTGTCAAGAAGGAGAAGAGAATCAAGAAGAAGAAAAATTCATGTCAAAAGGAAAATATTCAATCAAATGAGGTACCTTCTAGTGTGAATGGAAGTAAGTTCCATGAAGAAATTATAGTGAAAGAAAAAACCAAACTTGACATTGCCTTGACTGAAATAGGAAGATTGAAGAATGAAAAAAAAAACCTAAAGAAATTGGTGCAAATATGTGATGAGAAAGAATATGAAGATAATAAAGAAATTGTTAGCCTAAAGACACAACTTGAAGAAGCAAGGAAAGTAGAAGACACTCTACTAAAGAAAATAAAGGATAAAATTCAGAAGAAAGAGAAATTAGAAGAAGAAGTAGTGTGCCTGAAAAAGAAATTAGAAAAAGCCCAAAGAGAATTATTAATGAATACTCCTCAAATGACAAGCTCTGAACAGTTGGACAAGATTCTAAATGCTAAAAGGTCTCCTCTCATAAAGGCTAGGATAGGATATGAAGGAGAAACCAGTAAGTCAAAGGTAGAAGATAACAAGAATATCATTTTTGTAAACGCTGTAAAGGATAATGAAGCAACTCAAACTATTCCTACAGAAGTAGAAGCCAGCAAGAACATGATTTGCAATGAAGTAAACAGAAACAAGCAGCAACCTCAAATGAAAAAGAACAAAATGAAGAAACAGTCTGCTAAAAAAGGATCATACACTCTTGAATAGGAATTGAATAAATTCGGAAGCTGTCAAAGGAGGTTCTTTCCTCCTATGAGAAGTATCAATTGTTTTTTCTGCCACAAACCTGGACATATTGCAGCATATTGTAAGACAAAGAAAATCCAGTCCAACTAGCAAAGGATGCAGAAAATGAAAAGACTACCTCAAGCAAACAAATGGAGAGGACAACCTTTCACCAGGTACACTAATCGATTCCATGGCTACTGTTTTCCATGCAATTAATTTGGACATAAATCTGTTGAATGTAAATTGTGTTAAAAAATGGGAACAAAATATTATACATCAGCTCAAACGTACCTTGGTAAAATAAGATGTTATGTATGCCTCAAGCTTGGTCACAAAGCAAAAGACTGTAAACTACCATATACATTAAATAACTCTAGACAGCTGATGGAATCCAATCCAATCCGACAAAAATGTGAACCAGGAGCCTGTTAACTCAATAACATAATGAATCCATCACAGTCTCAGGGGGAGTTGCTCTAAGAAGAAACATCCCAGGGGGAGAGCAGTCCATAAATAGTCCCCATGAAAGTAGTCTAAGAAGAGCTCCTTGGAATGAGAACAACTATAAGATCAGGAAGGGAAAGGACAATTTCTCTAATAGAGAACTATAGAGGAAGAAAAATACCTAAAGCACACAATAGCCAATAGGTTGATGGAAGGAGAGAAGGCAGCAAACATCCATGATGGTAGAGGGAACATCAGCCATGAACATGTAAGCTAAGAAGACATCAGCACATTAAGTGATGAATGGTTAAAATCACAAAAAATTGTGCTTCGAGCTACAAAACTGGAAAGACCCATAAAGGATGATCACATTGTGCATCATATTGCTAGAATTAACAATGAATCACATTAAGAAGGATGAGTAAGAGAAGTGTCTATCATCATTATATCATTACATCATTCATCTATGAAAAGTACCCATGGAGGAATATATTTAAGTGAGTGATAAATCTCTGAGTGATCTTCCCATGAAGATTCCTAGTATAGAAATTGAAGATGTCTTCTCGAAGATCATTATGTTAGAACAGTTGAATTGAATATAAAGCAACAACGATTCTGAATCAGTCCTAGAAAGGAACATACAATGGCATTCCTTTGAACAAAATGACAGAATAAGAAAAATGGTTAATGATGCCAAGATCAAATTCAGTATATTGCTAATTGTTGGTGTGAACAGTGGTGTTGAGTCTCAAATCTGCATCTTTTCCATACACCTTTCTATACCCTTTTCATTCACCTGAACCTCCCAAGTTGTCAATATCATTGTATATTAATTGCAAAAGAGCATCTAAAATGCTTTTTAACTATATTTTTGTGTCTGCTGTTTGATTTAGATTTTGCTCATTTAGCTGCGGAATCTTGCCACTTTCCGCAGCTGCTGCAACTTTCCGCAGCCATTTTGTGAAAATCTATGTTACAGGTGTCTTTAGGTAAAACGAGCCACATGGGAAAGTCAGGAATTATGTGGACATGGATCGTGTCCTATTGGCTCGGGAAAATTCATCTAGGGAGGCTGCGGTCAAAGGTGGCCAAGTGGAAGTCAACCATAGAGTTCCACGGTGACAGGACTCTGTTTCTCGTCATGTGGAGATTTATATGGCCGTTTCTGAACTGTGGGAGACAAATCAACACCTGTACATGGCTCCATAAGCTGAATTTAAACATCCACTCTTCATAGAATTACTCCTCAACGCAGCCATGATCCTAGATCTTTGGACGTAATGGTTTACGTGTTCTCCATCAGCATAAACTTTAGGAAATTAGTTATATCACCTTCAGTTATAAATAACACATTTGCATACGCATAAGAGTTAGTTTTTATTAGTCTCCATTAGCTGCTAGAGAGCTCTGTAATGTAATTACGTTGCCACTGTACCGTAATATCACCTTTCTGTTATGACTGCATTTTAATATATAAGAAGACTTTGTTTCCAAGCGTAATTCGTACTTGAAGATTGTTTCCAAGGCTGGTGTAGAGGGCCCCTGCACACGCTAAGGTTTTGTGCATTATTGTATAGTTCTTGTTTTATTTCTTTGAGCTCATTGTGCCATAGTTCATTCATGTGTTTATACATTGCATCTTTCATGGTATATATGCTTCATTCCTGTTTATAATCTTTCATGCTTTACATTTTACTTCTGTCTTTCATGTTTTATGTTACTTCTGTATTTCATGTTTTATGTTATTGTTAATTGATCAGTGTTCTTGTTTCAGGTTATAAATAGACAGCCCGGGCATTTGCATAACTTTTTGACTAATGACATGGAATTAATATTGTTCTGCTGCTAATTTACTTTTCTTAGTTCTGTTTAATTTCAATACTGCTTTGTTTATTTCAGTCTTGCACATTTGTTTCAGTAGTTAGATTTAGATATATCAAATTGTTCATGTCATTTTTAGTTACCTCCAAAAGCCACAGCTAGACTGATGGTGAGGGATTGAATTATGAATGCGTAGTTTGATATTAGTTTACTTTCTGCAAGTTAGAAATATTAAATTTCTCATGACATCTTCAGTTACCTCCGAAAGCCACAGCTGGACTGATGGTGAGGGATTGAATTATGAATGTGTAGTTTGATATTAGTTTACTTTCTGCAAGTTAGATATCAGGTTACTCAAGTTGTTTATGGTTACCTCTGAAAATCATAGCTGGACTAATGATGAGGGATCAGAAGATAAGTTGATGTAATTTGATTTAGATTTACTTTGTTGCAATTTTTGGATTTCTTTCAGCATAGTTTCTTTTGTGTTTAGACAGCAGCAAGGATAGTTTGGTTTTCATGGTCAATAGTTCACTATTTGATTTACTAGACTAGCAGCACATTTTCATTTCAGCAGCACATTTTCATTTCCTTTCAAGTTTTGTCATTGTATGTTTCAAATTCCTTTTTAAGTTTCAAGTTGGTAAATCATTATAGAGGATATCATTTCCTTGAACAATCATAACCATACTTGTTTTAGAATTTCCATCTCACATTAGAAAACCAAAAACGACAAAAAGTTAAGAAATAGGTTATCTTGCACATATAGTGCACCGCACTTCATCAGCTTACGAATCCCGGATTGATAAATTAATGTAGAAATTTAGGACACACTAAATTGACCAAACATTTTGGCGCCGTTGCCGGGGAAGTGTAAATAGGTAGCCAATTAAAAAAAAAAAAAAAAAAAATAATAAAAGAAGGGAAAACTTGATAACTTCTTGAAGTATGCTCTCCTCTTGCACCTAGTGTGATCTGGAGGATCAGAAAAGAGAGTTATTGGTTTAATAATTTCTTAAGTATGCTCTCTTCTTGCACCTAGCGTGATCTGGAAGATCAGAAAGAGAATTATTAGCCCAACTTTTAAAAATAAAAAAATAAAAAATGACATGCATAGAGCAAGAGATTCTAGGGGAAGGTTTATAGCTAAAGCCAAGAGTTCGATTTTCACAACTCCATCTTCTTCAAGGCATAGACAAGATTCACCACCATCTACCCCTAGCCTTAATATTTTTGGAATTCAAGGAGCAACTGAATTAGAAGATTCTCCTATACCACCTACTAAATCTCATTTAGAAAAGGAAGAGACTCCCTCTCATCCTCCCTTGATAGAAGAACCAGAGGAATTTAAGGACTCTAAATAAACTATCATGGCAGAGGAAATAATAGATGGATTTGGAGGTAGAGGTAGAGGTAGAGGAGGAGGAAACAATGGAGACAACAATGGTGAAGATAATAATGGAAGAAATAGGGAAGGATACAACTTGTTTGGATTCCCTATAGTTGATGAGGAAACTCATACAACAATGAAAAATATCTCACCATCTGTCCTCCCCAACTTTTATGGATTGCGAAGTGAGGATCCTGAAACATTTCTATTTGAGTTTGAAGTCGTGTGCCAAACCTATGACTATATGGAAGACTCTCAAAAACTCAAACTGTTTCCTTCAACATTGAAGGGATCTGCTTTGAAATGGTTCATGGGATTAGCCACTCAATCTATTAGGACTTGGAATGATATGAAACAAAAAATTTTGGATAGATACTTGGACTATTGTATGCCACCAATCACAAGGATGAGGTATTCAAAATGATGCAAAAAGAAGATGAAAATTTGGAAGACTTACTTGAAAGATTTCAATACAACTTGAAAAGAGCAAAGATGAGCAACTTAGATGATGAAACCTTGAAAGCCCTCATATTAAAAGCCATTAGAGATGAATGGATAGATGTTTTAAACATGATGGGGAAAGGAGACATTTCTCAACTTCCACTTCGTGACATAACAGAACTATGTGTCCATCTCTCAAGAGGAAAATCTAAAACAGGAAAAGGGCCTAGGGATCCTTCTCTTATTAGAGCTAACAAATCTGCAACTGGATCAGTAATTAGGGCAGAGATTGGTAATATTCTTGATGAATTCAAAACTGATATCTTAGGGAGCCTTAGTGAACAACTAGACACCCTTAAAATCCAAAACAAGCAGAAAGCAGAAACAGATGCTTTAGCCATCTTTTGTCCGAAATGTAGGAAGAAACATGCTTTAAGGGAATGTCCCTTGGATGCAAAAGTTGTAAAAACATGTATGATTTGCTCAGAGAATCATGAGATCAAGGATTGTCCTTCAATTCCTGGACTCAAAGCTGTTTTTCAAGAAGACCCAAATTCAGTAGAATCTCTCTGTTTTGTTGCAAGAAGACCTTGGCAGGGACAACAAACTCAATGGTTTAACAACCCTATGAATCTTCAAACCCCACCAAATTGGAATCCTTGGCAACAACCTTGGCCCCAACATCAGAATCCATATAAGCCATGGGTACAAGGGATGCAAAATCCTTATAGGAGATTTGCTCAATTTTATCAATATCCTCCATCTTTTCAAAATCAACAAGCTCCACAACTTCCAAACCCAAATCCACAACTTTCATTTCCATTTCCACAACAACAACCTTCTCAAAAAAATCCAAATCCTCAACTCATGCTCCCATACCAACAAAAGACAAATCAACTTCCAGCTCAGCCATTGCCAAATCCTAACAATAAAAATCCTTAGAATACTTACATGGTAGAAGGACAACAATTTCCTACCTATATGATTATTCCTCTCAATGATGTACAACTCAGATCTGGTAGAGTTTTAGGAAAACCTTCTATAGATATTCAAGAAAAAGATACCTCTGAGGAGGATTCTCTTAAAATCAATGAGGGTTCTGAGGAAGCATCTCTTCAAAATTCAAACATTCAAAAAGAAAAAGAAAAGTTAACACCCACAACTCCTATAGTTGAGCAACCTGCATCTTCATCTACACCTCCTTTTCCTGAAAGACTACAAATTGACAAGGGGTGGAAAAACAAATCTTGTTGCCTAACTATGATTTTCTAGATGAATTGAAGAATGTTTGTATCAAGATTCCCTTGCTACAAGCCATTCGAGAGATTCCTATTCTAACAAAAACAATAAAGGAGTTGAGTTTCAAAAGACCAGGAAGGAAACTAAAAGACACAAGAAGAATCCACCTGGTAGGAAAGATTGCAGATATTATGATGGGAAAAATTACCATGCAGAAGTATGTAGATCCAGGAAGTCCAATTGTCAAGACACATATAAATGGGATAGAAATTCAAAACACATTGATTGACTTAGGGGCTGCTATCAACATTATGAGTAGACAGACTATGGACGAGCTAAAACTTCCTAACCTTCTTTTTACACCTACTTTACTGCAACTTGCAGATCGATCAATTATTAAACCGGATGGTGTATTAGAAGATATTTCAGTCTCCTTAGATTCTTGGGAATATCCAGTAGATTTTATGATTTTGACTCCCAAGAGTAATCTAGGAGGGCACCCACTTATCTTAGGAAGACCTTGGCTAGCCACAGCTGATGCTTTCATTAGTTGTAGATCTGGGGATATGTAAATTTCTAATGGTAATTCGACAAAGAAATTCAATTTGTATCCTCCAGCAAAAGAAATCACAGAAGTAGGAGACAATGAATGGGTCGATGATGAGGACACTATACAACTTGTCTTTACCATTTCTGAAATCAGTGAGGATAGTCAAATTCTGAACACATTAGAAAATTTTGAGACATCTTCAGAATATGACCCCACACAATTTCGGTTGGAATCTGACATAGAATATTTATCATCAAGACAAATGTCTCTTTACTCTATGGAAGAGTTTGGTAGTTCTACTATTGAGATTTTTCCAGGAAAAACATTGAATATCAACAAGCATTTGGAAAAGTCACAACAAGAAGAACTAACCAAAATCTTGCAAAAACATTCTACTGCATTTGCATGGGAGTATACTGACATGAAAGGAATTGATCCTAAGACTTGCATCCATCATATCTATATTGAGGAAAACAGTAGACCAATCAGACAACCTCAAAGAAGGATGAATCCAAATCTTAGGGAGATAGTGAAAGAAGAGCTCCAAAACTACTCAATGTAAACTTCATTTATCCAATTTCAGATAGCCGATGGGTTTCTCCTTTGGTTATAGTACCTAAAAAGAATGGTAAATGGAGGGTATGCATTGATTACAGGGAATTGAACAAAGCAAATTTGAAGGATCACTTTCCTTTGCCTTTTATCGATCAGGTATTAGATACATTAGCGGGTAAAAAGTACTTTTCATTTTTGGATGGTTTTAGTGGCTATAATCAAATTCAGGTAGCACCTGAAGATCAAGATAAGACCACATTTACTTGTCCATGGGGAACTTTTGCCTACCGAGTGCTTCCTTTTGGGTTATATAATGCACCAGCAACATTCCAAAGAGCAGTACTAGGAATTTTTTCTGATCTAATCCATGATTGTGTAGAGGTTTATATGGATGATTTTACAGTTTATGGTAATTCATTTGAAGAGGCATTAGAAAATTTGGAAAAAAGTTCTTATAAGATGTAAAGAAACAAACCTTTCATTAAGCCATGAAAATGCTTTATGATGTTTACTGAAGGGATTGTTTTAGGACATCATATTTCAGGAGATGGGATTAAGGTTGATAGATCAAAAGTTGAAGTCATCTCCAAGTTTCCTATTCCAAATTGTCAAAGAGATGTTAGAAGTTTTCTAGGATTTATTGGTTACTATAGAAGATTTATAGAAAACTTCACTAAAATAGCATCTCCACTCTTCAAATTGCTTACAAAAGATTGTGAATTCAAATGGGATCCTGATTGTCAATCGGCCTTTGAAACTTTGAAAACAAGAATATCTGAAGCACCTATCTTGAGAGGACCAAATTGGAAACTCCCTTTCCATATTTCTACGGATGCTTCAGATACAACTCTAGGAGTTGTGTTGGGTCAAAAAGATTTAGTTCCTTATGCCATTTATTATACCAGTAAAAATTTGACTCCCACAGAGTTGAACTATACTGTGACTGAAAAAGAGTTTTTAGCTGTTGTTCATGCAATTAATAAGTTTAGACATTACATAACAGGCTATGAAACTTTTATTCATACTGACCATTCTGCGATTAGATATTTAATGAACAAACCTGTTACTAATGGCAGAGTGACAAGATGGCTTTTACTTTTGCAAGAATTCAATATTACTGTGTTGGATAGACCAGGAAAACAAAATACAATAGCTGATTTCTTGTCTAGGATTCAGAATACTAAAGAAGATTCTCCTGTAGAGGATAAGTTTCCTGATGAATAATTGTTTGCAGTAACTATTAAAACTCCTTGGTATGCAGATATTGCTAACTATTTGGTTACAGGGAAACTACCTTCACATTTATTTCCAAGTGAAAAACGAAAAATTATTCAGGAGAGTTCAAAATATTCATGGATTTCTAACGAATTGTTTAAAACAGGGCCAGATCTTGTGATCAGAAGATGTGTCAGGGAAGATGAAATGCCTGATATTCTTAAGGCATGTCATGATGAACCATGCGGCGGACACTTTGCGGACAAAAGGACGGCCTATAAAATCCTTTCTTTGGGATATTATTGGCCTTCCCTCTTCAAAAATGCAAAACAATATGTCAAAAGGTGTGATAGCTGCCAAAGAGTAGGGAAACCTACCCTTTCAAATGAAATGCCATTGCAAACACAGGTGCTCATTGAACCCTTTGAAAAATGGGCTTTAGATTTCATTGGACCTATTAATCCACCATCTAAGCAAAAGAAGTATATATTGGTTTGCACTGATTATGTTACTAAATGGGTAGAACCTAAAGCATTAGTATCTGCTACTGAAAATTCAGTTGTTCATTTTCTTTGTGAGGATATTTTTACTCGCTTTGGTGTTCCAAGAGAAATTGTAACAGATCAGGGGAGCCAATTCACATCCAATTTAGTGGAGAAGTTGATGGAAGAGTACAAAATCAAGCACAGAAGATCTACTCCTTACCATCCACAAGCAAATGGTCAAGTGGAGTCCACAAACAAAGTTCTTGAAAGTATCATCACCAAAACTGTTCATCTACATAGAAGAGATTGGGCAGAAAGGCTTCCTGAAGCCTTGTGGGCCTAAAGAACTACATGGAGAAATACAACAGGACATTCTCCCTATGAACTTGTTTGTGGGAAAGAAGTCTTGCTCCCCATTGAGTTCCAAGTCAAGACCTTCAAGATAGCAGTTCAGTTGGGGATGGACTTATCAGAAGCCCAAAAGCATAGAATGGAGAAGTTGAATGAGCTAGATGAGATCAGACAAGAAGCAATTTTAAGAACTGATCTAGTTCAATATCAAAGAACTAAATGGCATGACAAGTACATCAAAGAGAAGAAGTTTCAAGAAGGAGATTGGGCATTGTTATTTCATTCCAAGTTTAAAGATTTTCAAGGAAAATTTTAGAGTCATTGGCTTGGGCCATATGAGATTGACAAGATCTTTAGCAATGGAGCGGTAAGAATCAAGACCATTGATGAGTTTCAAACTCCTCTTATTGTGAATGGCCATAGATTGAAATTTTATCATAAGCCACTCTCAAAAGAGGAATTTGTCAAAATGTTTCAAGAAAATTCTGCAATCAGGCTGGTACAGAAGAATTCTTCTTCTCCACCAGCCTAGCTTTTGTTCTTTCAATTGAAAAAAAAAAATTTGTATAAGCCTGAAAACCAATCACCGATTGGCAGTATTATACAGAAAATATAGGGTGAAAATCAGGAACACCTGACACTCTATATTTTCCAAAAAAAAAATCTATCTTTCATTTCACAGGTTTTGTGACCACCCACTCCATTCCATTCCACTTCATTCCATTTCATTTCACTTCATTTCACTCCATTTCACTTCATTTTATCTGTTTCATTCCATTTCATCACTAAAATTCTTTTTTCATGACCATTTCCATCTAGTCATTTGTCATCCGTTCATGTTTATTCATCCAAATAATAGCTGTGTCAGTTTCCGCAACTGACATCTGTTTCTGCAGCTGACACCCATTTCCGCAGCCATAAGCAGATTCCGCAGCTACCACTCTATTTTCAAAAGAATGTACAGCCAGATGTTATTTCCATAATCATGAAATTAAATTCAGGTGAGAGGACCAATTATGAAGACATGGGGCATTCAAGATACCAATGAAGAGCAACTAATTGAAGACCAAGGAAAAAGGCAAAGATTCCAAGGTATGAGTAAAATTCATTTCAAATAGCATTGAAAACAAATTTTTATATAGTTATAAACCATAAGCTCCATCCATTATGTGCAATGATTATATTGACAAACTCCGTAACCCTTTCACGATCTCCATATGATCTTCTCGCATTCATTCTCAAACGGTCCCATAATTAAACCCCTGATCTTCACTCATACTCCGATATTCCACCGGTGACAATGAGACGTAGTTGATTTGACTACGGCCTCTTACAGCCACATAAATCCATAGCCGTTGTTTAAACGTGCTCACATTTATTTTTCAGCCACCAAATTTCAAAACACTGCCGGATGTGTTATACTCCTCCTATTGTTCTGTTAATCTCACAGTCGTATCTGTGCCGTGCTCACGAAACCCCTCTCTATTCTGTCTCACTCCATTTCATTCTCTGTTATGCTACAGCCTGTATATCCACTCTTTGATATCTACCTACAGTCATTGTGTTCATCTCCGTGCATTCAGCCGTTCTATTTCCATTGAACCCTCACACAGGAAAATTTTTGAAGAGCAGAAAGAAGGATGGGTAAATTGCTAAGAGCAGAACCAGAAGGACTTAAATTCATGGAAGGATATCCACAAGTAAGAGATATATTGAAGAAAGCAAAGTGGCTGCGGTTTATCCAAAAGTTCAGAGGTTATCATAAAGAAGTGACAAAAGCATTTGCAAGGTCGTTCAATGGCCTGGAAGTAGAAATTGGAGACCTTAAGTTTGCAGTGAACGAGGCATCTATAGCAACTGCCACAGAACTTCCTCAAGAGGGTGAGCGTTGGTTTAAGAATAAAAGAATTAGTGATGAAGCCTGGAGAATAATCTTACGAAACCAAGGTATGGACATAACTATTTTTAAAAGAGGAATTCCTGTTCATGCATTGAAAGAGGAATGGGCTACTTTGCTTCTAGTTGTTCAAAAATTCATTACCTGTGAAGGCCGTTTTGGGTCCATGTATATGTACCATACCAGATTGCTGATGAACTTTCTAGATAATCAAACTCTCAATCTCCCATATTTTCTATTAAATAGTTTGAAGAAAATGTCTGTGACTGTTCAGAAGCATTTAGGAGATGTAGAACCACATCTATATCACCATGGTCTTGTAAAAAATTTGATTGAAAAAGAGTTAAAGGAGAAGAAAGACACTTGGGAACAATTTTTGATTAGAAATTTCTTTGAGGAACCTCAGGAAATTCCTGAAGGTAGCACATCAAGAAGGAGTAGGAGAAAAAGAATAAATGATGAAACTCAAAGTAATCCTACTCAAGAAATTTCTGAAGGTAACACATCAAGAAAGAATAGGAGAAAGAGAACAAATGATGAAATTCAAAATACTCCTACTACTACAATTGAAAGAACTGATAGGGAAGAGAGTCTGTCAAAGAGGAAGAAGAAAGAAACTAAAGGTAAAAAGTCAATAACATCAAAAGAGAGAAAAAGTATTGAGGCTATACATCAAACCCCTTCTTCTTCTGAAGAAGATCATCAAGTGTTATCTGAAAGATTGGTTCATCTTCAAGAACAGTTATCTATAGCCAAGAAGAAAGAGAAAGGAAAACAAAAGCAAAAGGACAGTGGTCCACAGCATGTGAGAAGAAGTTCCAGACTTAAGGGGAAATTGAGGAAAACGCAAATGAAAGGACCCCATTTCATTGATTTGGGAGAAGAAACATCTGAACAATCCCCAGCTGAACATAGTCCATCTCACTCTCAATCAGTTAGTGAACCTGGTTCATTTCATTCTCAGTTAGACATTGAACACAGTCCATCCCATTCTCAGCAAGATGTTGATGTGAGCCCTTCTCAGCCAGATTTTGATGATAACTCTCCTTCACGGAATTTTAGGGATAGCCCAATAAAAATGACACCTGATATAGACCCCAAGCAGCAAGAAGTATATGATTATATAGAATCTTTGGAAAAAGCAGCTACAGGTCCCAGTACTTCGTCCATCCAGCCTCACACAATACAAGATGATCTAGTCCAATCACTAAAACAAGAATTCTTTGAGCTAGAGCTTTTAAATAAACACATTAAAAATGAAAATGAGGCATTGAAGGAACAAGGAAAATTAGAAAAAATCGTTCATGATAATACCATGCTACATCCGGGAATATGGCAGAAGAAGAACAAGAAATTGAAAAGGAAATGCCAGAAGTTAAGCAGAGCACTGGTTAATATCAAATTTAGATGCCAAATGAAGAAACCTAGGATGTTAGCAGCACCAAGGAAGAAGAGGAGAGGATTAGATGTACTGGCTGAAGTGTCAAGGCATATGAACTGAAGAAGGATTATCAAAATTTTGGTAGCATGAGGACATGCAACACATTCATAGTGGGGGTATGTTGAGTCTCAATTCTGCATCTTTTCCATACACCTTTCTATACCTTTTTCATTCACCTGAACCTCCCAAGTTGTCAATATCATTGTATATTAATTGCAAAAGAGCATCTAAAATGGTTTTTAACTATATTTTTGTGTCTGCTGTTTGATTTAGATTTTGCTCATTTAGCTGAGGAATCTTGCCACTTTCCGCAGTTGCTGCAACTTTCCGCAGCCATTTTGTGAAACTCTATGTTACAGGTGTCTTCAGGTAAAACGAGCCACACGGGCAAGTCAGGAATGATGTGGACATGGATTGTGTCCTATTGGCTCGGGCAAATTCATCTAGGGAGGCTGTGGTCAAAGATGGCCAAGTGGAGGTCAACTGTAGAGTTCCACGGTGACAGGACTCTGTTTCTCGTTACGTGGAGATTTATATGGCCATTTCTGAACTGTGGGAGACAAATCAACACCTGTACATGGCTCCATAAGCCAAATTTAAACATCCACTCTTCATAGAATTACTCCTCAACGCGGCCATGATCCTAGATCTTTGGACGTAATGGTTTACGTGTTCTCCATCAGCATAAACTTTAGGAAATTAGTTATATCACCTTCAGTTATAAATAACGCGTTTGCATACACATAAGAGTTAGTTTTTATTAGTCTCCATTAGCTGCTAGATAGCTCTGTAATGTAATTACATTGCCACTGTGCCGTAATATCACCTTTATATTATGACTGCATTTTAATATATAAGAAGACTCTGTTTCCAAGCGTAATTCGTACTTGAATATTGTTGCCAAGGCTGGTGTAGAGGGCCCCTGCACACGCTGAGGTTTTGTGCATTATTGTATAGTTCTTGTTTTATTTCTTTAAGCTCATTGTGCCATAGTTCATTCATGTGTTTATACATTGCATCTTTCATGGTATATATGCTTCATTCCTGTTTATAATCTTTCATGCTTTACATTTTACTTCTGTCTTTCATGTTTTATGTTATTGTTAACTGATCAGTGTTCTTGTTTCAGGTTATAAATAGACAGCCCGGGCATTTGCATAGCTTTTTGACTAATGACATGGAATTAATATTGTTCTGCTACTAATTTACTTTTCTTAGTTCTGTTTAATTTCAGTACTTCTTTGTTTATTTTAGTCTTGCACATTTGTTTCAGTAGTTAGATTTAGATATATCAAATTGTTCATGTCATTTTCAGTTACCTCCGAAAGCCACAACTGGACTGATGGTGAGGGATTGAATTATGAATGTGTAGTTTGATATTAGTTTACTTTCTGCAAGTTAGAAATATTAAATTTCTCATGACATCTTCAGTTACCTCCGAAAGCCACAGCTGGACTGATGGTGAGGGATTGAATTATGAATGTGTAATTTGATATTAGTTTACTTTCTGCAAGTTAGATATCAGGTTACTCAAGTTGTTTATGGTTACCTCCAAAAATCATAGCTGGACTAATGATGAGGGATTAGAAGATAAGTTGATGTAATTTGATTTAGATTTACTTTGTTGCAATTTTTGGATTTCTTTCAGCATAGTTTCTTTTGTGTTTAGACAGCAGCAAGGATAGTTTGGTTTTCATGCTCAATAGTTCACTGTTTGATTTATTAGACTGCAGCACATTTTCATTTCAGCAACACATTTTCATTTCCTTTCAAGTTTTGTCATTGTATGCTTCAAATTCCTTTTTAAGTTTCAAGTTGGTAAATCATTATAGAGGATATCATTTCCTTGAACAATCATAACCATACTTGTTTTTATTTAGCATTTCCATCTCACATTAGAAAACCAAAAACGACAAAAAGTTAAGAAATAGGTTATCTTGCACATATAGTGCGCCGCACTTCATCAGCTTACGAATCTCGGATTGATAAATTAATGTAGCAATTTAGGACACACTAAATTGACCAAAAAAGTGGAAAGCTCAATAGTAGAAACTATGAAAGTTGTCTTAACTATGGGTTCATGTGCAAGTTGAAGAGAAATATCTGCATGGATTATCAAAGTAGTATCAATTGGTATTTGGTACAAGTAGCATGCCTATCAACAGAATACCAAGTGTTATCAGTGGAGCAGTGGTATGGTACAAGTCCTCAAGATCAAATGATTATGGCAAAAGTACATCAAGGTAGTATACCCAGCATTATCTACATTATTAAAGCATAAAAGGGTCAATGAAAGGGCAAAAGAATCATTATCTTGTTTACACTTGAAGTAGTATATTGAGCATTGAAGCAGTATCTATTTCTAGATATAACTGCATGCCTTCCTCAAGTTAGTATAGATATATCTTCAAGGCCTCTTTCTTAAGATCATTCATAAAACTGTGTGAATTCTGCTTGCTGAGATTTCAATTAAACAACTTGAAGATGTTTTGCTGAAGATCATCATAATAGAACAGTTAAAGTGTCGAAAGTATGAAGGACTAGTTGTATTAATCTTACAGTTGAAGCTCAAAAGTATGTTATCGATTCATCAAAAGCATACTTCAGTAGAAAGGATTTGCTGGTATTTCACCATTAAAGAGAGGTTGATCATTGACATACATACCCCCTTATGTCATAAATAAAATTGCATAGTTGATAAGTGAGACTGATCAATACATTGAATGTATCTAGCCTCAAGGGTTTGTTTTGAAAGTACATTGTACAAGAAGTAAAGTCGTTTGGTCTCTTAGATTGAAAGATATTGTTTAATCTCACAATAAGTTGTAAGCTCTCGTTTGATTCATTTTTCACATTAGTGACAAGGACCTTTCAACTATTAAGTGTAATATCTCTGTCAGCAGAAAAGCTCATATCACCACCAACAGGAAGGAAAGGTGAACCACATCTATAAAAGATATATTGGCATCATCATAATTGAATAGATGTTGTACTGCAGATGTGTATTTTAGAAGAAGACATATTCCATCTACAATCTTCCTCAACATATATGTATTTCTAATTAAGATCATACTAGAGACTGAATTATATTTGAAGCATTCTCAGTATTTTATTTTTGGTCCAATGATGCATCTCTGATTATATAAGTCTAATTATATATGGTTGTTCTATCATCACCTACACTCTATACAAGTGCAAGGAGTCTGTGCTTTGGGATGGTATCAACTTAATATGTATATACAAGTTCAATAATTCTCAAAAGTGTTCTCCCAACAACTCGTGTACACTAGTCTGGAGCAACAAGGTATAAAGTCAAAAGAAGAAGGGCCTAAACAAAACTCAAAGAGAGGAAATGCAAAGATATAATCTACACTGAGAGATGTGAAAACCTTTGCCATTGATTTCAAAGGGGGAGGAAAAGTAAGTAGAAAAAGAAAGGCTCTTCTAAAAAGAAAGCAGAGGAAGAAAGACACTTCTCAGAATGAAAGGGGGAGGAAGACTTGGAGGAAGCATTGGAGTATTGGTGGATGTGTTGCCATCAATGTTAAAGGGGGAGACTATTGGAAATATTGTCATTGATGGCAAAGGAGCACAAAGGAGCACCAACAGAACTATCATTAAGGAAAAGGAGCAGAGAAGTAGTAGCAATAAGGCAAAGAAGAAGTGGAGTAATAATGCGGTATGAAAGCATAAAAGAGAGGCAAGGAGAAGCATTAGACCATCAGCAAAGGAAAAGGAGCACAAAGGAACAACACCATAACACTGGCAGTGAATGCAACTAGGCACCAAAGGTAGCAGAAAGAAGCAGAGGCAGCAGAGAGGCAGTTAAGGAAGAAAAGGAGCAAAGGTAGCAAAAGAAGCTTAGGAGAGATCGGCGCGTGTAGCAAGTGCAATAAGAAGCATAGGCAGCCCAGGAGAGATACGCAGAAGCAACATATATAGCGAAGGAAAAGGCGTGTAGCAGAGGTAGCGAAGGCAGTAGAGGCAACATAGGCAGCATAGGTAGCAACGGCAATAGAGAAGCAGCAAAGGCGTGCAGAAAGAGAAATAATCCCAAATCAGAGTGAAAATCTCAAGAGGAGTAACATTATTCAGAAAAGAGGAAAGCATCATCAATGTGTAGCAAAGAGGCAGAATAGAATAGCGGAATTTGAACAAACAGGAAAAACAGGTAAAGTGGACTCGTGTCAAGTGGAAAGAATCTGCATTCTGGGAGGTAGCAATCATGGGCAGCAAAGGAGGAAGAGGAATATGAGTTAGACCTCGTGCACGATTAACGTTGATCTAGGATCAACAGTATCGCGGGGGCACAAACAGCCCGATGGTTAACCCAAGGGGGTGCCTCCATAGTTGACCCGCCCATTGGGCGTTGACCGCAGATCGATGGTTGTCATTCACTGCGGTAGCACATGCTTGATGACCATTCCGTACCAAGGAATTCCTCTGCAGTGCCATGAACTAGGACCCTCTTTCCTAAAACCCAAAATTACAGTCGTGGACCAAAGTGATCAATGGATGAGATTAAAGGAGATCAACGGCAGAGATTATATCACAATCAAGTGGGACCCGATTGCATATCAGGCATCGAAAGCTTAGGAGAATAAGTGATTGAGAATTGAGTTGAATCGTCGAAGCGCGAAGTGTGATAATGATGTGGCGATGCGAAGGGACACATGATAGCACAATGCAATATCGCACATCGGTGATGTGAAGTTCATCGCATACCGCGAAGTGGCGATGCGATGCGATGCGAAGTAGCGATGTGAAGTTCATCGCATATCGCAATCAGGGCAGGAGGAATATTTCATATCGGGAGATCAGATGGACAAAGAAACATTGGGTAATAGGATTCGCCGAAGTGCGATAAAGAGAGCAGACGCGATACAGATCGAAGCTGAAGCCTAAAGATTTTCAAGTCCGGAAGTATGTGGTTTTCCTTTGTTAAATCACATCAGAGAACTAAGGATCCATATAGCAAAGAAATTTGGAATGCCGAAATGCAATAGCCGCTGATGGATGAGTAAAAATGCGATGCGCTGTGATTGGTCACTGCGTTGTGGGACCCTTCAACCAAAGTTAAGTCTGGGGCTAAGCGTTTTATGAAGAAAACCATGGAAGAGGAGGTCGACTCAGGTTACAAAGGAAAGACCTGAAAATATGGAAAAGGACCCGGAGCATGAGTAGAACAGTTTGATGAAGGATTGACCATAGAGGCATGTAAATCATCGGCAATGGTCAAATGATATGTGGAACTAGAAATGGAAAATAAGCAGAACAGTGAAGGCAGGATTACAAAACCAGTAAGTGTTTGTCGCACCGCTTTTGGAAGATAAGTGGTAAAAGGTGAAACGAACGTGATAGCGTTAAGAGGGCGACGCGTGGCATTCTAAAGCCACCTATTTCACATAGGTTGGGAACAGTTAAATAAAATGAAACTTTATGTGTGAATTCCGTCGGATTGGAAAGTTAAGGAAAGACGGAGTCCGATGACTGTCCGATTGATGAAAGGTTGATATGCATGTGAACGCAGCACAAAAGATACAGGTAATGGAGAAACAAAACAGTTATGCATTAGAACTAGAATATAATAGCAGAAACTGAAAATACAGTGACAACAGAAGAAAAGACAAATATATGGCGAACCAAGAGCTGAAAGGGTTGAATTGAAATATTATTGTATCTGTAAATGTAAATGATTTAATTTGTATGTGATGCAAAGGCAAGTCTTCGTAGGCAAAGAAAAACTCCAATTTGATACTATAATGATTGTATATATTGTTGTAACATCCTGAAT
Source organism: Pinus albicaulis (assembly GCA_034641835.2). Taxonomy (NCBI): domain Eukaryota; kingdom Viridiplantae; phylum Streptophyta; class Pinopsida; order Pinales; family Pinaceae; genus Pinus; species Pinus albicaulis. Next base: position 797,723,769 of record CM076571.1, read on the forward strand.
GTACAAAGCGAGGAAATGAGAAGGTGGAAGGCAAAGAGTCATACCTATTCACTTCATATTCCCTGTAGAATGCAAACAACCATGAAGTTAGCTGTATAAAACAGGTAATATTCATGTGCAGAAGGAAATGAAAATATAACGAGAGAGAGAGGGAGTATGCAGCAGAATTGAAGAGAGTTGAAGATTTTAGAAAGCTACATAATGGAAGAGAGCAAAAGATTATAAGACATAACAACATGAGGTTATAGAAAGCAGCATAAGGTGAGATAGTGTAAGAAGAAGAAGGAACAGAGAGAGGATTTGTGAAGATCAAGAGATGATATAAAGAAAATTTGAAGGCTGGAAGGACAACAGTAAAGAAGGAGAAAAACAGAGCTGATATCCAGGTAAATCAGCATATGATTTTATTATACAGTGAGCAAGTTGGTGCTTCTGTATCAAGTTGTAGCTTGATAGATGTCCAGTTGTAGCTGGCTAAGGTAGGAGCCTCCTGTAGGTTGTAGCCTACAGAAAATAGATGGGATTTGGAGCTTCCTTGCAAGTTGTATCTTGTATAATTGAGGTAGTAGCCTCCTATAGGTTGGAGCCTACAAAAAATCAGTGGTGAGAGGGAGTTGGAGCTTCCTTGCAAGTTGTAGCTTGCAGAATTGAGGTAGTAGCCTCCTGTAGGTTGGAACCTACAAAAAATTAGTGGTGAGAGGGAGTTGGAGCTTGCCTTTGCATCACAACAATAATAAGATGTGGTTTTCTCCCTTATGGGTTTCCACTTATATCTGTTGTCTATGTGCATGATGTTTATGTGTTGATATGGTGTATCTAATCTGCTTAATACTTGCTACTCACATATTAAGATTGCTGTTACATTATGTAATAAGTTGATCGTGAAATGAAGGTGTAAATAAATTTAAAGGAAAGTTTTAAAAGTCCATGAATGTGTTAAACTGATTCACCCCCCCTGTCTCAGTTTAACTAAGGGTTCAACAACATTGATGGATTCAATGGTGAGAGAAGTTGGATGAAAGTAAAAAAAGATGGATGAAAGCTGCCAATGGATTTGATGGTGAGACGAGGGTTACTAAAACCTAAACGATATGGAACAAAAGGATGGTAAAGTGTGTTTATATAAAGAGTAGAAGTGGGCACAAAAATAAACAAAATTAATGGAAATATGGATGGGTTGGTTAGTTTTGGAATATGAAGAATTGTGTCGTGAATGCCCAGGGTCCTCCATGAAGCATTCCAAGGGAGACAATAATGTGGAAACGCTCTTTCCCTGCCACCCTTATTTTTAAAAAAATTGTGTAATTATATGTCTTTCAAGAGTATAATTAAATGATTTTAATGAATTTTTTTTTTAGTGATCGTGTCTTTCAATGGTGTGCGATAAATGTGATCATTACACTGGTTTAATTTTTTTTGTTTTTTGTTTTATAATATTGGTAGAGTTACATAACTAAAAATAAATAAATATGACTAAGTTTTTGAAATTTACTAATGTTAATGCTTTATATTTTAGTTGTATTTATGTTTTCTTAAAGGAATGATTTTGATTTTTCTATTAAAAAGAAAGATTGGTTTTTGGGCAGAACCCTTATATATTTCATCCAACTCCACAATGATTCTACTTTCAAATGTCATATTTTATCAAACTCCACAATGATTATACTTTCAAATTTCAAAAAAAAAAGGAGCCTATGCTTAAGGTTTTTTATACCCACAATTATGAAAAGGTGCCTATCATTTTCTCTGTAAAAGACTCCAAAAAGTGAAATAAACCTGAAGCGAAATAAACCTACATAGCATCAGAAGAACTTAAAAAAAAATTAACAAATATTTGACTAGTCTGCCACTCCAAGTTCTCCTTCAAGCTAGGTTCATCAAACTAGACTTTCCACTCTAAACCTTCAACTTGCTTTCCTTTTTTCCCCGTTGAACCTTCACTAGTTTCGACCTTTTCTGGCACAATTTGTGCTCCACTACCATAATTTTCTTCCATCTCAGCTAATTTACAGTTCATGACTATAAATTATGTCCTAACTTCTATTTGAAACCCCTCAAATTTTTCTTTGCATCAACTAAGTACACAAGTTTGTTTTTAATGAGAAATTGGAAAACTTGATGCTCCCTCTCCTCTACCTCAGTCCTGATTAAATGTGCACATTAGAACTTCCACAACTTCCATGACCCTATCCAAAATATGGCTCATTTCAAATTACTAATTTCCGTAGGATGAAGAACCTATATTCTCCATGGAATGGTTTCACAACAATGAGACTGGGCACCTAGGTGGGAGCATTCTTCTCAATACATGAATACAATCACTTAAAACCAAGGCAATGCTAGTTCAATACCCTCCTTTGTTCTTTACCCTCAGTAGGGTATAATTTTGGTCACCCGTTGTTATATAGACCTTGATAAGCCAGGTGCCAAGCTTATCGTATCCTCCTCTACCAATGTCATATCCTCCCTATAGCATTTAACTGCAAGATTGGTTCATCCATTCCATATTTACATTGTTTTTCTTGTAGAGGATTTGTTTTGATATGAAGAAGGAGAGGGATTAATGCCAACCTGAGACAAATTGAATGGAGCCTTAGTATCACTATTCTCAATGCTTTAAAATTCCATCTTCCAATGAGAATTGAAAGGAGCTCTCAACACCTTTGTGTGATGAGAAGTAAATGAATTCCATGTGTGATTGTGATTTGCACAAGGGTACTAAAATGGTGATTTCCAAAGGTGGAAAGTAATTGTCTACCACTATTTCATGGATGCCATCGTCAATAGACAAGTTAGGGCCTTCACATTCCAAAGATACACCCACACATTTTTCTTCTCATAATCAAACTCACTTGAACGAAATTTAATGCTTTTATTTAATATTTTTTGCCATATAAGTGGATCATGACAATGGGAAAATTATAAAATGAGTTGTCTTTAATGCGACTTTTTGAATTTTTTTCGAGTAGATTTTTCCGATATTGTTCAATTCCAAGGACCCTTGGTCTAGTCTTGTCCCTTTGCCAATGTGTCCACTATAGGATTCAGGTGCCTAAAAACATGAAAAAAATCAATTTGTTCAAGAATTTGAAGCTGAATAACAATATTTTGCAATATGGGGCAAAGACTACTCTTACAAGATCATTTTTCTTCCCATACTTGCGGGATTATAATTATTAAATCTCCAAATACCATAATTTTCAGAAATTTCTTTGCAATTGCTAGCTTTGAAGCCTTTCGACAGGGGTTCAACTTGATTATTGTTTATAATGCCTAGAGTCAATAATATTGAATCTTCTCATGCAATAAATAATGATGTAATAAATGTATATTTTTAAATAAATTTAATATTTAAAAAATATTATATATATATATATATATATATATATATATATATATATATATATATAGTGTATATTATAAAATGTGTGATTTAAATTCACAATACTGTTTTGAGTGTAATATTCGTTTGTTCCTTTAAAACTTCATAAATAAAATTTATGAAAAAACATCTTAAAAACTATTTTATTTTACTTTCAATATTTATTTAAAAAAATATTTTAAATTATAATTTTTTAACAATTTAAAGAAAAAAATGGAAACGTTAATTAATTATAACTATATTAATAATTTGTGATTTTATATTAGAGTAAAAGGGATAATAATTACTTGAGTATGTTATAGGTATTTGGTAGTTTATTTGGGTAAGTGACACAATAAATTAGGTTCACAATGGCTTGAGCATAGTTAATGAGCTTGACAAGTTTTAAAAAATAGTAAAAACCATTATCAAAATTGAAATTTATAATATTTTTCTAATTACTTAATTTATTCTTTTAATTTATATATTCCGTTAATTAATAAAAATTAAAAAAATTTATTTCCTTTCTTAATTTCAAATTTTATAATTAATAATAAAATTGAAAAAGGAAGGTGAGATCTCTTCAAATTTAAATTAAAAATTTATATCCTCTCATATGTTTCAAAGATATAACCATTAATCACTGCTACTTTTCTGACAACTTTTTAATATACGTTGGATTATTTTGGAGTGTAGAAAGTTTATCATAATCTAAGGTTTTAAGTGTTTTTGTGATGCTTGTTTTTAGGATCATAATAGCTCATTTTCCCTTACATAAAAACTTTTGACATGGAACACGTTTTACCTAAAGACTTTGAACCAATAAATATAAATTTATTGTCTATGACAAATTTCTTAGGAACACCAAATCTGATGAAATAATTTGTTCCAATGATATTTATTGGCTTGCTTTAAAGCTAAAGCTTTAAACTATTTGGTGAAATAATCACTGATTATTATGATGTAAGCACTTCCTGGACTTGATTTAGGATTTACAGAATCAATAAAATATAAGCTCCAATAAAAAAAGCACTATCAACCCTGATTGATTTTAAAAGAATAGAAGCTCTATTTTCCTTGCTTGAAATTTTTTGACATAGAACACACTTCCATACAAAATATATACATCTACGAAAAACATAGTCCAATAAAATCTAACTCTCAAAATTCAATGAGAATTTATTATTAATGCAATGTGCCATTCACAAAAGCCTTCATGCACATATTTGTTAAGCCTCCATAAACATATTTGTTGACCTCCATAGATTTGGAATTTCTAAGACACCTTAATAAAATCTCATCATGATTTCTCTAGAATAATATTCCAAATATAAAAACACAAGAATTAAATTTTATTTTTAGTGCTCTGATTTCTTTCATTGCCATTCCATTTGGAAATTGTTTTTAGTGCTCTTATTTCTTTCATTTCCATTCCATTTGGAAATTGTCCTAATAACATAATATATTTATACGATTCTAACCACAATTTATTGAGAAGCAAGAGATTTTCCATTAGGTGATTCAATATTGACTCCTTCATTTTCCACCTATCAATTTACACAATCTAATTCCTTTATAGCTTTTAATAGTTTTATATCAATATCATTCTCTTATAATTTGGTCAACCAATTGGCATGTTTTCCTCCCTTCATTTTCAATGCTAATATCATTTTCATAGCTGGATATGATATATAATAAATTCCACGAGATGTAAAAATATAACTTCTAAAGTGTTAGATATATTCAACTAATGTATATGTTTGTTTTTCTAGAGGGGAACATTTCAATTCATATTTTTTCAAACACTTACTCCTGAATGAGATTAGAGATTATTCCTTCAATTATTTCTTCTATGTCAATATTATAGCTATATTCTCTTTTAAAGAAAAATAATTCAAAATGAAATCCTTTTTAAAATTTGAATTGAAAAGTAGTAGAGTTAAAGCAAGTTCTAATTTCATAATCAAGAATTCATTTTATGCTTCATGAGTCCATTCAAATGTCTATTTTTTTTTTTAACAAATTATCTATAGATTTAAAAAAAATTCCATAATTTGGTACGAATCTCCTAAAAAAAATTATTTTTAGAAGAATTATTGAACATGTTTATGATGTGCAAGGGGTTTCAAATCCATTATGGGTTAAATTCTTTCAACGTCTGTGTATTTTCACTATTTACCTCAATATGGCCAAGTAAATTCCCTTCAAAAACTACAAATAAACATGTTTAAGGAATCAAATATATTCCATATAGTCTACATCATTCAAAATCCTTTCGTAAATGTAAAGAGAGTAATCCTCTCAATTTAGAGGAGACTGTTAGGACATATTGAGAATCAACCATAGTCTTCATATCATACCTTTAAATTTATTATATGTGTCTCTCTAGAAATTTTCTCCTACATTCAATAACTAGAAAGGCATCCTAACACATGAATAAGCCCCCCACTCTGTAATAATCGTTATTTTATGTCCATATTATTCAGTAATTAATATTTGATTGTAACAAAAAAAACCATCCAACATAGACATTAATGTCAAACCTTTAGCACATTGTAATAATATTTTCATATTTGGTAGAGGATAATTGTTTTTCATGGAATATTTACTAAGATTTTGGAAATCAACACATAAATGGATTTCACTATTATTATTTCTTACTATCATGGAATGATACAGACTTACGCGGGAATGCAATAAAATATAGAAATACACATAAACGCAGAGATGTAGCAAAAATAAAACTTCTTTTCATTAATATCAAATAACTGAAATAGGCTTACAGGAAGAATGAAAATAAACTTGCTCGGGAAATGTTAGGTTATATATGAGAAGAGATGTGGTAGCTACATGCCTCTGAACTGTGTTACAATGAGGCTTGAAGGCCTATTTACTATTGAGAAACAATGGAAAACCTTAAACATAAAAAAAACTAACCCCAGGAGATGAAGTGCAAAAACTATGGGCCCCATTTGGGTAAATTGGTACATCAACTTCTTGGGGTCGTAACTTTGACATACGATCTCCGTTTGACATGCAAAATATCTTGTTAGAAATAGATATCTAAGGAATACAACTTTCAAGTGTTCAACATCATTTAATCACCCATATTAGCCCATGTTTTCCCAAAAAACGTCGTTTACGGCATCAAAACAGCTTCAGAAGTTCATGACCCAAAAAACTACCAAAAATAGTAAATTGTACTACAATTAAGGAAACTGAAAAACTAAAAGAAACAATGGTGGGGGTCCAAGCTGAATAAGCAGGTGGCCACCAATATCCACCTGGATCAGTCCTCCCCCCTTAGGAAGAAATGGTCGAGGAAACTTGTGTTGAACTTGGTCCTTGGTGAGCCACTTGCCTTAGTGTAGGAGTTGACTAGCTTTGACAACCTAATACAGCTAGATCTTCTATGTGTGAGTGTTCTTGATTTGTGTGTCAATGATCCGATTAGTTGTGGAATGTTACATGCAGTCGAGGTTTAGCTCTGTTGTCATGAATTTTTCTGCAATGTCTGACGTGTCTAGCAATGGCGGAAAGTAGGGTTGAAGGTGGTCCACATTGAACACTGGGTGTCAAAAAAGGAATGGTAGAATAATTAGCTTGAAGAAATTTTCCTCGAAAGCCTTGGTAATTATGTATGGCCCTTATCGGAGCGGGTGAATATTGCAGTGGGTTTGAGTGAGGCACTCCTTCTGCAAATGTAGCCAAACTTTGTTGCCCACCTCGAACTTGTGTGGCACCTAATGCTGATCATGTCAATTATTGTACTTAGCAATATCTCTGTCCAATATGTCATGGACTTTTTGATGAATGTGTTGAATGGGCTCAATGAAGTTGTTAGCCTTGTCAGCTTCAGATTGGACATGAATCGAATTTGTCTGAGAAGATGCAAATGGTATGTCCACATCAATGGGACATAGTGGCTAGAATCCAAAGCCCACCTGAAAGGGCTTGTGGCCAATTGAGCTGTGGAGAGCACGGTTATATTTGTGTTGGACATAGGGGAGGCTTTCATCCCATGAGTGTGGATGCTTCTAGTTTTGTATGTATAGAATGTGTATAATCATCCTATTGACGACCTTTTGTTAGTGTCCCGTGATCTGGCTGATTGGCAAGCCAAACGATAGTGTAACATCAAACCAATCTTTGGAGCCCAATGACCTAGCCTTCCTGGACTCAGAGAGGGCTCTCTCTATTTGTGTAAGGGATATCTGTGTGTTTTCTTATTGTGTTCTTGATTTTAGGCTAGTTATGAAGTAGGTTTTTGGTTTTGGTTTTTTAGGTTTGTGAGGGATGAACTAATCAAAGACTAAAATAGGTAAAAAATATGTCAGATCAACTGGGCTATGGGGTCGAAAAGGTCAAGAAAGCTTTCAGGTGGTGATGCAAGGTTGGTGAAGGGCCCATTTGAGCGAGGTAAAATGGATCTTTGGGTAAAATGGAGTGAGATGGACATTAAAATTGTGAAGAACAAAGGATTTCAAACATAAATAGTTTAATATCTGACATAAACATGGTAGGGAAAACCATTAATCATGAGAAATGTAATTGTAAACTGATCAATGCATAGAAATAAACATTCAAGCCATGCATAGAGATATATGACTCTCTAACTTTAGGAAATGGCTATCAGACTTTAGGGAAATAAATTTAAGACAAACAAAAAACTTAAATCACTATGAAGGAACGCCTAAGCATAGTACTTCAAGCTATTGGGCACTTTGAAGCAAGATTTCATAGTTTTAGGCAAAGGGCAAGATCAGTACAAGACCTCCTTGGTTCAAAAAATGACAATCTAAGCAGTCAAAGAAAGGTCTTAGAGGTGGAGCTATGACTAGCCATGAGTAAGCAGGGCATACTATGAATCATAATTAGCATGCATAAAACCATAAATGAAACAAGCAAACAATATTATTTAGTTATCAAAGAGAAATCAAGGATTCTTTAATATGAATAAGAAGGCAGAAAACATAGAAGCTATAAAGAAACAGGAAACTTGAGGTACCTCCAAGGGCATGTCTCAAATCTATTCTCTACTGTCTTATAGCAAGCAAGAAAATGGAATTATGAATGAAAAATAAGAAGCATAATAGAGAGGGACACTTTACCATTTTACCAAGTCAAGGAATCCAACAACAGACCTCTTTCATCATCCAAAAGCACTCAAGAAACTCTCCAAATACATGAGACAAGTGTTTCTTCCAAGCTTGTATAACCATATATTGCTTCTATTCATCAAGTTCAGCTTCATTTACAATGAAAGCCTTTGGAATATATACGCCAAAGTGAGGAAAACCTCTTAGTTCAACTTGCAATCTCATTAGCCTATCCAAAATATCCGATTTTTTCCTTGAGGCTTTGCAAAGCCCAAGACACAAATATCTAATAAAATATCTCAAAAATGCTAAAAAAGGGAAATATATTGACTTTTCATAACTAATCATGTACAAAAATAGCTAAACGCACATGAGGAAAAGTCACTTTTGAAAGGTTCATTTTTTACAAAAATACTCAAGAAATATATCAGCAGAAAGTCCTCTGACTTGCCAGCAACTTTTGGATGTCTTCTCGATGTTGAAACAAGGCCCGTGATGGCTCGTTGGAAAGCTCTAAGTGTCTATTTTCTGAAAATTCTTATTTTTCTCCAAACTGACAACTAGAAAGCCTCCAAAAACAGACCTGTGTGTAAAAACCCAAAAAATAGGCCTTGCTGATAAACGGGGCAGAGTGTAGAAAAAGCGAGTGTTTTTTGCCATTTTGGGGAAGCAAATGATCTTCAATTGATCTGAAAATTGCTGAGTATATGCCCCTGAAATTATGGCATCCAATGATACCATTTTCATCCTTTGAGGATGCGCCAAACTGAAATGGCGATGCCCATGAGTTTTAGTCAAAAGCCCAAAAATGACAAAAAACCAAAACTTGTTAAATTTCGCCCAATTTTGGCGAGCATGACCCTCAGGGTTTTTAGAAACATGCTGAGAAGCGGAGGCCAAAATTTGGAGCCTTGAGGTGTCTTTCTTCATTTTTGGTGCCGGGCGCCCTCTTTGGGCAGTTTTGAGCTTTTCTTGGTTTTCTTCCTTGTTGTTTGGCATTTTAGCTTTGGTGAAGAAGTCATGGCCTTTGGCCTAGGAGAGGCAGCTAGCACATGATTTGGAGAGTGCCCTTCATGATCCATGTTTTGTATTTTCTTGCCCTCATCATTGCTTGCTTGAGGGCCGCCTTTTTTGTCTCTGTCACTGCTTTCTTCATGACTATCATGCTCTTTCCCTTCACTGTTTTGTGCTTCATCACCCTCATGCTTATTGTTGTATTGGCTGCCACAATGTTCCTTTTCGTCATTTCCTCACTGCCCATCACTTTTCTCTTCATTATCACTGTTATGTTTAGCCTCTTTGCCTTGTTCCTCATCATCACTAAAGTCATCTCTTCAGTATTGTGTTTGAGCCAAGAGGCCTTTAACAAGACACGTTTGTAGTTTTTGAAGGGAAGTATCCTTGTGTTTTTGGCACCACAAACCTCTTTCCCTCAATCACTATTTTTATCCTTGTTATCCACAACAAGAAGATCCCTTTCAATTTGACAAAATCTTCATCCCCTATTCACTGTCTCTTTGTGTTTGTAAAAAGGGACTCATTTGAAGTCATTGTTCTCTTTGATTATGACAAACATGGTATGATAAAACAAAACAAGATATGTTTCTTCCTTTCATTGTCTCTAAACAACCTTTCAAACTTTCAACAAGGACATTACCCTTCTATCATTGTTTCTTCTTTGGTTTAGTAAACAAGGTGTTCTTTGAAACCACTGCCAAGATGACTCTTTAAACTGATTTGAAAGTATTTTACAAAACTCTGTTTTTGCCTCTATCAACTGTGTGTAACCTTAGTTGTCTCATTGCACAGAAGTATTTTCAAATTTGCACATTAATCATCCTTTCTTTCACTGTGTCTCTCTTTTATTTTGACAAAGTCCTCATCCATTTCATCATTGTCTCTCTGATTTTGGAGACTGAAAACCTTTAATTTTTCATAACACAAAAGACCTCCTTCAACTTTGACAAAGCCTCATCCTCTAATCACTGTTTCTCACTATTGATTTAGTAAACAAGGGGTGCTTTGAAACCACTGTTAAGATATCTTTTCAAAATGTTTTGAAGGACCTTTACAAACTCTGCCTCTCTAATTTTGGAGACTGCAAAATTTCTTCGTTATCTCACAGCATAAAATACCTCCTTAAATTGACCAAGATTTATCTCTCTTATCACTGTTTCTCTATTTGATTGTGATTCTCTTTATAAATGATCTTTGTAAGCCCTTGTAAACACCTTTTAAACATATTTGAGATCTTTGAATGTAAGTTTGTTTTTTCCTCTAGCAACTGTGGGCATCCTTAGCTGTTTTTAAAGCACAAAGAATACTTTCAAGATGGCACATCAACCTTCCCTTCCTTCACCGTTTATATCCTTTTAAATCATAGTAAAGAGAGTTCCTTCAATCTCTGTTTTTTTTTAGGAGTTTGGCAAACATTGTCTTTGATGATGATTAGTTTTTAGCATACAATTCCTCTCCTTTTTTTTTTGATAAACAAGCCTCTATTTAAACAAGCAGGCTTCTAGGGAAACCATGAATCTCCTCTTATCCTCAATCAATTTTTTCCCTTGAAATTTGTAACCAAACCCTCCCTCAAACTAAAACTAAGAAAGGAGACAAGAAAAACCTTTGGAAAGGTTTTCTTGATGTGTTGGAGATGATTTCCTTGAGTGAAAACTGATTTGGCACCCTTGGAAACTACTTTGGCGACCTGTTTTTCTGGTGGCCTGGGTGTTGCACAGGCGCGCCGCGAAAAAACCCAGGCACACCATGCACTTCAGAAAAATACACTATTAATACCTACAGGCGCGCCGCGCAATTTTTCAAACGCGCCGCGCACTTTTACAGCACGTTTTGGAGGCCTTCCTGGTGTCGAAATTGGGTGGGATATGGCTCATTGGAAATATATGGAAGTATATTTTCCAAATATTCTTGATTTTTTTCATTTGGTGTCCATTTTACTGTTCAAAAATTGATTTTCCCAACACTTGTCAAAACTGGTGAATCCTGGTACAGAAATGCATAGTGATGTTTGCAGGCCACTTTTGGATGCCTTCTCGGTGTTGGAATTGGGCCCGAGATGGATCGTTGGAAAGATATGGAAGTAAAATTTACAAATATTCTTGATTTTTTTAATTTGGTGTCCATTTGGTTGTTCAAAAGTTGACTATCCCAACACTGTTCAAAAATGGTGAACGCTGGTGTAGAAATACATAGTGATGTTTGCAGGTTACTTTTGGATGTCTTCCTGTTGTCAGAATTTGGCCCGAGATGGCTCGTTGGAAATATATGGAAGTATAATTTTAAAATATGCTTGAGGTTTTTCATTTGGTATCAATTTGGTTGTTCAAAAGTTGACTGTCCCAACAGTGGTCAAAATGGTGAATCCTGGTGTAGAAATTCTCCCGTGACATCTGTATTTTTTACATTTCTCACAAACCATGATACCTGTGTAGAAACTGAAGGAGGTTTTTCTTCTTGAACCTATTAGGGATGAAAACCTCTCTCAAGTTTGTCAATTTCATCTCTTTTTGGTCAGAAACACATTTTTAAAGAAACTGCCTGGGCACTCCTTAACCTCTGTCTTACCATTTCTTGAGCTGTATTTCTCTAGAGCCTTGATCTGCCGATGAGGGTCCTTTGATATAATATGAAAATTGTTTTGAGTATCTCTTTAACCATTTTTATGAGCAAATTTTCATGGTGAAAACCTTAAGAAAACTGACCCTCTGCCTTTTGTGAGGGAGGCCATCTTCAAGTTGACAAATCAACTGTTCTTTCTCTAGGTGACTTTGCTTGTGACCTATGTCTCTCTAAGCACTGTATATCCTTTGAATTTTTAGACAAGAATATTGGTTTTGATCATGAAATTTTTCTTTGCCTATGTGTTGGGAAAATCACTTGGATAGATAGCAATGCCCTCTCCAAAAATGTGACTTTGTATCTTTTGGAGGAAACCCTTTGTAAACATAAGAAAAAGAGACCTTTAGCACCCTCATGCCACATCTTGGAAAGAGATAATTCACAACTCCAAAACTTACTTTGACAAATTCTTCTCTCCTGGTGTTTTGATGATGATTAGGGCTATTGTGCAGTTTGATCAAATCAGTCAGGCGCCCTTGGATATTTTCCTTTGACTGTGGATGAAAAACTTTATTTTTATTCACCCATGGCTTTACCTATATATGTTCATCAAGGAAAAAGGTCTTTAGAGATCCTTAATGCAATAATATGGAACAACAAGGCTTTTTCACATGTTTCATAAAAGGCCTTTGACTGTGATAGTGATATGGCTTGATTATTTGAATGTTGTCCCTGAATTTCAAACACATGCCATACCCTTTCTTTACATTTGATGAGTCTGTCCAAATTTTGTTCATTTTAGCTGCAAGTTGTCTTTGAAGGAGATCTTTGATAGAAGAAAAACCAAACCTCTTTTATTATTACAGTACCATTGCTTGGCCATCTTCTTAACAACATTTTTCCACTCATAATCATCCAATTGTTTCCCACTGCACTCAAACTCTGCCTTTCAAACAGTGAAACCATATAATCAATTCTTGAAACACCACTGCTGTGTTAGTGGTTTCATCCATTGGAGAAAAAGGTGTAAAACAAGTTTTTTTAAGGCTATTTGCAGCTTTGTTAGCCTTATGCCCTTAAATGAGGCTACACCTCTGTTCCTGACCCTCTGCTTATGTTTGGAGGAGGTTTTCACAGTCACCAACCCTCTGCTCATGTTTGGAGGAGGTTTTACACAGTCACCAACCCTCTGCTCATGTTTGGAGGAGGTTTTACACAGTCATGCTATTTCATCCCTTCCTCAAACTATGTTATCTTTCCTTGTAGTGCCTTTGACTATGTTTGTAGGAGCTCATTGAAATACCTCTCTGTCCAGTACTTGCATCTCAGGTTCAAAACCACATGAGAAGTAGCTGTCTTCTCATGTTAAGTTTAATAATGTCTTCTGGAACGCTGGTACACTTCTGCTTTTAAGAAAGACATTGAAACACTGTAAATCCACCTAATATCGGTTTGACTTGTGGCATATGCACTGTTGAGACATCAAGGCTTGTTAGTGGCGCGACTTAAGGGTATATCAAGGTTTTATCTTGCAGATTAAGCGCTAATTCAGGGCTGGTTGGTATTGAACAAAGGACTCTGGCTTAGGTTGTTTTTGTCGAGGAAGGGATTCTCTATAGCGCCACTACCTAACATAGGGGAAACTTTCATTGATTCTGACTGTGTTTGACAAGAAGATCAAGGATAGGAAGGGAGACACTTTGTCAAATATTGAACAATGAGTTTCATGAGAACCAAGGGGAAAATGATAGTAGACCAGCAAGAATAAGACAGCTATAGACAGGGATATTTGGCTGAAATAAGACATGACTTTGAAAACTGAAGATTGCTCTGATCATAGGCTGACAGGAAGGGCTAGGAAAGCAAAAATTTGTTTGGGGTTTTTCTAGATGACAAATTGACATATGGAGATTAGCTTCTAGAAAACACACCTAGGAATCTAGTCATCAACAACATGTGAAAAATACTGATGACTAACAGTGGCTCCATTTGGGGAGGGCAGCTCCTTTTCAGGAGGTGTCCAAAATTGCAGATCTATGGCTTATGAAGACCAGTGCCTTATCCATTGGCACAAATTTCATTCTTTCTTGATGCCATTTTTGAAAATTGACAGCATGATTAGCCTAAAAAACATCTCTACCTACCCAACTATATTTCCTAACATTTTTCTTCTTTAGGTGCATTTTGACTAGCAACCTTTTGACATGATATTTTTCAGAATAGAAACTATCTAATGCTACACTTATATCTTCTGGGAGTTCAGATTAAATTGATGAACTCCTTTGATTCTCTACCTATGCTAGATCGACGGTCAAGATTAAGCTGTTTGACAGGATTTTATTCACTATACTAGAACATGAAATTGAAAAATGACCAAATCAGGATTAAACAGCCTGATTTGTCATGTGTTTGTGGCATAAAAGACAAGCTTCACACAAATATTATTTTGCATGAAATGAGATTTAGAAAAATCAAGGCTAGGATACATAGTTTGTTTTTCATCCCTGTTTTCCTCTTTGGTTCTGTTTTGAGCATGTGGAACCAGTGTCTTTTCCTAATCTACTTCTTTTGTCAAGTCAAGCTTATACAATCTGACTATATTTTCTTTCACTAACTTATTGGCAATCAATTTAAAACATGTTTAGTTATGATTAGGCTAGATAACTGAACAAGACTTTTGAGCACTAGTAGCGGCATTTAGACTTGCTCGCTTTCAGCATGACTATTTTTGGGTATGGGGCTATACCATTACTTTTAGAAACTGCCCTCTTTTTCTACTTTTTACTGTTTTTGTATTTTCTGCTTTTTCACTTTTTCTTCAAACAATATAGAATTGAAAAGATGCTGACAAGGCTGAGCTTATTTTCCACTGCTGTCTATCTATCCTAATCTAATCTATACACAATAGACATTTATTTGGTGAACTCTCTTTTCCAATGAAACCAGTCAAGTAGATGATTACATGGGTGACTCTGGTTTAGTTCTTTTAGGATGCTGAAGTAATGAAAAGGCCACTTCCATTTGGCTTGTTTTCGAACAGTAGTGCTTAAGTTTTTTCTCATTCTTGGTAGCAAACTATTCATGATAGAACCCACTACTCCTTCAAATTTCTCAAGGAAAACAACAAATGGATCTTGGAATAATACATGATCTAGAGGATTTGATACATAAGCTTCATTCAAGACTACTCTTTCTTCCACTTGGCTATATTTGGGACCCTCCTGGTAAAGCAACTCTTCCTTTTGCTCATGATCACTTGAATTGTCAGACTCATCATATATTGCAGTGTAGTTTTCTTTCCAAGCTGATGTGCTCTGATTAAGTGGACTGAAAACTGTGTGAAGGTCATCACTTTGATGGGTAGGGATACTCTTTGGCAATAGATTTTCTTGAGAAAGAAGAGCAGCAACTTTCTTGTGTTCATCAATTTTCAAGCCTTCATTTGCTTCCAAATTTTCTGAGCTTTCCTCATCACTATCATAGCTGCTATGTTTTGTTTGGTTACTTTCCTCAAGTTTATGAAACTGAGCTTCCTCCCAAAAATCAAAAACTGAGTATTCTGAAAAGTTAGCTTCTGTTTGGAAATCATCATCATTATCAACATATTGAACAAACCTTGGAAAATCATTATTATAATTAATGTCACCAACCATGCATATTGGACTATCAGATTTCTTTTCTTCAAATTGATTTGCAAATCTATTTTTTGACTTATGGTATGCAAGATTAACATGAGAAAGATCAGAAAATTTGTGGTTATATGAAGTTTTAGAGGTTGTCTGCATATTTATAAGTAGATCTATTTCCTCTTCAGTTAAAAAGGGAGGCATTTTCATTTCTCTCTGGATATAAATACAATAATCCTGCTTCTCTTGGGAAATCTGATTTGAAGGATGAATGTATTTTTGGGCTTCACCTATGAGGGATGATGAATCATCACTTATGCCTTTAGAGAGATCCTGTGGGTTCTCTTTCATTTCTTGCTTGTTTTCATCTTCAACCAATTCTTTGTAATGTTGAGGATAGTTAGCATGTAATTCATGAGTTTTTTCTGATAGATTTTCAAGAGGCCAATTTGCTTTTATGAACTCAAATGACTCCCAGCATAAAGGTAGAGATCCTACAGGTTTTTCTTTATCTTCTATTTCGGATTTGAATTCATCATCACTCAACTCTTCTTGATGTTTGGGATAGTAAACATGGGATTCATGAGTTTCCTCTGATGGATTCTTAGGAGGCCAATTTTCTTTTATGAACTCAAATGAGTCCCAGCATAAAGGTAAAGATCCCATAGGTTTTGATTTATCTTCTATCTCAAATTTGAATTCCTCTTCAATCAACTTTCCTTGATTTAGGTGAGAGTTAACTTGAGCAGGGTTTTCCTGAATAACTGCTAAGAGATCTTTAGGATGCAAATTTTCTTTCAGAGTCTGGAATGATTTGAAGAATAAGGGTAGAGAACCTAAAGGTTTTGATTCTTCTTCCATTTCAGAATCTGTGATTTCAAAATGGCTGATAGTCTCTTTAAAGCATTCCTCTATGTTTTTATTTGCAACTTTCTCATTAGGCGCATTTTGTTCATAACTCTTGTCTTCTAATAGTTGAGTGTGTTCATCCTGAGGAAGAAGTGTAGGTTAGTTTGAATAAGCATTGTTAACCTTAACTTTGTGTCTTTCTCTTTTCTTGTCAAGTAGATGCTCTAGTTTGCTGAAATCATATACCAATTTTTTCAACTTTTCCTCTGAAGATATTATTCTCTCTTGATTTGCTTTGTCTTTCTCTATTATTCTTAGTTGTGCCTTCCTATTTAGTATGTTGAATTCTACATCAACTGCTATCCTTTGCATTTCTTCTATGGTCAAAGGATATTTATTTCTTATTTGGAAAACCATCTCTGGGTCAAAAGAATCTGGGTAGTGAAAGAGAGCACATCCGAGGGGTGGCTTTATGTTAGCAGGCATTGCATGGTATACTTTATTGAACCTGGCTGAAAAGTTTTGTATTGTCTCCCCTGGTTATCTTTTTAACTGATTGTATTCATTTATGATGAGAAATTTATTACCCATGACCACCCACCTATCTAGGAAGATTTGAGTGAACTGATGAAAATTGGTAATGCTTGCAGCTGGAAGGTCTTTAAACCAACTCTTAATTTTTCCTTGTAATGATAAGGCAAACATTCTAATACGTGCATCATCTTCTTATATTTCATAAAGGTCAAGTAAATCCTCAAGATTTTGGACGTGCTCTTCAATGGTGACTTTGGAGCTTTCTCCATCAAATTTGGGTAATTTATTTTGAAGATTTGCAGGGAGGGCTTGGAAGATGGGAGGTAAAACCAGAGGCTTGTATCTTTCGAGGACCTCTGTGGATATAGGTAGTGTAAAAAGAGATTTATGACTGTTTGAGGTTTCAGCCAGAGTGGGAAAGGTAGCATGAGGCTCATGTTTTGCTAGATTTTCCATAGGTGAATCTGGGGTAAGCACAGGTGTATAAGCCTGCTCATGGTCTGAAATTTAAGGCTTAGCTTTTCGAGGTTTGAGATCTTTCCAATGATCAATGTAGATCTCATCGGTGTATTCTTGATTAGGCTCAAAGTAGGATAGAACATAGTTATAGATAAAGACAATAATTTCTTGAATCCAACTAAGGCCTGAGTGCTTTTTCTTTCTAGGATGACTGTTCGTGTTTTAGGTTCTTCCTCCAGTGGAGTCTTTAGGTCTATTGAGAGTTGTGGAGTCGCCAGGTGGATTTATTTGAGATCTATGGTCCACCACCAATACTACCAAATATTCTTTCGGGAAAAATCTTTCTAGCAAACTTTGAGGTGAAGACTTGCAAGGAAGAGTTATCACATGGTTTCAACAGCTTGCCAGGCTGTTTGGACAACCTAATGGTTCTATTTGCAAGTTTATTTCTGTTTATCTCCTATGTTTAGGTGAAGGTTTCTGAATCTCTAAGTTATACTTAGTTTGTCACTGATCACAAAGTTTGCACCATGAATTTTAAGTTTTGGAAAGGATGAGTCAACAGAAAGGTATGGTTTATGAATTTTTTGGTTTTTTATGGAGTTTTGGGCCTACTGGAGGCTAGTGGAGTCGCCAGGTGGAACTTAGTTGTTTTTATAGAGATGTAGCTATGGTCCATCACCAATAATTAGGAAAAGCCAATCTGGGGATGTTTTTGGGGTTTTCTGAGTTTTTATGTGCAGCCTATGGTTTATTAGAGTTTTCTAAAACTGATTCATCACTTTGCTAGGGTGGTGAAACAAAAAGAGTTTACTCGAAATGATTCTATGGTCTGCTTGCCTGTTTAAATTTTGAAAGACTAATGAATCTACAAGAGTTTGCTAGACTGTTATGTACTCAGTTAGTCCCATCGTGATCACCATTATGTTAGGGAGCGGTGGGATAAGTCAATCAGATAGTATTCTTAAGGCTGCTGGAATGTTTTAGGGAATCTAAGTTTGTTTATAACTCAGAGTCCCACCGTGATTTCCATTATGTTAGTGAGCAGTGGGATAGGTCGATCGGATAGTATTCTAAATTTTGGCAAAGTAGTAAGGCCTACTGGAGGCTCGTGGAGTCGCCAGGTGGATTTTTAGTTGTTTTGAGAGTATATGTGTATGGTGCACCACCAATATTGATAAACACTAATCTAGAGATATTTTGGGGTTTTCTGAGTTTCCTATATGTAGCCCTGAGGTTTGGAAGAGTTTCCTATAAATGAATCAACATTTTGCTAAGATGGTGAAGGAGCTAGTTTCCACTCTTCAGACAATACCTAAGTTTTCTAATTTTGACTGAGATTTTGAGGGATCCTAGGGGATACTGAGGATGTTTTGACTCAAAGTCCCACCGTGATCACCATTATGTTAGTGTCCCATGATTTGGCTGATTGGCAAGCCAAATGACAGTGTAACATCAAACTAATCTTTGGAGCCCAAGGACCTAGCCTTCCTAGACTCAGAGAGGGCTCTCTCTATTTGTGTAAGGGATATCTGTGTGTTCAGCTATCAAGTCTTTTGATTTTAGTTCGTTACAAGTACCTTTTTAAGCCTGCTTTAGGTATTTGAGGGATGAACTTATCAAAGACTAAAATAGTAAAAAAATATGTCGCATCAATCGAAGTGTTGGGTGAATGTGTCAAGAAATATTTGTGGTGACACAAGGTTGTTAAAATAATTAAGGGCCAATTTGAGCGAGGTAAAATGGATCTTTGGGTAAAATGGAGTGAGATGGACATTAAAATTGTGAAGAACAAAGGATTTCAAACATAAATAGTTTAATAGTTGACATAAACATGGTAGGGAAAACCATTAATCATGAAAAATGTAACTGTAAACTGGTCAATGCATAGAAATAAACATTCAAGCCATGCATAGAGATATATGACTCTCTAACTTTAGGAAATGGCTATCAGACTTTGGGGAAATACATTTAAGACAAACAAAAAACTTAAATCACTATGAAGGAACGCCTAAGCATAGTACTTCAAGCTATTGGGCACTTTGAAGCAAGATCATATAGTTTTAGGCAAAGGGCAAGATCAATACAAGACCTCCTTGGTTCAACAAATGACAATCTAATCAGTAAAAGAAAGGTTTCAGAGGTGGAGCTATGACTGGCCATGAGTAAGAAGGGCATACCGTGAATCATACTTAGCATGCATAAAACCATAAATGAAACAAGCAAACAATATTCTTCAGTTATCAAAGAGAAATCAAGGATTCTTTGATATGACAAAGAAGGTAGAAAACATAGAAGCTATAAAGAAATAGGAAACTTGAGGTACCTTCAAGGGCATGTCTCAAATATATTCTCTACTGTCTTATATCAAGAAAGAACATGGAATTATGAATGAAAACTAAGAAGCATAACAGAGAGGGACACTATACCATTTTACCAAGTCAAGGAATCCAACAACAAACCTCTTTCATCATCCAAAAGCACTCAAGAAACTCTCCAAATACATGAGACAAGTGTTTCTTCCAAGCTTGTATAACCATATATTGCTTCTATTCATCAAGTTCAGCCTCATTTACAATGAAAGCCTTTGGAATATATAGGCCAAAGTGAGGAAAACCTCTTAGTTCAACTTGCAATCTCATTGGCCTATCCAAAATATTTGATTTTGTCCTTGAGGCTTTGCAAAGCCCAAGGCACAAAATATCTAATAAAATATCTCAAAAATTCTAAAAAGGGGAAACATATTGACTTTTCATAACTAATCATGTACAAAAATAGCTAAACGCACATGAGAAAAAGTTACTTTTGAAAGGTTCATTTTTTACAAAAATACTCAAGAAATATATCAGCCGAAAGTCCTTTGACTTGACGGCAACTTTTGGATGCCTTCCCAATGTCGAAACGAGGCCTGTGATGGCTCGTTGGAAAGATATGAGTGTATATTTTCTGAAAATTCTTAGTTTTCTCTAAACTGATCACTATAAGTCCTCCAAAAACTGACCTGTGTGTAAAAACCCAAAAAATAGGCCTTGCTGATAAACGGGGCAGAGTGTAGAAAAAGCGAGTGTTTTTTGCCATTTTGAGGAAGAAAATGATCTTAAATTGATCTGAAAATCGTTGAGTATATGCCCCTAAAATTATGGCATCCAATGATACCATTTTCATCCTTTGAGGATGCCCCAAACTGAAATGGCGATGCCCATGAGTTTTAGTCAAAAGCCCAAAAATGACAAAAAACCAAAACTTGTTAAATTTCACCCAATTTTGGTGAGCATGACCCTTAGGGGTTTTTAGAAACATGCTTACAATCTAAGGCCAAAATTTGGAGCCTTGAGGTGTCTCTCTTCATTTTTGGTGCCAGACGCCCTCTTTGGGTAGTTTTGAGCTTTTCTTGGTTTTCTTCCTTGTTGTTTGGCATTTTACTTTTGGTGAAGAAGTCATGGACCCTAGCCTAGGAGAGGCAGCTAGCACATGATTTGGAGAGTTCCCTTCATGATCCATGTTTTGTATTTGCTTGCCCTCATCATTGCTTGCTTGAGGGCTGCCTTGTTTGTCTCTGTCACTGCTTTCTTCTTGACTATCATGCTCTTTCCCTTCACTGTTTTGTGCTTCATCACCCTCATGTTTATTGTTGTATTGGCTGTCATAATTTTCCTTTTCATCACTACCTCACTGCCCATCACTTTGCTCTTCATTATCACTGCTATGTTTAGCCTCTTTGCCTTGTTCCTCATCATCACTAAAGTCATCTCTTCAGTATTGTCTTTGAGCCAAGAGGATTTTAACAAGACATGTTTGTGGTTTTTGAAGGGAAGTATCCTTGTGTTTTTGGCAACACAAACCTCTTTCCCTCAATCACTATTTTTATCCTTGTTATCCACAGCAAGAAGATCCCTTTCAATTTGACAAAATCTTCATCCCCTATTCACTGTCTCTCTATGTTTATAAAAAGGGACTCATTTGAAGTCATTGTTTTCTTTGATTATGAAAAACATGGTATGTTAAAACAAAACAAGATATGTTTCTTCCTTTCACTGTCTCTAAACAACCTTTCAAACTTTCAACAAGGACATTACCCTTCTATCACTATTTCTTCTTTGGTTTAGTAAACAAGGTGTTCTTTGAAACCACTACCAAGATGACTCTTTAAACTGATTTGAAAGTCTTTTACAAAACTCTGTTTTCACCTCTATCAACTGTGTGTAACCTTAGCTGTCTCATAACACAAAAGGATTTTCAAATTTGCACATTAATCATCCTTTCTTTCACTGTGTCTCTCTTTTATTTTGATAAAGTCCTCATCCATTTCATCACTGTCTCTCTGATTTTGGAGACTGCAAACCTTTAATTTTTCATAACACAAAAGACCTCCTTCAACCTTGACAAAGCCTCATCCTCTAATCACTGTTTCTCACTGTTGATTTAGTAAACAAGAGGTGCTTTGAAACCACTGTTAAGATATCTTTTCAAACTGTTTTGAAGGACCTTTACAAACTCTGCCTCTCTGATTTTGGAGACTGCACAAATTCTTCATTATCTCACAGCATAAAAGACCTCCTTAAATTGACCAAGATTTATCTCTCTTACCACTGTTTCTCTCCTTGATTGTGATTCTCTTTATAAATGATCTTTGGAAGCCCTTGTAAACACCTTTTAAACAGATTTGAGATCTTTGAATGTAAGTTTGTTTTTTCCTCTAACAGCTATGGGCATCCTTAGCTGTTTTTAAAGCACAAAGAATACTTTCAATATGGCACATCAACCTTCTCTTCCTTCACTGTTTATATCCTTTGTAATCATAGTAAAGAGAGTTCCTTCAATCTCTGTTTTGTTTTTTAGGAGTTTGGCAAACATTGTCTTTGATGATGATTAGTTTTTAGCATACAATTCCTTTCCTTTTTTTTTTGATAAACAAGCCTCTATTTAAACAAGCAGGCTTCTAGTGAAACCATGAATGTCCTCTTATCCTCAATCAGTTTTTGCCCTTGAAATTTGTAACCAAACCCTCCATCAAACTAAAACTAAGCAAGGAGACAAGAAAAACCTTTGGAAAGGTTTTCTTGATGTGTTGGAGATGATTTCCTTGAGTGAAAACTGATTTGACACCCTTGGAAACTACTTTGGTGACCTGTTTTTCTGGTGGCCTGGGTGTTGCACAGGCACGCCGCACAAAAACCCAAGTGCGCCATGCACTTCATAAAAATACACTGTTAATACCTACAGGCGCGCTGCGCAATTTTTCAAATGCGCTGCACACTTTTAATGCTAGTTTTGGAGGCCTTCCCGGTGTTGGAATTGGGCGCGAGATGGCTCGTTGGAAAGCTATGGAAGTATTTTTTCCAAATATTCTTGATTTTTTTCATTTGGTGTCCATTTTATTGTTCAAAAATTTATTTTCCCAACACTGTTCAAAACTGGTGAATCCTGGTACAGAAATGCATAGTGTTGTTTGCATGCCAGTTTTGGATGCCTTCTCGGTGTTGGAATTGGGCTCGAGATGGATCGTTGGAAAGATATGGAAGTATAATTTCCAAATATTCTTGATTTGTTTCATTTGGTGTCCATTTTGTTGTTCAAAATTTTACTATCCCAACACTGTTCAAAAATGGTGAATGTTGGTGCAGAAATAGATAGTGTTGTTTGCAGGCTACTTTTGGATGTCTTCCTGTTGTCAGAATTTGGCCCGAGATGGCTCGTTGGAAAGATATGGAAGTAAAATTTTCATATATTATTGAGGTTTTTTATTTGGTATCAATTTGGTTGTTCAAAATTTTACCGTCCCAACACTGGTCAAAATGGTGAATCCTGGTGCAGAAATTCTCCCGTGACATCTGTATTTTTTACATTTCTCAAAAACCATGATACCTGTGTAGAAAATGAAGGATTTTTTTCTTCTTGAACCTATAAGGGACAAAAACCTCTCTCAATTTTGTCAATTTCATCTCTTTTTGGTCAGAAACACATTTTGAAACAAACTGCCTGGGCGCTCCTTAACCTCTGTCTTACCATTTCTTGAGCTGTATTTCTCTGGAGCCTTTATAAAAAAGCCTTGATATGCTGATGAGGGTCCTTTGATATAATATGAAACTTGTTTTGAGTATATCTTTAACCATTTTTATGAGCAAATTTGCATGGTGACAACCTTAAGAAAACTGACCCTCTGCCTTTTGTGAGGGAGGCCATCTTCAAGTTGACAAATCAATTGTTCTTTCTCTAGGTGAATTTGCTTGTGACATATGTCTCTCTAAGCACTGTATATCCTTTGAATTTTTAGACAAGAAGCATGTTTTTTATCATGAAAGTGTTCTTTGCCTATGTGTTGGGAAAATCACTTGGATAGATAGCAATGCCCTCTCCAAAAATGCGACTTTGTATCTTTTGGAGGAGACCCTTTGTAAACATAAGAAAAAGAGACCTTCAGCACCCTCATGCCACATCTTGGAAAGAGATAATTCACAAATCCAAAACTTACTTTGAAAAATTCTGCTCTCCTGGTGTTTTGATGATGATTAGGTCTATTGTGCAGTTTGATCAAATCAGTCAGGCGCCCTTGGATATTTTCCTTTGACTGTGGACGAAAAACCTTAGTTGTATTCACCCATGGCTTTACCTATATCTGTTCATCAAGGAAAAATGTATTTAGAGATCCTTAATGCAATAATATGGAACAACAGGGCTTTTTCACATGTTTCATAAAAGGCCTTTGACTGTGATAGTGATATGGCTTGATTATTTAAATGTTGTCCCTGAATTTCAAACACACGCCATACCCTTTCTTTAAATTTGATGAGTCTGTCCAAATTTTGTTCATTTTAGCTGCAAGTTGTCTTTGAAGGAGATCTTTGATAGAAGAAAAACCAAACCTCTTTGATTATTACAGTACCACTGCTTGGCCATCTTCTTAACAACATTTTTCCACTCATAATCATCCAATTGTTTCCCACTGCACTCAAACTCTTCCTTTCAAACATTGAAACCATATAATCAATTCTTGAAAAACCATTGTTGTGTTAGTGGTTTCATCCATTGGAGAAAAAGGTGTAAAACAAGTTTTTTTAAGGCTATGTGCAGCTTTGTTAGCCTTGTGCCCTTAAATGAGGCTACACCTCTGTTCTTGACCTTCTGCTTATGTTTGGAGGAGGTTTTCACAGTCACCAAACCTTTGCTCATGTTTGGAGGAGGTTTTACACAGTCACCAACCCTCTGCTCATGTTTGGAGGAGGTTTTACACAGTCATGTTATTTCAACCCTTTGTCAAACTATGTTATCTTTCCTTGTAGTGCCTTTTGACTATGTTTGCAAGAGCTCATTGAAATACCTGTCTGTCCAATACTTGCATCCTAGGTTCAAAACCACATGAGAAGCAACTGTCTTCTCATGTTAAGTTTAATAATGTCTTCCGGAACATTGGTACACTTATGCTTTTGAGAAAGACATTGAAACACTGTAAATCCACCTAATATCGGTTTGACTTGTGGCATATGCACTGTTGAGACATCAAGGCTTGTTAGTGGCATGACTTAAGGGTATATCCAGGTTTTCTCTTGCAGATTAAGCGTTAATTCAGGGCTGGTTGGTATTGAACAAAGGACTCTGGCTCAGGCTGTTTTTGTCGAGGAAGCGATTCTATAAAGTGCCACTACCTAACTTAGGGCAACTTTCATTGATTATGATTGTGTTTGACAAGAAGATCAAGGATAGGAAGGGAGACACTTTGTCAAATATTGGACAGTGAGTTTCATGAGAACCAAGGGGAAAATGATAGTAGACCAGCAAGACCAAGATAGCTATAGACAAGGATATTTTGCTGAAACAAGACATGACTTTGAAAACTAAAGATTGCTCTGATCATAGGCTGACAGGAAGGGATAGGAAAGCAAAAATTTGTTTGGGGGTTTTCTAGATGACAAATTGACATATGGAGATTAGCTTCTAGAAAACTCAGCTAGGAATCTGTTCATCAGCAATAGGTGAAAAATACTGATGACTAACACCTTTATCTGGCCATCAGTTTTGAGGTGGAAATTTGGGGACTTAGTGAGCTTGGTATCTAGCATAGACTAGAGACTTGACCAAAATGTATTGAGGAACCTGATGTCCCGATCTGAGATAATGGATTGTGGGATCCCAAAGTGTACCCACACTTGTTGAAAGAAGAGTTTAGTATTGGTTTCTGTTGTGATATTCTTCTTGAAGGTCGTCATAATGGGCATCTTAGAGAATTTGTCAACGACTACAAAAATGCAGTCGTTTCCATGCTTGTTAGAAGGAATGTTTGGCATGTAATCCATCGAAATGAATTCCCAAGGTCAATTAGTGGTAGGCAGCATAGTATATAGTCCTTGCTTCTTGATGGTCAGTTTGGAAATGGCACAGGAAATGAAGGATCTGATGTACTTCCCAACATCTTGTCGAAGGTTTGACCAATAGAAATACTTCTGAAGTATTGTCACTGTTTTCTCGACCCCAAAATTTCCAGCCACCCAACTGTATTGTGCTTCCAAAATAATCTGGGCACGCTCACTTGGAGGAACATAAATGTGTCTAAGGTGGAATAACAGTGCATCGTGGAGGTGAAAATATGGAACTTTCTTCCCTTCCAGGAGCGTCTAGTATGTGTTGTTAAATTCTGGATCGCTTTTGTAGATATGTGGCCAACCTAAAGTTTTGTGCCCACAAGATTTGAGCATAGTGGTTAGCGCCACGATCAACAGTCGATTGAGGCAGTCTGTAACATTATTGGTTCTTCCCTTCTTGTATTTGATGTTAAAATGGAACTGTTGCAGGTATGTGGACCATTTCTGATGGTAATCATTCTGCAAATTCCCTTCTGTCTGTATGAACTGCAGGGGTCGGTGATATTTGTGGATGACTGTTTCCTTCCCTAAAATGTAATGCTTTCATTATCGGGAGGTCTGCACAATGGAATACATATATTTTTCATAGGTGGTATACTTTCATACTGTGACTGAAAGTTTCTCACTGTGATATGCCATTGGATGCCCTTTTTGAGTGAGAACTTCCCCAATAGAATAGCCAGAGGCATCTATCTCTATCTCAAATGGTTGTTGCAAGTTTGGTAATGTGAGAACTAGTGCAGAGAAGAGGTAATGCTTCAAATATATGAAAACCTTCTATTGGAATTCAAACCAAAATAATTTTTTTTTCACTCCTCCCTTGGTGACTTAACTCAAAGGCCAAGTTATATGAGAGAAGCCAAACACGAACTGGCGGTAGAAATTGGAAAGATGTAGAAATTTGCGGAGCTCCATTAAAGTGTTTGTGGCTGGCCAATCCCGAATGAATTGGATCTTGGCTGGGTCCACACGCACCCCCCGTTTATCAATTATGTATCCCAGATATTGAAACTGGGTAATGCCAAAAGTGAGTTTCTCCAAATTGGCACACAACTTGTGTTTCTGTAGTGTTTGAAGGACCTGTCGAATGTGGTGGAGGTGTTATTCCCAACACCGGTTGAAGATCAAGATGTCATCCAAATACACCACCACGAATTAGTTGGTGAATGGTCACATGATACCTTCTATTAGCCTCATGAAGCTTGCGAGAGAATTATTCAACCCGAAATGCATGACCAGCCATTCAAAGAGGCCCTCCTTGGCTTTGAAGGCAGTCTTCCACACGTCAGATGGTTTGATTGGTCTAGTGATACCTAGAATTCAAGTCAATCTTGTTGAAATATTTGGCCCCCTTGAGTTGGTATATGAGATCATTAATCTATGGGATCAGATACATATTATGGACAATGATCTTGTTTAGTGCCTGATAGTCAATACAAAGTCTCCAAGTCCCATCCTTATTTTGCACCAACACGATCGGGCTCTGACATAGTGATGAACTCAGCTGGATGTGAACTTGATTTCATCGTTATCCATAACAAAATGTCGATAGATTGGTCCATTGGGTAGTTGTGGGCCTGGGGTCATATTGATGGAGTTTTTTGACATGACAGTGCAGAGGCACCCCTGCAAGTGGGGTGAAGATGACCCTGTACTCCTCCATGACCATGTCCATATATTTTTGTCATGTAGAGGAGCCTTGTCTCGAAGTTGTGGCCACAATATTCTTCTTTCCTTGAGGGTGGATCATAAGGAAAACATATTTCATAGTTTTGGAAATGATCTTATTGCATTTCTTTGCAGTGATCAAAGAGATGGCGATAGGTGGTGCTACCTCCAATATCCTGTACAACTTATTACCCAAAGTAACAATAAAATTTCAAGGCCTAGACTCATACACAACATGTCGCTTCCACAAGTATGGTTGGACTAATAATACATCACAAAATTAAAGAGGAGAAACCTCACATAATACCTCATCCATGAAGGGCTTGATGTTTTAGGGAAGGCGAGATTTTCGGTTGACGCAGAGATCCCATCCTTGGTGAAGCCACCCGATGGTGTACAGGTGTGGGTGTGCTGTGGTTGGAAAGCCCAATTTCTTCATGACGTCTACTGAAATGAGGTTCTTTTGGCTCCCTTGGTTGAAAATGAACTACAACAGGGAACCCTTCACCCACATCTGGGAATGGAGGAGACACTCCCCCTCCTCTCGGTCTTCGGGTTCCTCCTTCTGGATCTTGGTGGTGGAAACAGTGGCACTAGCCTCTGCATTGATAATATGCTTCCCTTTTTCATTCCCCTTGTTGAGTTTTGACTAAGAGTCGGAACATGCATCTAATTCATAAGCCTTAAGCTCAGTCACTAGTGACTTCTTGGCCCAACACTCACTTGTGTTGTGAGTAGAGCTCTTATTGAAATCACACCACTTTCTTGTGTCCTTCTTTAGCTTTGTGGTGTTTTTTTTCACTTGCAACTTCGGAGGGTTGTCCAAAGCCACCCATTCTTAGCTTTGTCCTTTGTTTTGGATTTTGGGGGTGCCTTTCCCTTGCTTTTGATTCACAGATCCAAAGTATCGCTTCTTCTGTTTAAATTTTTTCTCAATCATGGTAGCATACCGATATGTTTCATCAAGCGGGGAGATGTCAAGGAACTCCATTTCCTCTTGGATGTATCCGTGCAGACAAATGTGGTACTTAAGTACCAAATGTTTCTCCAAATATTTGATACCCAACTTTGTGCATAGGGTATCGAATATATTTTTCATCTCATGCACATCTTGATTTCTTTGATGTCGTAGTGTAGTCCATTGTATGTACTTGCCCTCACAGCTTCCCACATGGTAATATCATTCCTTGATAGCATCTCAGAAAGAATTACAAGTGGGTGCAACTGAGAACAGGGAGGATTCCCTCTCGTCCTTTTTCTCACAGTAGGTTTTCCACCAGTCCTTGACATGGGGGGCAGCTTTGAGGAGTCCAAAAGTAATGTTTTCCCGATTGGAAAAATCATGAACCGAAAAATTTCATTCTAATAGATTCAACGATATATCTATGGCTTCTACATCTATTTGGACTTCAAATATAATAATGTCAAAGTTAGCTTGTACCTTAAAAGGAGTGACGTCTCCAGAGTGGCTGTCGATGAGGGTGCATCGCCAGTGGGTAGTCATCAGAGGATCTGGGAAAAGTTATCCATCATCATGTTCCTCTATTTCTTGAGGGCCTCTTAGAGAAATATTTTGATAGGAAATCCAACTCCCTCATCTTTCTTTTCTTCCTCCATGGGAGTTCGTCAGGGTTTGTGAGGCTGATCTTGCAAAGGTACAACCAAATCCATCCCTAACTCCTTATACCACGATCTCATTGGGGACATGGAAAGAAAGACCGAGAAAGAGTGGTCCCACTCTGATACCACTAATCTGGACTTATGCATGAGCACAATAAAATATAGAAATACACATAAATTCAGAGATGCACCAGAAATAAAAATTCATTTCATTAATATCAAATAACTGAAATAAGCTTACAGACAGAATGTAAATAAACTACCTCAGGCAATGGTAGTTTATCTTTGAGAAGATATGTGGCGACTACATGCCTATGAACTATGTTAAAATGAGGATTGAAGCCATATTTATTATTGAGAAACAATTTAAAACCCTAAACATCCAAAAACCTAACCCTAGGCGATCAAGCTCCAAAACTATGGGCCATGTTTGGGTAAATTGGTACATTAACTTCCCTGGGTCGTAACTTTGGCACATGATCTCTATTTGACACAAAAAATGCCTTATTCGAAATATATATGTGAGGAATAAAACTTTCGAGTAGAAAATATTGATAAAAGCCCCACCTGGGCCCCATTTTCCCCCAAAAAATGTCATTTAGGGCCTCAAAACGGCTATGAAAGTTCAGGACCAAAAAAAGATGCCAAAAATAGTAAATTGTTCTACAATTAAGGAAACTAAAAAACTGAAAGAAAAAATGGTGGGGGTCAAAGTGCAATAGGTGGATGGAAACCAATATCCACCTAGATAATGGGATTAGATATCTAATAATAATGTTTGATAGAGAAGATTATCCTTGTATTTTCCTTTTTTTTCAAGCTCCAATTTAATGAAAATCTTTAATCTAGGATTGATTTTTTTTAATAATAAGATTGGATATGTCCTTTAGAGGAATTATATGTTGAATGAATCAGTTGTCATATTTTTTCAATATATCCAATATCCAGGAAAAAACATCTTGGAAATATTTGAAGATATTGATATAGTGATCCACTTCCTTCTAATACATGTGCTTTCTAAATCACAAGTTTTGGATCTTGTAGACTTACAATATTCACTTTTTTTAATTCTTGGTCTTTTTGGTTGATTATTATTTTGTTGGTTTACTAATTTGGATTTGATCACCTTGAGTAGACATAGATTCCAGATGCAAAAGTGGTTTCATATTAAATTTTCCCCCTATTTATTCTATTTCATCATCTTGTATAGTAAAGACCTTAGTAATATGTTCTTCATTTTGAAATACTTACAAAAATATTCATTGTGAGATACAAATGGATGAAACATTACTTTAATATGAAATGAATTATGATTTGAATCTAGATTAATAATGAAGTTACTAGTAAAGATTAAACTCTTTGATTCTTTTCCTTTGAAACTAATAATATATTAAATGAATTAAAATTTTGGATAATTTCACATAATTGATCAACGTAAGGTTTTAAATTATTCTTCTTGGTATCATAATTTCCTCTTGTTATTCTTCTTGGTATTATATTTTTTCCATAAAAATGATAATTTTAAATTTCCATTTAATGATCAAGAACTATCCCATTAACAAAAGCTTCATACTCATCTTCAATATTGGTACAAATTATAATCAAAATGCATTTAAGATCAATTTTCCTTGAGGAATTTTAAATATTACAATAGCTCCTAATCTAACACTTGAAGAAACACCATCAAATAACATTTTCCAAAAAATTTGGAAAATATTTTAATTATTATTATGTACAAAATTTAAATCATCATCACTTAGACTAGCATAACTTATATGACTTGAACAAGGCATAAGTTATATTGCTCAGATAGCTTAGCCATGGACCACGAATCTCTTTACACAAGGGTGGAAATCTGCTAGTCGGCTCGGTCTACCGGGGCATTTGCAACATGAATGGAAGAAATACACACTAGCGTTGGCGGAATGTCATATTTGCATTGGCACAGGGGACGATGAAATCATTTGGGCCCCAGAAAAATTCGGGATCTATTCACCAAAGGATGGATACCTGCATATATACCTGGATCATCTCCCACATAGACGAGAATGGTGGTGGCATCTCATATGGAAGCTCCCAGATGCTCCAAGCACTAGACTATTTATGTGGTGTTCACTCAACAACATTTCTCCTACCATGGATAACCTTCTCAAATGATCCATTCATGGACACACCTCTTGTACTCTCTCCATAAATGACTTTGAATACATTGAAAACCTTCTTCTTCATTGCAGATCCATTGTTGCACTCTGTTCATCCATTATTCTAGATCTGGGTTTCAATCTAACTTGGCAAGGCCTGAACTTAGAAGAGGCATGGCAATCCTGGTGGAACTCTGCCTCTACAAACAAAGCCAGAAGCCTCCCTCTCCTTGTATTTTGGGGCATATGGCTGGCCAAGAATGCATCCATATTCAATGATCAACCCCCAAACTGGCATTTGATTATGTCCAACATTATATCTAGATTCTCTTGCATCCCCGATGATGACCCCCCCAGACCTCCTCAAAATATCATTCCAGAGACCATCAATTTCAATTTACCTTGGGCTTATTTCGATGGATTTTCACAACCAATGGGATGCGGGGGAGGCACTCTTCTACACCTCTCTCATCAACACTCTTACAGAATCAAGATGGGTCTGGGACCCGAAACTAACAATTTTGCTGAGCTTATCACTCTTCGCCATCTACTTCAGTTTTCATTAGAGCATAACATCCTACACCTTCAAGTGTTTGGAGATTAAAAAATAATCATATATTGGTTCAAAAAAATTGTATCATGTCATGTACACACACTTTTTTCTATATTGGAAGATATTTGGCGTTTGATAGAACAATTCTCATCTATCTCTTGCTCTCATATATACAAGGAACAAAATAGAATTTCTGACAAGAAGACAACGGTCCAACATAGGGGGCTCTGGCACATAAAGGAGCAAAATGACACTCAATACTTTAGTTATTACCACCATCCATTCATTGAATAGGCTGATATTGCGGAACAACAGATCTTATTTAGACTGAATTTTGACAGTTTTTGACAACATTGAACAAAGATATGGATATATCCGGTTTAAATATTGTAATTATTGTAATTATTCTACTTTAAGACTTCGATGTACAACCTAATGGGGAATTTTTAGGAACTAAATGTACGTGAAAATAGTCACAAAATGCATATGCACTGCATCTACAACATGTAATTTTCAAATTATGATTTTTTCTTGGGAAAAAAAGCATAACTTCTATGACCAATACCAATATAGTTTATAATTGCTTCAATTTCCTTTTAACAAGAATATGATTCTTTTGTTCACGATGAACTTTAGTAAGACTACCTTTTTAATTGGGAGGCATAATGCATCATCCATCATTCATTATATATCCTCCTAAAGGAAAACACCATTCTCTTCATTTAATTATACCATTTTTTGTTGGTAGATTTACCACAATAATTGTGAATACTATTCAAATATCTAGAGTAGAGCTTATTATTGCACAAAAATCATTAATCTCCCCATATGATAAAAAATTTCTAAAGTTAATAATAATCCAGGCGGCTCTAGAGAGGCTCAGAAATTTGAGTCTGTGTATTCATCGAAACCATCCTCAAATAAAAGAGCTCGTCATCCTCATTCTAATGGCGTAGATGACACTCAAATTTGACTTCGTATGTACAAGTTATATGCAATCAAATTTTCAATTCAAAGAGTAGGAATTTTGTTGCAAGCTAAATTTGGAGGCTCACTAAATTTGGCAGTCCAACTAAATCTAGCGAAACAACTAAATTTGGAAGCAACTAACAGAGCAATAATTTGGCACTTAACGACAGTGAGAACTGGTGAAAATGTCGAATATTTAAATTTGTCAGCTAACCCTAAAAATCTGGTTGACGGTTTTGATTCGTTGTATTAAAATAAAAATAAATAAAAATGAGTGGAAAGGAGCCAACCCTGCCACCCCATCATCATATATATTAAATATAATATAATGGGTTGGGGTATGACCTGATACCTTGAGATTGATTCAGTATTTTTTGTGAGTTTCCTCCGCTTTGATGTGATGAATTTCCCTTGGCGCTGAAGGATTTCTTCTTTGCCATTAACGCAAGATCTGCACTCTGGGGTTTTAGAGTCTATCTTCTTTCTTCTTCTTGCATTAACATTCCTGTCAATTCTTCAAATTTTGGGGCTTTCTTCGTCGCATTTATCCCAGTGATAAATATTTGGTAATCGTCAATCATACCATTCATGGAAATCGTGACCAAATCGTTGTCTAAAATTGTGTCACTAATATCTGCCAAATTTTTCGTAAGATCCTTGATCTAAGATATGAAAGAAACAACTGTTTCATTCTTCTCCATTTATATGGAGAGGATCTTTCTCTTCAAGAACATGAGATGATTTGTATTCTTTATCTCATACAGATCCTTCAACACCGTCTAGATGTTGCTTTCAGATTTTTGTTCTCTGATATGAGGTATGATGCAGTATTTTACTGAAATCTTCAACAACGTCTTTGTTTTTCTCTCTCTCTTCTCTCACTTTTGAATCGTTGGGGCTACACTGACTCCTACTGCTGGCTTTGGATCATCCACATTTCCAATCGTCCAAGAACCCTAAGCTTTAGCACAGTCTACATATTGAACTTCCAATTAGAGTAATTGGAACCATTGAGCTTGTTGCTCTCATTCAAGTATGACTCAATTATCTGATTGTACATCTTGACGTTTCTAAAAAAAAAACTTCGAGTAGTTGACTGGAAAAAAATGGATCTACCCTAAATCCTCACAAAGAACAAAAGCATGATACAGATCTACTTGATCTGTGATCAATTCAGCTGGCTGCTTCGCACACCGCGCCATAGGCTCTCAGCTCCTCTACCATGAACTCTTATGTTTCTCAGCACAAGCACTTTGGCTCCACGATGATGATTTCTTCAGCACATGTTCTCTTATTCCTCTGCACCAAACATACACTGGCAACATATTTGATTCAAATCTCTCCCTTCATCGGCAAGCTGACATGGGAAATAGGTCTGCTTTCAGATCTCTTCTTTCATCGACGAACTTTCACCAGTAGTAGATATGTCTCAGATCTCTTTCCTTCATTAGTGGGCGAACACTGGCACATATATGTTTTCAGATCTCCTCTTCCCACATCGACGTGCTTTCTTGACCAATTTCCGTTTTGATCGCATCGGTGACAAAACCAAATAGAGATATTAGTCTATCGACATGGTTCTCCCGCATATATTAACGCTTATCAGTGTGGATTCCCTCCATGGGTTCACGCTGATCGGTGTGATTCCTCCTCCAAAAAACACGCTGATTAGATCAATTCCTGAAAAAAAATTACTCAGTCATCAGGGGCTTCTCCTCTGCCACCTAGATACTCACAAGGATCACAACACTTTGGCTATGATTCGGCCCTGGATCTCTGATACCATGATAAAATATGATAGATTGAATCGATTAATAAAAAAACTAGTCAGCTCTACAATCGAGAGACTAAACGAGGAGAGCATGACTCTGCAGAATGCTCTACATTCTCAATACAACTCAATAATTATATAGCATAGATAGATGAAGGGAAGTTAGAACCAAATCCTAATAAATAGAAACTAATTCCTATCCTAAGGTTCCGTGAACCAACTCTCACAAATTAAGGATTCTCTATTATCTTTCAACAATTTTTTGTTCCATCATTGGTTTCCATCGATGAGTGGAGCCTCCCATTGTATTTTTCCCTACTTATCAAATAAAGATGGAGAGAGATATTAATATTAACAAAAAACGGGAAAAATTATTATACACTGAAAATTCATAAGAATCTAATATTTTGAAAACATAACAAATACCTACCACATGTGTAGCAATTGATGGGTTATTCACTGTAGCAACTACTTAAGACACTGATGCATTCAATGGTGAGAGGAGTTGGATGAAAGTAAAATAAGATGGATGAAACCCGCCAATGGATTCGATGGTGAGACGAGGGTTACTGAAACCTAAATGATATGGAAGAAATTGATGGTAAAGTGTGTTTGCATAAAGAGTAGAAGTGGGCACAAAAAAAAAACGAAATTAATGGAAATATGGATGGGTTGGTTAGTTTTGGAATGGGAAGAATTGTGTTGTGAATGCCCAAGGTCCTCCGTGAAGCCTTCCAAGGGAGCCAATAATGCAGAAACACTCTTTCCTTGCCACACTTCTTTTTAAAAAAATTGTGTAATTATATGTATTTCGAGGGTATAATTAAATTATTTTAATGATTTTTTTTAGTGATCGTGACTTTCAATGTTGTGCAATAAATGTGTTTTTTTTTTTTTTTTTTTTGTAAGTCAGGAACATTATATTATAATATAAACAGAGATTACAGGACAGCACAGAGGCTTGAAGACTTATTGCTTTGACATAACTCCGGCCTGCTTCTTTTCGAGCTTACATAGGACTTGGAATGACTAGGCTGTAACTAGCCAGACTTAGAACCACATTCGCCATTAGACAAAACATCGGGCCTACCACGCAGGGTTGCCCATGAAGAAAAACCAGACCAAAACTGTGCTGACGACCAGAATGGCCTCTTACAAGCTGATTACTACGGAAACCCAACATAAATACAGAATTAGAAGGAAATAGGTAAACCAATCGAAAACATATCACAGAAACTGCTCAGCCATTAGAGAGTAGGAGTAGAAGCTCCGGAGTGTCTCACTTCGCTTGGATTCGCGCCTTCACCACCTGTCGCTGGGGCTCGGGGCTTGAAGCGTCTGATAACAGTGGCCTACGAGTCGTCAGTAGGAATTTCGATGGAGACGTGGAGGACATGGCAGAGGTATATCTCGAATCGTCAGACGAAATTCTCCAGAGCCTTGCCATGCTGGCAGAGTTCCTCTGCTAAAGAGTTGAAAGCAAATTCCAATTTGTCAAGTCGAGCGGTGTTCCGTGCTGACGCCATTGAAGTGGCCGCAAATGTTTCTTTTACCGCTGCTCCCTGCATGGCTATCGCCTTCACCGGCATTGTTTTCACTTGCCAAGCTACAACTTGGGTTTGCAGGAACTGTGTTTGGCGCGTGGAGGGAGTACCCAGATCGACTAGCCAGTCAACTTCCTCACTAATGGTGTTGTCATCCGTCTTTGCCTGAGCGAGTTCCACTTCTTCTTCCAAAACCTCGATCGTTTTCTTGCCCTGTTTAGAAACGGAGGCTTCATAGCTATCCTTGGACCTTTTGAGGGCTTGTGAAGCTTTAATGCTACGCAGATTAAGATCAGCCATGGAGTCTGGGTCTATTAGAACAGAGATATCGCCCAGAAAACAGGAGCCGAACTTTAACTTTGAGCAGCGAGGCCACTTCTCGAAGATAAGAATGAGAATGACAGGGCGCTCAGTTGTATAAATAAAGAGGTGGGAGTCGGGGTTATGAATGCTGCTGAGTGGCCATTCAAGGCCATAATGCAGGGCATGTTACCAATTGGTCCTTCCGCCAAAGCTGGGTTGATGATCGGAGATTTTCGTCCTACGATCCGACCCTTCACACACTGGCAATATCCACTTAATCCGCTTGGTAAAGCTCTTTCCTTTGCTATCGTTCCCCTTCATTAAGGATCGCTGAGCCCAAGGGTGTCTCGTCATCCGTTCCGGCATGTGCCGCCTGACGTGCTCAATCAGCAAACCGTTACTCCTGATCTGCTGATGAAGGATGATCTGCTGTCCGTCCTACGGAAGTACCGGCATTTAAATCTTGCCTTGCGATGGTGTAGCATTGATCCCGAAGCTGTTCATTCGTAAGATCCTGCCAACACGTGTCCAAGCCGTGTGTCGGGTTGTCTACAACATAGTTCGTGAGGTGGTCCACGAGGGAGTTGGCCTTCCTTCTCACAGATTGAATTATGATACCACTAA
Source organism: Pinus albicaulis (assembly GCA_034641835.2). Lineage (NCBI taxonomy): Eukaryota > Viridiplantae > Streptophyta > Pinopsida > Pinales > Pinaceae > Pinus > Pinus albicaulis. Next base: position 797,760,826 of record CM076571.1, read on the forward strand.
GGGAGGCCAGGTGCTGTGCAATAATCTCCGTGACCACCGCACAATAAATGTGATTGTTACACCCACTTAATATATATATATTTTTTAATATTGGTAGAGTTACATAACTAAAAGTAAATAAATTTGAGTAAGTTTTTTAGTTTTAAAATGTTAATGTTTTATATTTTAGTTGTATCTATGTTTTTCTAAAAGGAATGATTTTGATTTTTCTATTAAAAAGAAATATTGGTTTTTGGGCAGAACCCTTATATATTTCATCCAACTCCACAATGATTCTACTTTCAAATGTCATATTTTATCCAACTCCACAATGATTATACTTTCAAATGTCAAAAAAATTAGGAGTCTATGCTTAAGGTTCTTTATCCCATAATTATGAAAAGGTGTCTATCATTTTCTCTGTAAAAGACTCCAAAAAGCGAAATAAACCTAAAGTGAAATAAACCTACATACCATTAGAAGAACTTAAAAAAAAAAAAATTAACAAATATTTGACTAGTCTGCCACTCCAAGTTCTCCTTCAAGCTAGGTTCATCAAACTATACTTGCCACTCTAAACCTTCAACTTGCTTTCCTTTTTTCCCCGTTGAACCTTCACTAGTTTCGACCTTTGTTGGCACAATTTGTGCTCCACTACCATAATTTTCTTCCATCTCAGCTAATTTACAGTTCATTACTGTCAATTATGTCCTAACTTCTGTTTGAAACCTCTCAATTTTTCTTTGCATCAACTCAAGTAATCAAGTTTTTTTTTTATGAGCAATTGGAAAACTTGATGCTCCCTCTCCTCTACCTTAGTCTTGATTAAATGTGCACATTATACCTTCCACAACTTACAAGACCCTATCCAAAATAAGGTTCGTATCAACTTACTCATTTTCGTAGGATGAAGAAACTATATTCTCCATGCAGTGGTTGCACAATAATGAGACTGGGCACCTAGGTGGGATCATTCTTCTCAATACATGAAAAAAATCTCTTAAAACCAAGGCAATGCTACCTCAACACCCTCCTTTGTTCGTTACCCTCAGTAGGGTATAATTTTGGTCACCCGTTGTTATATAGACCTTGATAAGCCAAATTCCAAGCTTATCATACCCTCCTCTACCAATGTCAATAGGGGAATTTTGAGGTCTAAAATGGGCCTCCTATGGAAATTACAAAACAATAGTGGAAATAATAAAATAATATTTGATTACATTATTAAATTTTAGAGGGAGAAAAGAAAAAACTACTTTTTTCTACTCATATTTTCAACTTATCTCGAAAAGTGTTTACTCACATTTTGATTAGAAGTACTGATTGAATGCAAAATTTAATTTCTTATCCAAGGAGTACACATGTTGCATACTTTCGATGAGTCCTTCTACACAAAAAATGAGAAATACATGAAAAACATGATTGTAATCACGTGTTTTTATGTATTTCTCATTTTTCATGTAGTAGGGTCCATAGAAAGTATGCAACATGGGTACTCCTTGGATGACGAATTAAATTTTGCATCCAACAAGTACTCCCACTCGAAATTTGAGTAAAAACTTTGGGAGATAAGTTGAAAAAACAAGTTGAAAAATTAGTTTTATTATTTTATTATTTTTTAATCTTTTTATCCTTTTACTTAAAAAATGGTGAATCATCCTCCATGGTTGACGTCATCATCTTGAATACTATTGGTTCTTGTAAAATTTATTTTTGTTGTACATTTTTCTTAGGAGGTACATTTTAGACCTCAAAATTCCCCTAATGTCATCCTCCCTATAGCATTTAACTACAAGATTGGTTCATCCATTTCATATTTACATTGTTTTTCTTGTAGAGGATTTGTTTTGATATGAAGAGGGAGATGGATTAACGCCAACCTAAGACGAATTGAATAGAGCCTTAGTATCACTATTCTCGATGCTTTAAAACTCCATTTTCCAATGAGAATTGAAAGGAGTGTTCAACACCTTTGTGTGCTGAGAAGGAAATGAATTCCATGCGTGATTGTGATTTGCTCAAGGGTACTGAAATGGTGATTTCCAAAGGTGGAAAGTAATTGTCTACCACCAGTTTATGGATGCCATCATTAATAGACAGGTTAGGGCCTTCACATTCCAAAGATACGCCCACACATTTTTCTTCTCATAATCAAACTCACTTGAATGACATTTAGTTCTTTTATTTAATATTTTTTTCCATATAAGTGGATCATGACAATGGGAAAATTATAAAACGAGTTGTATTTAATGCGACTTTTTGAAGTTTTTTTTATTGGATTTTTCCAATATTGTTCAATTCCAAGGATCTTTGGTCTAGTCTTGTCCCTTTGCAAATGTGTCCACTATAGGATTCAAGTGCCTAAAAACATGAAAAAATTCAATTTGTTCAAGAAGTTGAAGTTTAATAACAATCTTTTGAAATATGGGGCAGAGACTACTCTTTTTATTTTCTACTCTTTTATATAGGTCCACATAGGTCAGTATGCACTAATTCAAGTATCTCTCTCTTTTTATTTTCTACTCGAACATGGAATTCTTCTCTATGCATCTTTCCTAATGCACAAGCTTCATAATCATTATGCACGTGTTTTAAAGCAGGAAGACCTCTTACCATTCCCTTTTTCTAGAGTAACAACAGATCGTTGAAGTTGATGTGACCAAGTCTCTGGTGCATAAATCTTCTGTAGTTAATATCGACGATGTCAAAACTCGATGCGATGTTGTCCTCACATTTAATTTATACATACCTCCCGTTCAAATTCTTGAAGCAATAGTCTTCATACCATCCAACAAATCTTTAATACAACAATGAGATTTAAATAATTCCACCTTGACGTTTTGATTTGTAATCATGGATACATAATTAGATTCTTTGTAACTCTGGGTACATACATTAAGTTTTAAATGTGGTTGATATTACCATTAGGAAAAATAACAGGAATGTTCTCGTACCCTTTGATTTGATAACCTCTATCATCGTCAAGGTAGATTTTCGCTCTGTTGTTGGTTTCTTTGAAATATTAGAACCATTGTATGTTACCTGTCATGTGGGTGGATTCTCCCGAATGCAAATACGAGATGTTTTCTTCGACATTTTCATCAAAGTCAGCCATGAACAATCTGAAATCCTAATCATGGCCATCATTTATGAAATGATCTGCATGTCTCTTATATCTCTAATGTCCTTCATAAAATTTCTTATTTATGCAATCTTAGCCATATGAATGATTTTACCACAATAGAAACATTTTAATACTAAATCATTCCTATTTAGGTACATACCTTGAGATTGATTCAATATTTTTTGTGGGTTTCCTCCGATTTGAATTGATGAATTTCCTTTTGCGCTGAAGGATTTCTTCTTTACCATTAACACAAGATCTGCACTTTGGAGTTTTAGCTATCTTCTTTCTTCTTCTTGTATTAAGATTCCTGTCAATTCTTCAAATTTTGGGGCTTTCTCCCTGGCATTTATCCTAGTGATAAATATTTGGTAATCGTCAGTCATATCATTCATGGTAATCCTGACCAAATCGGTGTTTGCAACTATCTCACTAATATCTGCCAATTTGTTCTTAAGATCCTTAATCTGAGACATGAAAGAAAAAACTATTTCATTCTTCTCCAATTCTATGGAGAGGATATTTCTCTTCAAGAATAGGAGATGATTTGTATTCTTGATCTCATACGAATCCTTCAACACTGTCTAGATGTCACTTGCAGATTTGCATTCTCTGATATGAGGTATGATGCGGCCTTTTACTGACATCTTCAACAACGTCTTTGATTTTCTTTCTATCTTCTCTCAATTTTGAATCGTTTTGGCTGCACTGACTCCTACTGTTAGCTTTTGATCATCCACATTTCCAATCGTCCAGGTACCCTACACTTCTAGCATAGTTTGCATCTTGAACTTCCAATTAGAGTAATTAGAACCATCGAGCTTGTTTCTCTCATTCAAGTATGCCTCAATTATTTGATTTTACATATTGAAAATTCTAAAAAAAAAAACTTCGAGTAATTGACAGGAAAAAAAATGGATCTACCCCAGATCCTCACAAAGAACAATAGCACAATACAGATCTACTCGATCTACGATCAATCCAACTGGCTGCTCTGCACACTATGCCATAGGCTCTCGGCTCTTCTGCCATAGCCTCTTTTGTTTCTCAACACGAGCTCTCTAGCTCCACGACGACACTTTCTTCAACACGGGTTCTCGGAATCCTCTGCGCCAAACTTACACCGGCAACAAATATGCTTCAAATCTCTTCCTTCATCGGCAAGCTAACATGGGAAATAGGTATGCATTTAGATCTCTTCTTTCATCGATGAAATTTCACTGGAAATAGATCTGTCTCAGATCTATTTCCTTCATCAGTGGGTGAACACTGGCACTGATATGTTTTCAGATCTCCTCTTCCCACATCGATGCGCTTGATTTACCAATTTCCGTGTTGATCGCGTCGGTGACAGAACCGAATAGGAGATTAGCCTATTGGCGTGTTTATCTTACATAGTTTCACGCTTATCAGCGTAGATTCCCTCCATGGATTCATGTTGATCAACACGATTCCTCCTCCGAAAAACGAGCTAATCCGATCAATTCCTAGAAAAAAAATAAAAATTACTCAGTCATTAGGGGCTTCTCCTCTGCCACCTGGATACTCACAGGGATCACAACACTTCAGCTATGATTTGGCCCTGGAGCTCTGGTACCATGATAAAATATGATAGATTGAATTCATTAATAAAAAACCTGGTCATCTCTACAATTGAGAGGCTGAACCGGGAGAGTCTGACTTTGCAGAATGCTCTACATTCTCAATAAAACTCAATCATTATATAGCACGGATAGATATAGGGATGTTAGAACCAAACCCTAAGAAATAGAAACTAATTCCTATCCTAAGTATCTGTGAACCAACTCTCACAAATTAAGGATTCTCCGTTATCTTTTAACAGTTTTTTGTTCCATCGTTGGTTTCCATCGATGAGTGGAACCTCCCATTGTATTTTTCCCTACATATCAAATAATGATGGAGAGAGAGGGAGATTAATATTAAAAAAAACTGAGAAAAAATATTATACACTGAAAAGTTATAAGAATCTAATATTTTGAAAAAATAACAAATACCGACCACATTTGTAGCCATTGATGGGTTATTCACTGTAGCAACTACTTAACACATCGATGGATTCAATGGTGAGAGGATTTGGATGAAAGTAAAATAATATGGATGAAACTCGCCAATTGATTTGATGGTGAGACAAGGGTCACTGAAACCTAAACGATATGGAAGAAAAGGATGGTAAAGTGTGTTTATATAAAGAGTAGAAGCGGGCACAAAAATAAATGAAATTAATGGAAATATGGATGGGTTGGTTAGTTTTGGAATAGGACGAATTATGTTGTGAATGCCCAAGGTCATCCGTGAAGCATTCCATGGGAGACAATAATGTGGAAACGCTCTTTACTTGCCACCCTTATTTTTGAAAAAATTGTGTAATTATATGTCTTTCGAGAGTATAATTAAATGATTTTAATGATTTTTTTTTTAGTGATCGTGTATTTCAATGGTGTGTGATAAATGTGATCGTTACACCGGTTTATTTTATTTTGTTTTTTTGTTTTTATAATATTGGTAGAGTTACATAACTAAAAACAAATAAATTTGACTACGTTATTTAATTTTAAAATGTTAATGTTTTATATTTTAGTTGTATCTATGTTTTTCTAAAAGGAATGATTTTGATTTTTCTATTAAAAAGAAAGATTGGTGTTTCGGAAGAACCCTTATATATTTCATCCAACTCCACAGTGATTCTACTTTCAAATGTCATATTTTATCCAACTCCACAATGATTATATTTTCAAATGTCAGAAAAATTAGGAGCCTATGCTTAAGGAATTTTATACCCATAATTATGAAAAGGTGCCTATCATTTTCTCTGTAAAAGACTCCAAAAGGTGAAATAAACCTAAAGCGAAATAAGCCTAAATAGCATCAAAAGAACTTAAAAAAAAAAAACTAACAAATATTTGATTATTCTACCACTCCAAGTTCTCCTTCAAGCTAGGTTCATCAAACTAGACTTGCCACCTTGAACCTTCAACTTGCTTTCCTTTTTTCCCCGTTGAACCTTCACTAGTTTCGACCTTTGTTGGCACAATTTGTGCTCCATGACCATAATTTTCTTCCATCTCAGCTAATTTACAATTCATGACTGTCAATTATGTCCTAACTTCTGTTTGAAACCTCTCAATTTTTCTTTGCATGAACTCAAGTACTCAATTTTGTTTTTTATAAGAAATTCGAAAACTTGATGCTCCCTCTCCTCTACCTCGGTCCTGATTAAATGTGCACATTAGACCTTCCACAATTTCCACTACCCTATCCAAAATATGTCTCGTATCAAATTATTCATTTTCGTAGGATGCAGAACCTATATTCTCCATGGAATGGTTGCACAACAATGAGACTGGGCACATAGGTGGGAGCATTCTTCTCAATACATGAAAACAATCGCTTAAAACCAAGGCAATGCTACCTCAACACCCTCATTTGTTGTTTACCCTCAGAAGGGTATAATTTTGGTCACCCGTTGTTATATAGACCTTGATAATCCAGGTGCCAAGCTTATTGTATCCTCCTCTACCAATGCCACATCCTCCCTATAGCATTTAACTGCAAGATTGGCTCATCCATTCCATATTTACATTCTTTTTCTTGTAGAGGATTTGTTTTGATATGAAGAAGGAGAGGGATTAACGCCAACCTGATAAGAATTTAATGGAGCCTTAGTATCACTATTCTTGACGCTTTAAATTTCTTTGCCAATGAGAATTGAAAGGAGATCTCAACACCTTTGTGTGCTAATAAGGAAATGAGTTCCATGTGTGATTGTGATTTGCACAAGGGTACTGAAATGGTGATTTCCAAAGGTGGAAAGTAATTGTCTACCACTAGTTCATGGATGCCATCATCAATAGACGGGTTAGGGCCTTCACATTCCAAAGATACGCCCACACATTTTTCTTCTCATAATCAAACTCACTTGAATGACATTTAGTGCTTTTATTTAATATTTTTTTCCATAAAAGTGGATCATGTCAATGGGAAAATTATAAAACGAGTTGTCTTTAATGCGACTTTTTGAAGTTTTTTCGAGTGGATTTTTCCGATATTGTTCAATTCCAAGGACCCTTGGTCTAGTCTTGTCCCTTTTCCAATGTGTCCACTATAGGATTTCGGTGCCTAAAAACATGAAAAAATTCAATTTGTTCAAGAAGTTGAAGTTGAATAACAATATTTTGCAATATGGTGCAAATAATACTCTTACAAGATCATTTTTCTTGCCATACTTATGGGATTATAATTAGTAAATCTCCATATACCATAATTTTCAGAAGTTTCTTTGCAATTGCTAGCTTTTATGCCTTTCGAGAGAGGTTCAACTTGGTTATTGTTTATAATGCCTATTATAAACTATTTTTCTAAGTTTTTTTCCATTTTCTTAAAAAATATAAAGATTTGAAATTCACATTTCAAAAATTATATTCCATTTTCCAACAACAACATAATATAGTCAACATTGGCTATATAATGTATATAGCTTTATAAAATATTTTCTTAAAAAGTTAAATAATACTGATTTTTCATTTATATAAAAAAAATCATTATCATTTATGGATGAAAATGACATATTCACATTTAAAATATAGTTATCTTGTTTTAAATGATAATTAATGTCCACTTAAACCTATATAATCTCGCAAACCCTATAAATCAAAAAAATTACGTAATATATAGTAACATTTTATTTCTTTAACATTTTAATATTATTAATACAAATATATATAAGAAGCATTTTCACATATCATATTAATTTTAAAATTTTATTTTGAAAACTAAAATCTCAAACAACATTTTAATATTTTAATTTTAATTATATATATATATATATATATATATATAGCATTTTCATATATCATATTAATCTTAAAATTTTAATTTACCTTATACCTTAGCAACCTCCCATGCCTCTTCTCTAATTAGGAATAGAATACCATTTATGTTTTCTAAACCATCTATATATATCAGTCGGGAATCAATATAAACCAGTTCCAAACGGGTAGTCCTTTTACCAATCATAGTCAATGATTCTTTCCTGTGTTTCCAAGTCCGCCACCATCCGGATGGAGCGGAAATAATTCCAACATTTGAACCTTCTCCTCATTATTTCAAAATAAGCATGAATGGTCGAAAAAAAACAGGGCTCCATTTTCACTTCATCTGTAAAATGAGGATCATATAAAAACATGGGAAACATATATCCTCATAAAATTATTAAATATTCGCCACAGAAAAAATCTTAACTTGTACTTGTGTTCTTCGTACTGATATGGGAGATGCATTCACTAGCAAATTTGGATTCTAGAGTACAATCTGATAACTTAAAGGTGAAATTTTTTTAAATTAAAATTATAACTATAATGAAAACATAAAACTAAGCCTTTAAATGATGTATAAATATTAAAACGTATACGTGGTTCAGGTTGTGATAGTTATAATTGGGATGTTTTTTTCTTCCTCTTTATATATTTCTCTCGAGCATTGATGTTCTGAAACCAATAGAACACGTTTTTTTCTTTTACTTGGCCATACATTTGTAAATGTTTAGTAATAATCTCTATGTCTTTCAAAGATGGTGAATGGATCTCTTGTTTGTAAATAGATTCAAGTATAGTTTTTGATAAAATATGATAGATTGAATTCATTAATAAAAAATTGGTCAGCTCTACAATCGAAAGACTGAACCAAGATCTCTGCAGAACACTCTACATTCTCAATACAACTCTCAATACAAATTAATCATTATATAGCACACATAGATGTAGGAAAGTTAGAACCAAACCCTAAGAAATAGAAACTAATTCCTATCCTAAGGTTCCATGAACCAAATCTCACAAATTAAGGATTATTCATTATCTTTTAACACTCCCCCTTAGTGGAGAAGGGGTTCACAAATATACCTAACATCTCCCTAAACATTTCAAATTTAATTTTTCCAAGAGGCTTGGTGAAAATGTGAGCAACATTATCAAAAGTTTTACAATATACAACATGGATTTACTTAGATTGAACTTTCTCCCTAACGAAGTGGAATTGCGTATCAATGTGATTAGTGTTCTTGTGGAACACCGGATTATTTTCCAGTTTGATTGAGCTCTGGTTATCACATCTGATAGTTGTTGCATCTTTATGTTCTTCCCCGACATCTTGGAGAAGTCTCTACAACCAAATTGCCTCACATGTTACTACGCACATTGCTTGATACTCTTCTTCTGCTGAGGACAAGGGAATGTGTTCTGCTTCTTACTACTCCATGGAATCACCCAGATCCAATGCTAAATGCATAGCTTTTTATGGATCTTCGGTCGTCTACATTCCATCTCAGTTGGAATTTGTAAACCCTGTCAATCTAATATCTGAAGAATCAATATAGATTATACCATAGTCTAAGGTTCCTTAGGATGCATTTTGCTACAATCCAGTGACTCTCAAGTGGCTTGGACATAAATTGACTTAGCACGCTAACTTCATAAGCCAAATCTGGTCTAGTAATGGTTAAGCAGATTAAACTCCCAACCAATTGTCGATATAGTGTCGCATCTGCCTCTTCAGATCTATCCTCACTCTGAAGTTTAATGTTCTACTATAATGGTACTGCTACAAGATTACACTGATCCATCCTTAATCTTTTTAGTAGACCCCAGACATACTTACCTTGGGATATAAAATTTTGTCTTGAATCTCTCCAGATCACAAGACCCAAATAGTATCTTAGTTCACCAAGGTCTTTAATTTAAAACCTTTGTGACATTTTCTCCTTGATTTATTTGATTAGATCAACATCTCCTGTAATAATTAGATCATCTACATACAAATAAATCAACACTATATGACCCTTTTCATCATTCACAATATACATATTAGGGTTGTTTTTACTTCTATTGTAATTGTGTTGCAAGAAAAATGAATCTATCTTTTCATACCATGACCTGGGTGCTTGTTTTAGTCCATATAAACTTTCTTTAATCTACAGACTACATATTCTTTCCCTTTTTGAAAAAACCCCTCAGGTTGCTCTAAGTAAACCTCCTATATCAATTGCCCATTTAAAAACGCAGACTACGTCTAATTGGTAAATCATCCAGTGATTTATAGTAGCTACGGAAATCATCATTCTGATAGTATTTAGTTTAGCTACGGGGCCGAAGGTTTCCTCATAATCAATACCTTCTTTTTGTGAATACCCCTTTTCTACCAATCTAGCTTTTATTTTATCTATACTTCTGTCTACATAAAACTTGGGTTTATACAACCATTTACAACCTATGGTTTGTTTCCCTTCGGGTAGTTCAACTAGATCCCAAGTGTTTCTTTTTATAATTGATTCATATTCATGTTCCATAGATTCTTTCCATTCACTACATTGATTGGCTTCTCTATAACTATAAGGTTCTACAACATTCATCATACTAGTTATAAAGGCATTTTCCCTATATCTAGCAGGAAATTGAGTCTTCCTACCCGTTCTTATGAGCGTTGGTGTGGCTTCCAACTTGTTCAGATTTTCCTTTCAAGGGCTCGACTTGATTCCTATTCAGAATTTCCTTTGAAGGGCTTGTCTTGATTTTCCTTTTTCTGCTTCTCATGGCTGTCACCTGCTTCTTCACTTCCTTCCACCAATAAAGGAATATCCAATTCCTCATTTCTTTTATCAGATTCATCATAAACATTCTCATAGAACATGACATCTCTATTGAAAAAAAAATTGTGAGTAGAGGGACTAAAAAATCTATTGGCTTTATATTCTGAGCATTACCCTACAAAGGTGAATATGATGGCTTTTGAATACAATTTTCTTCTGTCTTCCTTTGTAACATGGGCAAAGGCTTTAGAGAAAAATACTCTCAAATTTTTTACCAGAGGTTTGAATCCTAACAATGCTTCAAAAGGAGTTTTAAACTCGAGACTTTTTGTAGGACTCCTATTTTTCAAATAAACTGCAGTATTCAATGTTTCAACCCAAAAACCATTTGAAAGATCCTTACCTTTCAGCATGATCCGAGCACACTCCACCAATGTTTTGTTCTTCCTTTCTGCTACTCTGTTCTGCTAAGGAGTATGGGGTACTATGAATTGCTGCAATATTCCATGGTATTTACAATACTTGGTAAATTCATCTTTCCTGTATTATCCCTCTTGGTCGGAGTGGAGAATATTTATATACTTCTCTATTTGCTTTTCAATCATAGTTCTGAACTAATTAAATATTCAAATTTATGGCTTTTCTTATTAAGAAAGTATACCCAAGAAAATTTTGTGCAGTCATCAACAAACAATAGAAAATACAGTGGACCTCCTAATGACCTTGTTTGAATAGATCCACATAGGTCAGTCTGCACTAATTCAATTATCTCTCTCTTTTTATTTTCTACTCGAACATGGAATTCTTCTCTATGCATCTTTCCTAATGCACAAGCTTCAGAATCACTATGCACTTGTTTTAAAATAGGAAAACATCTTACCATTTCCTTTTTCTGGAGTAACAGTAGATCGTTAAAGTTGATGTGACCAAGTCTCTAGTGCATAAATATTCTATAGTTAAACTCAATGATGTCAAAGCTCGATGCTGTGCTATCCTCACGTTTAATTTATACAGACCTCCTGTTCAAATTTCTGAAGCAATAGTCTTCATACCATCCAACAAATCTTTAATATAACAATGAGATTTAAATAATTCCACCTAGAGGTTCTGATTTGTAATCATGGATACATAAACAAGATTCTTTGTAACTCTGGGTACATACATTACGCTTTGAATGTGTCTGATATTACCATTATGAAAAACAATAGGAATGTTTCCATACCTTTTGATCTGATAACCTCTATCTTCGCCAAGGTAGATTTTTGCTGCATTGTTGGTTTCTTTGAAATCTTATAACCATTGTGCGTTCCCTGTCATGTGGGTGGATGCTCCCGAATCCACATACTAGATGTTTTCTTCGACATTTTCATCAAAGTCAGCCATGAACAATCTGAAATCATAATCATGGCCATCATCTATGAAATGACCTGCATGTCTCTTATATCTCTGATGTCCTTCATAAAATTTCTTATTTTTGCAATGCTCAGCCATATGAACGATTTTACCACAATAGAAACATTTTAATACTGAATCGTTCCTATTTGGGTACATACCTTGAGATTGATTCAGTATTTTTTGTGGGTTTCCTCTGCTTTGAATTGATGAATTTCCTTTTGCGCTGAAGGATTTCTTCTTTGCCATTAACGCAAGATCTGCACTTTGGGTTTTAGAGCCTATCTTCTTTCTTCTTCTTGCATTAAGATTCCTGTCAATTCTTCAAATTTTGGGGCTTTCTCCCTGGCATTTATCCTAGTGATAAATATTTGGTAATTGTCAGTCATACCATTCATGGTAATCTTGACCAAATCGTTGTTTGCAATTGTCTCACTAACATCTGCCAATTTTTTCTTAACATCCTTGATCTGATATATAAAAGAAACAACTGTTTCATTCTTTTCCATTTCTATGGAGAGAATCTTACTCTTCAAGAATAGGAGATGATTTGTATTCTTGATCTCATACAGATCATTCAACACTGTCTAGATGTTGCTTGCAGATTTGCATTCTCTGATATGAGGTATGATGCGGTCTTTTACTGACATCTTCAACAACGTCTTTGCTTTTCTATATCTCTTCTCTTAGTTTTGGATCTTTGTGGCTGCACTGACTCCTACTACTGGCTTTTAATTTTAAAATGTTAAATTTTATATTTTAGTTGTATCTATGTTTTTCTTAAAGGAACGATTTTTATTTTTCTATTAAAAAGAAAGATTGGTTTTTTGGAAGAACCCTTATATATTTCATGCAACTCCACAATGATTCTACTTTCAAATTTCATATTTTATCCAACTCCAAAATGATTATACTTTCAAATGTCAAAAAAATTAGGAGCCTATGCTCAAGGTTTTTTATACCCACAATTGCTTAAAACCAAGGCAATGCTACCTCAACACCCTCCTTTGTTCTTTACCCTCAGTAGGGTATAATTTTGGTCACCCATTGTTATATATACCTTGATAAGCCATGTGCCAAGCTTATCGTATCCTCCTCTACCAATGTCACATCCTCCTTATAGCATTTAACTGCAAGATTGGTTCATCCATTCCATATTTACATGTTTTTTCTTATAGAGGATTTGTTTTGATATGAAGAAGGAGAGGGATTAACGCCAACCTGAGACGAATTGAATGGAGCCTTAGTATCACTATTCTCGATGCTTTAAAATTCCATTTTCCAAAGAGAATTGAAAGGATCTCTCAACACCTTTGTGTGCTGAGAAGGAAATGAATTCCATGTGTGATTGTGATTTGCACAAGGGTACTGAAATGGTGATTTCTAAAGGTGGAAAGTAATTTTCTACCACCTGTTCATGGATGCAATCGTTAATAGACGGGTTAGGGCCTTCACATTCCAAAGATATGCCCACACATTTTTCTTCTCATAATCAAACTCACTTGAACGACATTTAGTGCTTTTATTTAATATTTTTTTCCATATAAGTGGATCATGACAATGGGAAAATTATAAAACGAGTTGTCTTGAATGCGACTTTTTGAATTTTTTTCGAGTGGATTTTTCTGATATTGTTCAATTCCAAGGACCCTTGGTCTATTCTTGTCCCTTTGCCAATGTGTCCACTATAGGATTCAGGTGCCTAAAAACATGAAAAAATTCAATTTGTTCAAGAAGTTGAAGTTTAATAACAATATTTTTCCATATCGGGAAAAGACAACTCTTACAAGATCATTTTTCTTCCCATACTTGTGGGATTACAATTAGTAAATCTCCAAATACCATAATTTTCAGAAATCTCTTTGCAATTGCTAGCTTTTAAGCCTTTCAAGAGGGGTTCAGCTTGATTATTGTTTATAATGCCTAGAGCCAAGAATATTGAATCTTCTCATGCAATAAATAATGATGTAATAAATATATTTTTCTTAATAAATTTAATATTTAAAAAATTATATATATCTGTGTGTGTGAGAGATTTAAATTGAAAACACTGTTTTGAGCGTAGTATTTATTTTTTCCTTTAAAACTTCATAAATAAAATTTATGAAAAAATCTTAAAAAATATTTTATTTTACTTTTAATATTTCTTTAAGAGAACATTTTTAAATTTTTAAAATTATAATTTTTTAACAATTTTTTTAATAAATGGAAATGTTATTTAATAATACTATAATAATAATTTATGATTTTATATTAGAGTAAAAGGGATAATAGTTACTTGAGTATGTTCTAGGTATTTGGTAGTTTATTTGGGTAAGTGACACAATAAATTAGGTTCACAATGGCTTGAGCTTAGTTAATGAGCTTGACTAATTTTAATAAAAAATCTTTTAATTTATATATTTCGTTTTTTAATAAAAACTAAAACATTTTATTTCCTTTCTCAATTTTAAATTTTATAATTAATAATAAAATTGAAAAAGGAAGGTGAGATCTCTTCCAATTTAAATTAAAAACATATATCCTCTCATATGTTTCAAAGATATAACCATTAATCACTGCTCCTTTTCTGACAACTTTTTAATATACGTTGGATTAGTTTGGAGCGTAGAAAGTTTATCATAATCTAAGGTTTTAAGTGTTTTTGTGATGCTTGTTTTTAGGATCATAATAGCTCATTTTCCCTTACATAAAAACTTTTGACATGGAACACGTTTTACCTAAAGACTTTGAACCAATAAATATAAATCTATTGTCTATGACAAATTTCTTAGGAACACCAAATCTGATTAAATAATTTGTTCCAATGATATTTATTGGCTTGCTTTAAAGCTAAAGCTTTAAACTATTTGGTGAAATAATCACTATTGTTATGATGTAAGCATTTCCTGGACTTGATTTAGGATTTACAGAATCAATAAAATCTAAGCTCCATTCAAAAAGGAACTATCAACCATGATTGCTTTTAAGCTCCATTCAAAACGGGACTATCAACCATGATTGATTTTAAAAGAATAGAAGCTCTATTTTCCTTGCTTAAATTTTTTTGACATAGAGCACACTTCCTTACAAAATATATACATCTATGAAAAACATAGTCCAATAAAATCTAGCTCTCAAAATTCAATGAGAATTTATTATTAATGCAATGTGCCATTCACAAAAGCTTTCATGCACATATTTGTTAAGCCTTCATGCACATATTTTTTTGACCTCCATAGATTTGGAATTTCTAAGACACCTTAATAAAATCTCTTCAAGGTTTCTCTAGAATAATATTCCAAATATAAAAACATAAGAATTAAATTTTATTTTTAGTGCTCTCATTTCTTTCATTGCCATTCCATTTGGAAATTTTTTTTAGTGCTCTCATTTCTTTCACTGCCATTCCATTTGGAAATTGCCCTGATTCCAAATAGAACATAATATATTTATAGGATTCTAATCATAATAGTTATTCATATTGAGAAGCAAGAAATTTTCCATTAGGTGATTCAATATTGACTCCTTTAGTTTCCACCTATCAATTTACACAATATAATTCCTTTATAGCTTTTAATAGTTTTATATCAATATCATTCTCTTATAATTTGGTCAAGCAATTGGCATGTTTTCCTCCCTTCATTTTCAATGCTAATATCATTTTCATAGGTGAATATGATATATAATAAATTCCACGAGATTTCAAGATATAACTTCTAAAGTATTAGATATATTCAACTAATGTATATGTTTGTTTTTCTAGAGGGGAACATTTTAATTCATATTTTTTCAAACACTTACTCTTGAATGAGATTAGAGATTCTTCCTTCAATTATTCTTCTATGTCAATATTGTAGCTATATTTTATTTTAAAGAAAAATAATTCAAAATGAAATCCTTTTTAAAATTTGAATTGATAAGTAGTAGAGCTAAAACAAGTTCTAATTTCATAATCAAGAATTCATTTTATGCTTCATGAGTCCATTCAAACATTTGATATTTTTTTAACAAATTATCTTTAGGTTTTAAAAAAATTCCGTAATTTGGTACAAATCTCCTAAAAAAATTGATTTTTAGAAGAATTATTGAACATGTTTATGATGTGATAGGGGTTTCAAATCCATTATGGGTTAAATTCTTTCAAGGTTTGTGTATTTTCCCTATTTACCTACAATATGGCCAAGTAAATTCCCTTCAAAAACTACAATTAAACATGTTTAAGGAATCAAATATATTCCATATAGTCTACATCATTCAAAATCCTTTCGTAAATGTAAGGAGAGTAATCCTCTCAATTTAAAGGAGAATGTTAGGACATATTGATGATCAACAATATTCTTCATATCATACCTTTAAATTTATATATGTGTATCTCTAGAAATTTTCTCCTACATTCAATAACCGGAAAGGCAACCTAACACATGAATAAGCCCCCCACTTTGTAATAATGGTTATTTTATGTCCATCTTCTTCAGTAACTAATATTTGATTGTAACAAAAAAAAACCATCCAACATAGACATTAATGTCAAACCTGTAGCCCATTGTAATAATATTTCCATATTTGGTAGAGGATAATTGTTTTTCATGGAATATTTACTAAGATTTTGGAAATCAACACATAAATGGATTTCACTATTCTTATTTATTACTATCGTGGAATGATCCAGACTTATGTGGGAATGCAATAAAATACAGAAATACACATAAATGTAGAGGTGTAGTAGAAATAAAACTTCTTTTCATTAATATTAGATAACTGAAATAGGCTTATAGGGAGAACGGATGTAAACTAGCTCGGGAAATGTTGGCTTATATTTGAGAAGAGATGTGGTGGCTACACGACTCTGAACTATGTTACAATGAGGCTTGGAGGCCTGTTTATTATTTAGAAACAATGGAAAACCTTAAACATAAAAAAATAACCCTAGGAGATGAAGCACCAAAACTATGGGCCCCATTTGGGTAAATTGGTACATCAACTTCCTGGGGTTGTACCTTTGGCATACGATCTTTGTTTGACATGAAAAATATCTCGTTAGAAAAATATATCTGAGGAATACAACTTTCGAGTGTCCAACATCATTTAACCACCCATATTAGCCCATGTTTTCCCAAAAAACATCGTTTAGGGCATCAAAATGGCTTAAGAAGTTCATGACCCAAAAAACTACCAAAAAGAGTAAATTGTGCTACAATTAAGGAAATTGAAAAACTAAAAAAAAAAATGGTGGGGGTCCAAGTGGAATAAGCAGATGGCCACCAATATCCACCTGGATCAGTCCTCCCCCCTTAGGAAGAAATGGTCGAGGAAAATTTTGTTGAACTTGGTCCTTGGTCAGCCACTTACCTTAGTGTAGGAGTTGACTAGCTTTGAAAACCTAATACAGCTAGATCTTCTGTGTGTGAGTTTTCTTGATTTGCGTTTCCATGATCTGATCAGTTGTGGCATGTTACATGTAGTCGATGTTTAGCTCTGTTGGTGTGAATTTTTCTGCAATGTCTGATGTGTCCAGTAATGGTGGAAAGTAGGGTTGAAGGTGGTCCACATTGAACACTGGGTGTTGAAAAAGGAATGGTAGAATATTGAGCTTGAAGGAATTTTCCTCGAAAGCCTTGGTAATTGTGTATGGCCCTTATCGAAGTGGAAGAATCTTGCAGTGGGGTCGATTGAGGCACTCCTTCTGCAAATGTAGCCAAACTTTGTCACCCACCTGGAACTTGTGTGGCACCTGATGTTGATTAGGTCAATGCTTGTACTTAGCAATGGCTCTGTCCAATATGTCATGGACTTGTTGACGAATGTGTTGAATGTGCTCAATGAAGTTGTTCGCCTTGTCAGCTTCAAACTGTACATGGCCACATCAATGGGACATAGTGGCTAGAATCCAAACCCCACCTGAAAGGGGTTGTGTCCAATTGAGCTGTTGAGAGCATGGTTATATTTGTGTTGGAAATAGGGGAGGCTTTCATCCCATGTGCATGGATGTTTCGAGTTTTGTATGTATAGAATGTTTACAATCATCCTATTGAAGACCTTTGTCTGGCCATCAGTTTTGGGGTGGAAATTTGGGGACTTAGTGAGCTTGGTATCTAGCATAGACTAGAGACTTGACCAAACTATATTGAGGAACCTGATGTCACGATCTAAGATAATGGACAGTGGGATCCCAAAGTGTACCCAAACTCGTTGAAAAAAGATTTTAACAGTGGCTTTTGTTGTGATATTCTTCTTGAAGTTCGTCATAATGGGCATCTTAGAGAATTTTTCGACGACCAAAATAATGTAGTCGTTGCCATGCTTGGTAGAAGGAATGTCTGACATGTAATCCATCGAAATGAATTCCCAAGTTCGACTAGCATTAGGCAGTGGATTATATAGGCCCTTCTTCTTGATGGTTGGTTTAGCAATGGTGCAGGAAATGCAGGATCTGATGTACTTCCCAACATCTTGTCGAAGGTTTTAACAATAGAAATACTTCTGTAGTATTGTCACTATTTTCTCGACCCCGAAATTTCCAGCCACCCAACTGTATTGTGCTTCCCAAATAATCTAGGCACGCTTGCTTGGAGGAGCACTTAGGTGTGGCATAACAATGCATAGTGGAGGTGAAAGTATGGAACTTTCTTCCCTTCCAGGAGTGTCTAGTATGTGTTGTCAAATTTACTTTTTTAATTCTTCGTCTTCTTGGTTGATTATTATTTTGTTGGTTTACTAATTTGGATCTGATCACCTTGAGTAAACATAATTTCCAGATGCAAAAGTGGTTTCATATTATATTTTTCCCCTATTTATTCTATTTCATCATCTTGTGTAGTAAGGACCTTAGTAATATGTTCTTCATTGTGAAATACTTACAAAAATCTTAATTGTGAGATACAAATGGATGAAACATTACTTTAATATGAAATGAATTATGATTTGAATCTAGATTAATAATGAATTACTAGTAAAGAGTAAACTCTCTGATTCTTTTACTTTGAAACTAATAATATATTAAATGAATTAAAATTTTGGATAATTTCACATAGTCGATCAACATAAGGTTTTAACTTATTCTTCTTGGTATTATAATTTCCTCTTGTTATTCTTCTTGGTATTATGTTTTTTCCATAACAACGATAATTTTTAATTTCCATTTAATGATCAAGAATTATCCCATTAACGAAAGCTTCATACTCATCTTCATTATTGGTACAAATTATAATCAAAATGCATTTAAGATCAATATTCGTTGAGGAATTTTAAATATTACAATAGCTCCTAATATAACACTTTAAGAAACACCATCAAATAACATTTTCCAAAAACCTTGGAAAATATTTTAATTACTATCATGTACAAAATTTTAAATCATCATCACTTAGACTAGCATAACTTCTATGACTTGAAAAAGGCATACATTATATTGCTCAGATAGCTGAGCCACAGACCATGAATCTATTTACACAAGGGTTGAAATAAGCCAACCATCTCAGTCTACTACGACATTTGCAACATGAAAGGCATAACTACACATCAGCGCTAGAAGAATGTCATATTCGCATTGGCACAGGGACGATGAAATCATTTGGGCCCCAACAAAATCTGGGATATATTCACCAAAGGATGGATACCTGCATATATACCTGGATCATCTCCCACATAGATGAAAATGGTGGTGGCATCTCATATGGAAGCTCCCGACTCCTCCACGCACTAGACTATTTATGTGGTGTTCACTCAACAACATTGCTCCTAACATGGATAGCCTTCTCAAACGATCCATTCATGGACCCACCTGGTGTAATCTCTACAGAAATGACTCTGAATCCATTGAACACCTTCTCCTTCACTGCAGATCCATTGTTACACTCTGGTCATCCATTATTCTCGATCTGGGTTTCAGTCTAACTTGGCAATGCTTGAGCTTAAAAGAGTCATGGAAATCCTGGTGGAACTCTGCCTTTACAATCAAAGCCAGAAGCCTCCCTCTCCTCGTCCTTTGGGGCATCTAGTTGGCCAGGAATGCATCCATATTCAATGATCGACCCCCAAACTGGCATTTTATTATTTCCAACATTATATCTAGCTTCTCTTGCATCCCCAATGATGACCACCCTAGACCTCCTCAGAATATCATTCCTGAGACCATCAATTTCAATTTACCTTGGGATTATTTCGATGGATCTGCACAGCCAATGGGATGCGGGGGAGGCGCTCTTCTACACCTCTCCCATTAACACCCTTACAAAATCAAGATGGGTTTGAGACCTGGAACTAAAAATTTTGTTGAGCTTATCACTCTTCGCCATCTACTCCAGTTTGCATTAGAGCATAACATCCTACACCTTCAAGTGTTTGGAGATTCAAAAATCATCATAAATTGGTTCAAGAAATCTACATCATGTCATTGACACACACTTCTTTCTATATTGGAAGATATTTGGTGTTTTATAGAACAATTCTCATCTATCTCTTGCTCTCATATATACAGGGAATGCAACAGCATTTCTGACACTCTTTCCAAGGAGGCAGCGGTCCAACACAGGGGGCTCTAGCACATAGAGGAGCAGAATCACTCTCAACGCTTTAGTTATTACCACCATCCATTCATAGAAAAACCTAATATTGTAGAACACTAGATTTGATTTAGACTGAATTTTGACAGTTTTTGATAGCATTGAACGAAGATATGGATATATCCGGTTTAAATATTGTAATTATTGTAATTATTCTACTTTAAGACTTTGATGTACACCCCAATGGGGAATTTTGAGGAACTAGATGTATATGACAACAGTAACAAAATGCATATGCAATGCATCTACAACATGTAATTTTCAAACTGAATGAAAATTATGATTATTCCTTGGGAAAAAAAGCATGACTTCTATGACCAATACCAATATAATTCAGAATTTCTTCAATTTCCTTTTATAAAGAATATGATTCTTTTGTTCACGATGAACTTTAGTAAGACTACTTTTTTTATTTGGAGGCATAATGCATCATCCATCATTCATTATATATCCTCCTAAAGGAAAACACCATTCTCTTCCTATAATTATACCATTTTTTTGGGTAGATTTACCATAATAATAGTGAAGACTATTCAAATATCTAGAGTAGAGCTTATTATTGCACAAAAATCATTAATCTCTCCATATGATAAAAATTTTCCAAAGTTAATAATAATCTAGGTGGCTCTAGAGAGGCACAAAATTTTGAATCTTTGTATTCATCAAAGCCGTCCTCAAATCAAAGAGCTCGTCATCCTCATTCCAATGACATAGACGACGCTCAAATTTGACTTCATATGTGCAAGTTATATGCAATCAAATTTTCAATTCAAAGAGCAGGAATTTTGTTGCGAGCTAAATTTGGAGGCTCACTAAATTTGGTAGTCCAACTAAATATAGTGAAACAACTAAATTTGGCGGCAACTAACTGAGCAATAATTTGGCACTTAACGACAGTGAGAACTAGTCAAAATGTTAAATACTTAATTTTGTCAGCTGACCCTAAAAATCTAGTTGATGGTTTTGATTCGTTGTATTAAAATAAAAACAAATAAATAAAATTGTGGCAAGGAGCCAACCCCGCCACCCCATTGTCATATATATTAAATATAATATAACGGGTCGGGGTATGACCCAATACCTTGAGATTGATTCAATATTTTTTGTGGGTTTCCTCCACTTTGATGTGATGAGTTTCCTTTTGTGCTGAAGGATTTCTTCTTTGCCATTAACGCAAGATCTGCACTCTGGGGTTTTAGAGTCTATATTATTTCTTCTTGCATTAATATTCTTGTCAATTCTTCAAATTTTAGGGCTTTCTCCATCACATTTATCCCGGTGATAAATATTTGGTAATCGTCAATCATACCATTCATGGTAATTTTGAACAAATCGGTGTCTTCAACTGTCTCACTAATATTTGCCAATTTTTTCTTAAGATCCTTGATCTGAGATATGAAAGAAACAACTGTTTAATTCTTCTCCATTTCTATGGAGAGGATCTTGCTCTTCAAGAACATGAGATGATTTGTATTCTTTATCTCATACGGATCCTTCAACACCATCTAGATTTCGCTTGCAGATTTGCATTCTCTGATATGAGGTATGATGTGGTATTTTATTGACATCTTCAACAACGTCTTTTCTTTTCTCTCTCTCTTATCTCAGTTTTGAATCATTGTGGCTTCACTGACTCCTACTGCTAGCTTTGGATCATCCAAATTTCCAATTGTCCAGGCACCCTATGCTTCTAGTACAGTCTGCATCTTGAAATTCCAATTAGAGTAATTGGAACCATCGAGCTTGTTGCTCTCATTCAAGTATGCCTCAATTATTTGATTGTACATCTTGACGATTCTAAAAAAAAAAAAATTCTAGTAATTGACTGGAAAAAACTGGATATACCCCAGATCCTCACAAAGAACAATAGCACGATACAGATCTACTTGATCTGTGATCAATTCAGTTGGTTTCTTTGCACACTGCGCCATATGCTCCCGGCTCCTCTGCCACAGCCTCTTCTGTTTCTCAGCATGAGATTTTTGGCTCCACGACGATGCTTTCTTCATCACAGGTTCTCTGACTCCTCTGCACCAAACTTACACCGGCAATATATATGATTTAGATCCCTTCCTTCATCGGCAAGTTGACATGGGAAATAGGTCTACTTTCAGATCTCTTCTTTCATCGACAAACTTTCACCAGTAGTAGATCTGTCTCAGATCTCTTTCCTTCATCAGTGGGTGAACACTGGCACATATATGTTTTCAGATCTCCTCTTCCCACATCGACGCACTTTCTTGACCAATTTCCGTTTTGATCGTGTCAGTGACATAATCGAATAGAGAGATTAACCTATCGACACGATTCTCCCGCATGGATTCATGCTTATCGGCATGGATTCCCTCCATGGGTTCACACTGATCGATGTGATTCCTCCTCTGAAAAACGCATTGATTCGATAGATTCCTAAAAAAAATTTTTACTCAGTCATCAGGGGCTTCTCCTCTGCCACCTGGATACTCACAGGGAACACAACACTCTGGCTATGATTCGGCCCTAGAGCTCTGATGCAATGCTAAAATATGATAGATTGAATTCATTAATAAAAAAAACTGGTTAGCTCTACAATCGAGAGACTGATCCAAGAGAGTCCGACTTTGCAAAATGCTCTACATTATCAATACAACTCAATCATTATATAGCATGGATAGATGTATGGAAGTTATAACCAAACCCTAAGAAATAGAAACTAATTCCTATCCTAATGTTTCGTGAACAAACTCTCACAAATTAAGGATTCTCTATTATCTTTTAGCCGTTTTTTGTTCCATCGTTGGTTTCCATCGATGAGTAGAGCCTCCCATTTTATTTTTTCCTACTTATCAAATAACGATGGAGAGAGATATTAATATTAACAAAAAACAGGAAAAATTATTATACACTAAAAATTCATAAGAATCTAATATTTTGAAAAAATAACAAATACCTACCACATTTGTAGCCATTGATGGATTATTCACTATAGCAACTACTTAAGACATCGATGGATTCAATGGTGAGAGGAGTTGGATGAAAGTAAAATAATATGGATGAAACCCTCCAATGGATTCTATGGTGAGACGAAGGTTACTAAAACCTAAATGATATTGAAGAAAAGGATGGTAAAGTTTGTTTATATAAAGAGTAGAAGTGGGCACAAAAATAAACAAAATTAATGGAAATATGGATGGGTTGGTTAGTTTTGGAATGGGAAGAATTGTGTTGTGAACGCCCAAGGTCCTCTGTGAAGCCTTCGAAGGGAGCCAATAATGTGGAAATGCTATTTCCTTTCCACCCTTCTTTTAAAAAAAATTGTGTAATTATATGTCTTTCGAGAGTATAATTAAATCATTTTAATGATTTTGTTTTTTTTTAGTGATCGTGACTTTCAATGGTGTGCGATAAATGTGATCGTTACATCAATTTAATTTTTTTTGTTTTTGT
Source organism: Pinus albicaulis (assembly GCA_034641835.2). Lineage (NCBI taxonomy): Eukaryota > Viridiplantae > Streptophyta > Pinopsida > Pinales > Pinaceae > Pinus > Pinus albicaulis. The sequence continues at coordinate 797,784,887 of CM076571.1, forward strand.
TATAATATTGATAGAGTTACATAACTATAAATAAATAAATTTGACTAAGTTTTTTAATTTTAAAATGTTAATGTTTTATATTTTAGTTGTATCTACGTTTTTTTTAAAGGAATGTTTTTCATTTTTCTAGTAAAAAGAAAGATTGGTTTTTTGGGCAGAACCCTTATATATTTCATCCAAGTCCACAATGATTCTACTTTCAAATGTCATATTTTATCCAACTCCACAATGATTATACTTTCAAATGTCAAAAAAATTAGGAGCCTATGCTGAAGGTTTTTTATACCCACAATTATGAAAAGGTTTCTGTCATTTTCTCTGTAAAAGACTCCAAAAAGTGAAATAAACCTACATAGCATCAGAAGAACTTAAAAAAAAAACTTTATCAAATATTTGACTAGTCTGCCACTCCAAGTTCTCCTTCAAGCTAGGCTCATCAAGCTAGACTTTCCACTCTGAACCTTCAACTTGCTTTCCTTTTTTCCCCGTTGAACCTTCACTAGTTTCGACCTTTGTTGGAATAATTTGTGCTCCACTACCATAATTTTCTTCCATGTCAGCTAATTTACAGTTCATGACTGTCAATTATGTCCTAGCTTCTTTTTGAAACCTCACAATTTTTCTTTGCATCAACTCAAGTACTCAAGTTTGTTCTTTTATGAGCAATTGGAAAACTTGATGCTCCCTCTCCTCTACCTCAGTCCTAATTAAATGTGCACATTAGACCTTCCACAACTTCCAAGACCCTAGCCAAAATATGGCTCGTATCAACTTACTCATTTTCGTAGGATGAAGAAACTATATTCTCCATGGAGTTGTTGCACAACAACGAGACTGGGCACCTAGGTGGGATCATTCTTCTCAATACATGAATACATTTGCTTAAAACCAAGGCAATGCTACCTCAACACCCTCCTTTGTTCATTACCCTCAATAGGGTATAATTTTGGTCACCCGTTGTTATATAGACCTTGATAAGCTAGATGCCAAGCTTATCGTATCCTCCTTTACCAATGCCATTAGGGGAATTTTGAGGTCTAAAACAGGCCTCCTAAGGAAATTACAAAATAATAATGGAAATAATAAAATAATATTTGATTACATCATCAAATTTTAGAGGGAGAAAAGAAAAAAATACTTTTTTCTACTCATATTTTCAGCTTATCTCCAAAAATGTTTACTCACATTTTGAGCCGGAGTACTCGTTGGATGCAAAATTTAATTTCTCATCCAAGGAGTACCCATGTTGCATACTTTCGATTAGTCCTGAAAAACGTGATTCTAATCACGTGTTTTTATGTATTTCTCATTTTTTGTGTAGTAGGGTCCATAGAAAGTATGCAACATGGGTACTGCTTGGATGAGGAATTAAATTTTGCATCCAACAGGTACTCCCACTCGAAATTTGAGTAAAAACTTTGGGAGATAAGTTGAAAATACAAGTTGAAAAAGTAGTTTTATTATTTTATTATTTTTTAATCTTTTCACCCTTTTACTTAAAAAATGGTGAATCATCCCCCATGGTTGACGTCATCATCTTGAATCCTATTGGTTCTTGTGAAATTTATTTTTGTTGCACATTTTTCTTAGGAGGTCCATTTTAGACCTCAAAATTCCCCTAATGTCATCCTCCCTATAGCATTTAACTACAAGATTGGTTCATCCATTCCATATTTACATTGTTTTTCTTGTAGAGGATTTGTTTTGATATGAAGAGGGAGAGGGATTAACGCCACCCTGAGATGAATTGAATAGAGCCTTAGTATCACTATTCTCTACGCTTTAAAATTCCATTTTCCAATGTGAATTGAAAGGAGCACTCAACACCTTTGTGTGCTGAGAAGGAAATGAATTCCATGTGTGATTGTGATTTGCACAAGGGTACTGAAATGGTGATTTCAAAAGGTGGAAAGTAATTGTCTACCATCATTTTATGGATGCCATCATCAATAGACGGGTTAGGGCCTTCACATTCCAAAGATACGCCCACACATTTTTCTTCTCATAATCAAACTCACTTGAACGACATTTAGTGCTTTTATTTAATATTTTTTTCCATATAAGTGGATCATGATAATGGGAAAATTATAAAACGAGTTGTCTTTAATGCGACTTTTTGAAGTTTTTTTGAGTGGATTTTTCCGATATTGTTCAATTCCAAGGAACCTTGGTATAGTCTTGTCCCTTTTCCAATGTGTCCACTATAGGATTCAGGTGCCTAAAAACATGAAAATTTTCAATTTGTTCAAGAAGTTGAGGTTGAATAACAGTCTTTTGCAATATGGGGCAGAGACTACTCTTTATATTTTCTACTCTTTTGAATAGGTCTACATAGGTCAATAAGCACTAATTCAAGTATCTCTCTCTTTTTATTTTCTACTCAAACATGGAATTCTTCTCTATGCATATTTCCTAATGCACAAGCTTCAGAATCATTATGCACTTGTTTTAAAGCAGGAAGACCTCTTACTATTCCCTTTTTCTGGAGTAACAACAAATCGTTGAAGTTGATGTGACCAAGTCTCTTGTTGAAGATTGCAACAAGAAACAGTGAAGGTGGCATCCTGAAACATCATCCTTGATCCTAGTTGGAAAATAATCACCTAAACTAGGTGGGGCCCACACAGACTATTTTTAGTTGTATGTCTATTTTTAGACATGGTGAGCATATTCTATATGTAGCAGGAGGCTATTTGTATATGGTTGGTCAAATGTGAAAAATAGATGAGATTCTGTTTTTAGAATATTGGGCAAAGTCCATTTATAGATTGTTGATCTAAAAATAGATGCATGTCGATTATTATTAGCTCTTAATAATAATCAGATTCTAAATAGCAACTTATTCTCTTGGAGCACTTAATTTCAGTATACAGATTTGTCAAATCAGTGGGCTGAGGGAATTACGCAATTCCTAAGGGCAACTAGTGGTTCATGCATGGAGGACTCAGTTAGAACTGAAGTGGCAAAGTTATGACAGAGTTGGAAGATTAGTTCATGGAGTTGTATTCAGTTTAACTCGGTTAGACTTAGTTGAGCTAGTTGTATCTAGTCTAACTGAATGATACACTAGTGAGAGTGGAGTGAATTAATTATTTAATTAATTCACAAATAATAACTCATTAATCAACTGAACAATACAGCAGTTAACTACAATGCATGTCAGTTCTAGTGGAGACCAGTGGAGAGGTAGGTGAAAGAGCAAGTGTGACTATCAGTTGTGACTATAGTGATGCATTGATTGCATCCAAAACTCAGTGGAGATGCCAGTGAGGATTGCGCAGTGCAAGCTTGGTGAATTTGAGTTCATTCAGAGCCATTCTTCAATAGGGATTGCACAGTAGAGGCAGGCTAGCAGGTGGCAAAGATTGGTGCATGGATTTGCAAGATTGGGCCTGATTAGTGTGTAGAGATTGTATTGTACTGAGAGCTTGATATGATCAGATTTGTATGAGGATTGTTACATGATATCTATGACATATATTATATACAGATAGTTGGGGTTTTCAACTTCAGGATTTCCCATTAAAAACTTGTGTTAATATGTGTGAATTTTTATTGTTTCATGTGTGCATTGCAATCTTGATTTAATTTTCGCAAATGATCAATGGTGGAATAGATTCTATATTTTGCATGAAGTTAAAATAGTGTGAGATTAGGAGAATCTTGGACATATAGCATATAAGTTATATAATTTCTACATGGTATCAGAGCTGTGTTATATAATTTTCTACATGGAATGAGAGTAGGAACTTTTGGGTGCACGAGTTTTCAGAGAATATCTAAAAAATTTGGTGAAATATTTAAAAAAAAAAATAGCATATTTGGATTCCTTGCGAAAAAATACCCAAATTGAAAAAACAAATCGATCAAATCAGAGCTCGAATGAGGAAGATATCATCGATTTAAAATCAGCTCTTTTGTTAGAAAATTTTGCAACAGCGGGACAATTACAATGTGCACGAACCAAGAATCTACATGCATTGAGGTACAAGATGCATGCAAAGCTTTGAGTAGAAAAGAAGAGGTTAGTGACTTGGTGGTTGAGAGGGAGCCTCTAAAAATGAAACCTGAGAAGTAGTCTTAGAAGGTTGTGGAGTAGCCACAACTGGAGATGCAGAAGAGTCTTTATAGATTTGAAGTAGATGGGATTACTACGGAGCTTCCTACTGTTGGGAAGTGTGAAAAAGCCATGCAATTGAAGCTTGAGAGGGAGCAATATTTTCATACAGGTAAGAGTGAACCTCAGGATGTGGAGCAGCCACAAAATGAGGATCATGGAGTGGGAGCAACCACACATGCAGAGAAATTTCGTGCCAGATGGGTAGAGGGAGTGCATGCAGCTATACCACCAGGTGAGAGGTTGGGCAACATGCATGAGTAATCCAAGAAGAAATTTCTGGGTAGGATTCATTGAGATGGTGCTAATCTCATGAATTGAACCTGGCTACGAGGTGCCCATAGAGCAGCAGTAGCATGATCAGTTGGATTGATGTAGGCAGATCAAAGTGACAGTGTCGGATACTGGAGTGCGGTTTAGAGTTGACATCAAGTGCAGAGTGCATGGGTGCATAGTTCAACAGTGCAGTGGTTCTTGAAGACATGTGTAGTAATTAAGTAGAAGTCGAAGACTTTGATGACAGATGTATTATACTGATTGAGTTGTTTGGAGCCTTTCAGTTTCAGAAGTGTTGTATTAGAGTTTCAAAGCAGATGCATGGAGTTGCAGGGCGCTTACAAAGGTTGCAGGGCAAATTCATGGAGTTGCATGTCACATGCGAAGACAGTCCTTTCTTGTTGAGAGGGAGTGTTGAAGATTGCAACAAGAAATAGTGAAGGAGGCATCCTGAAACATCATCCTCGATCCTAGTTGGAAAATAATCACCTAAACTAGGTGGGGCCCACACAAACTATTTTTAGGTGTATGTCTATTTTTAGACATGGTGAGCATATTCTATATGTAGCAGGAGGCTATTTGTAGATGGTTATTCAAATGTGAAAAATAGATGAGATTCTATTTTTAGAATATTGGGTGAAGTCTATTTATATATCTTCAGTCTAAAAATAGATGCATGTCGATTATTATTAGCTCTTAATAATAATCAGACTCTAAACAACAACTTATTCTCTTGGAGCACTTAATTTCAGCATACAGATTTGTCAAATCAGTGGGCTGAGGGAATTACGAAATTCCTAAGGGAAACTGGTGGTTCATGCATGGAGGACTCAGTTAGAACTGAAGTGGCAAAGTTATGACAGAGTTGGAAGAGTTGTTCATGGAGTTGTATTTAGTTTAACTCAGTTAGACTTAGTTGAGCTAGTTGTATCTAGTCTAACTGAATGATACACTAGTGAGAGTGCAGTGAATTAAGTAGTTAATTAATTCACAAATAATAACTCATTAATCAACTGAAAAATACAACAGTTAACTACAATGCATGTCAGTTCCAGTGGAGACCAGTGGAGAGGTAGGTGAAAGAGAAATTGTGACTATGAGTTGTGACTATAGTGATGCATTGATTGCATCCAACACTCAATGGAGATGCCAATGAGGATTGCGCAGTGAAATCTTGGTGAATTTGATTTCATTCAGAGCCATTCTTCAGCAGGGATTGCACAGTAGAGGCAGGCTAGAAAGTGGCAAAGATTGGTGCATGGATTTGCAAGATCGGGCCTGATTAGTGTGTAGCGATTGTATTGTACTGAGAGCTTGATATGATCAGATTTGTATGAGGATTGTTACATGATCTCTATGACATATATTATATACAGATAGTTGGGGTTTTCAGCTTCAGGCTTTCTCGTTAAACACTTGTGTTAATATGTGTGAATTTTTATTGTTTCATGTGTGCATTGCAATATTGATTTAATTTCCGCAGATGATCAATGGTGGAATAGATTTTGTATTTTTCATGAAGTTAAAATAGTGTGAGATCAGGAGAATCTTGTACATATAACACATAAGTTATATAATTTCTACATCTCTAGTGCATAACTCTTATGTAGTTAAACTCGATGATGTCAAAGCTCGATGCGGTGTTGTCCTCACATTTAATTTATACATACCTCCTGTTCAAATTCCTGAAGCAATAGTCTTCATACCATCCAAAAAATATTTAATATAACAATGAGATTTAAATAATTCCACCTTGAGGCTCTGATCTGTAATCATGGATACATAATCAGATTCTTTGTAACTCTGGGTACATACATTACGTTTTGAATGTGTCTAATATTACCATTAGGAAAAATAACATGAATGTTCCCATACCCTTTGATCTGATAACCTCTATCATCGCCAAGGTAGATTTTCGCTCCATTGTTGGTTTCTTTGAAATCTTAGAACCATTGTATGTTCCCTGTCATGTGGGTGGACGCTCTCAAATCGATATACCAGATGTTTGCTTCGACATTTTCATCAGAGTCAGCCATGAACAGTCTGAAATCCTGATCATGGCCATCATCTATGAAATTAACAATTTTACCACAATAAAAACATTTTAATACTGAATCGTTCCTATTCGGGTAGATATCTTGAGATTGATTCAGTATTTTTTGTGGGTTTCCTCTGCTTTGAATTGGTGAATTTCCTTTTGCGCTGGAGGATTTCTTCTTTGCCATTAACACAAGATTTTCACTTTGGGGTTTTAGTGTCTATCTTCTTTCTTCTTCTTGCATTAATATTCTTGACAATTCTTCAAATTTTGGGGCTTTCTCCCTCGCATTTATCCCAGTGATAAATATTTGGTAATCGTTATTCATACCATTCATGGTAATCGTGACCAAATCGGTGTTTGCAATAGTCTCACTAATATCTGCCAATTTTTTCTTAAGATCCTTGATCTGAGACATGAAAACAACAACTATTTCATTCTTCTTCATTTCTATGGAGAGGATCTTGCGCTTCAAGAACCATAGATGATTTGTATTCTTGATTTCATACGGATCCTTCAACACCGTCTAGATGTCGCTTGTAGATTTTCATTCTCTGATGTGAGGTATGATGCAACCTTTTACTGACATCTTCAACAACATCTTTGCTTTTCTCTCTCTCTTCTCTCAGTTTTGAATCATTGTGGCTGCACTGACTCCTACTGCTGGCTTTTGATCATCCACATTTCCAATCGTCTAGGTACCCTACACTTCTAGCACAATCTGCATCTTGAACTTCCAATTAGAGTAATTGGAACCATCGAGCTTGTTTCTCTCATCCAAGTATGCCTCAATTATTTGATTGTACATCTTGATGATTCTAAAAAAAAAAACTTCTAGTAATTGATAGGAAAAAAATTGGATCTACCCCGGATCCTTACAAAGAACAATAACACGATACAGATCTACTTGTTATATGATTAATTCAGTTGGCTTCTCTGCACACTGTGCCATAGGCTCTTGGCACCTTTGCCACAGCCTCTTCTATTTCTCAGCACGAGCTCTCTGGCTCCACGACGAAACTTTCTTCATCACAGGTTCTTGGAATCCTCTGCACCAAGCTTACACCGGCAACAAATATGTTTCAGATATCTTCCTTCATCGGCGAGCTAACAAGGGAATTAGGTCTGCTTTTAGATCCCTTCTTTCATCGAGGAACTTTCACTGGAAGTAGATCTGTCTCAGGTCTCTTTCCTTCATTAGTGGGCAAACACTGGCACTGATATGTTTTTAGATCTTCTCTTCCCACATCGACATGATTGCTTGTCCAATTTCCGTGTTGATCGCGTCTATGATAGAACCAAATAAGAGATTAGCCTATTGGTGCGGTTCTCCTGCATAGATTTGCGCTTATTGGCATGGATTCCCTCCACGGGTTCACGCTGATCGGCACGATTCCTCCTTCGAAAAACAAGCTGATCCAATTAATTCCCGAAAAAAAAAAAATTACTCATTCATCAGGGGCTTCTCCTCTGCCACTTGGATACTCAAAGGGATCACAACACTTCAGTTATGATTCAGCACTAGAGCTCTGGTACCATGATAAAATATGATAGATTGAATTCATTAATAAAAAAACTGGTCATCTCTACAATCGAGAGACTGAACCAGGAGAGACTGACTCTGCAGAATTCTCTACATTCTCAATACAAATCAATCATTATATAGCATGGATAGATGTAGGGAAGTTAGAACCAAACCCTAAGAAATAGAAACTAATTCCTATCCTAAGGTTTTGTGAACCAATTCTCACAAATTAAGGATTCTACATTATCTTTTAACAATTTTTTGTTCCAGTGTTGATTTCCATCGATGAGTGGAGCCTCCCATTGTATTTTTCCTTACTTATCAAATAACGATGGAGAGAGAGATTAATATTAACAAAAAATGGGTAAAATTATTATACACTAAAAAGTTGTAAGAATCCAATATTTTGAAAAAATAACAAATACCTACCACATTTGTAGTCATTGATGGGTTATTCACTATAGCAACTACTTAAGACACCGATGGATTCAATGGTGAGAGGAGTTGGATGAAAGTAAAAGAAGATGGATGAAACCCGCCAATGGATTCGATGGTGAGAGGAGGGTTACTGAAACCTAAACGATATGGAAGAAAAGGATGGTAAAGTGTGTTTTTATAAAGAGTAGAAGTGAGTACAAAAATAAACAAAATTAATGGAAATATGGATGGGTTGGTTAGTTTTGGAATAGGAAAAATTGTGTTGTGAATGCCCAGGGTCCTCCATGAAGCATTCCAAGGGAGACAATAATGTGGAAACGTTATTTCGTTGCCATTCTTATTTTTTTTAAAATTGTGCAATTATATGTCTTTCAAGAGTATAATTAAATGATTTTAATGGTTTTTTTTCTTTTTTTAGTGATTGTGTCTTTCAATGGTGTGCGATAAATGTGATCGTTACACCGGTTTATTTATTTATTTTATAATATTGGTAGAGTTACATAACTAAAAATAAATAAATTTCACTAAGTTTTTTAATTTTAAAATGTTAATGTTTTCTATTTTAGTTGTATCTATGTTTTCTTAAAGGAATGCTTTTGATTTTTCCATTAAATAGAAAGATTGGTTTTTGGGTAGAACCCTTATATATTTTATCCAACTCCACAATGATTCTACTTTCAAATGTCATATTTTATCCAACTCCACAATGATTATACTTTCAAATGTCAAAAAAATTAGGAGCCTATGTTTAAGGTTTTTTATACCCACAATTATGAAAAGATGCCTATCATTTTCTCTATAAAAGACTCCAAAAAGTGAAATAAACCTACATAGCATCAGAAGAACTTAAAAAAAAAAAAATTTAACAAATATTTGACTAGTCTGCCACTCCAAGTCCTCCTTCAAGCTAGGTTCATCAAACTAGACTTGCCACTCTGAACCTTCAACTTGCTTTCATTTTTTCCCCATTGAACCTTCACTAGTTTCGACCTTTGTTGGCACAATTTGGTCTCCACTACCATAATTTTCTTCCATCTCAGCTAATTTACAGTTCATGACTATCAATTATGTCCTAACTTCTGTTTGAAACCTCTCAATTTTTCTTTGCATCAACTCAAGTACTCAAGTTTGTTTTTTATGAACAATTGGAAAACTTGATGCTCCTTCTCCTCTACCTCAGTCCTGATTGAATGTGCACATTAGACCTTCCACAACTTCCAAGACCCTATCAAAAATATGGCTCGTATCAACTTACTCATTTTTTTAGGATGAAGAACCTATATTCTCCATGGAATGGTTTCACAACAACGAGACTGGGCACCTAGGTGGGAGCATTCTTCTCAATACATGAATACAATCGCTTAAAACCAAAGCAATGCTACCTCAACACCCTCCTTTGTTCTTTACCCTCAGTAGGGTATAATTTTGGTCACCCATTTTTATATAGACCTTGATAAGCCAGGTGCGTATCCTCCTCTACTAATGTCACATCCTCCCTATAGCATTTATCTGCAATATTGGTTCATCCATTCCATATTTACATTGTTTTTCTTGTAGAGGATTTGTTTTGATATGAAGAAGGAGAGGGATTAACACCAACATGAGACGAATTGAATGGAGCCTTAGTATCACTATTCTTGACACTTTAAAATTCCATTTTCCAATGAGAATTGAAAGGAGCTCTCAACACCTTTGTGTGCTGAGAAGGAAATGAATTCCATGCGTGATTGTGATTTGCACAAGGGTACTGAAATGGTGATTTCCAAAGGTGGAAAGTAATTTTCTAGCACCAGTTCATGGATGCCACTGTCAATAGATGGGTTAGGACCTTCACATTCCAAAGATACGCCCACACATTTTTCTTCTCATAATCAAACTCACTTGAACGACATTTAGTGCTTTTATTTAATATTTTTTTCCATATAAGTGGATCATGACAATGGGAAAATTGTAAGACGAGTTGTCTTTAATGTGACTTTTTGAAGTTTTTTCAAGTGGATTTTTCTGATATTGTTCAATTCCAAGGACCCTTGGTCTAGTCTTGTCCCTTTGCCAATGTGTCCACTATAGGGTTCAGGTGCCTAAAAACATGAAAAAATTCAATTTGTTCAAGAAGTTGAAGTTGAATAACAATATTTTCCAATATGGGGCAAAGACTACTCTTACAAGATCATATTTCTTCCCATACTTGTGGGATTACAATTAGTAAATCTCCAAATACCATAATTTTCAGAAATTTCTTTGCAATTGCTAGCTTTTAAGCCTTTCGAGAGGGGTTCATCTTGATTCTTGTTTAAAATGCCTAGAGCCAAGAATATTGAATCTTCTCATGCAATAAATAATGATGTAATAAATATTTTTTTTAAATAAATTTAATATTTAAAAAATTATATATATATTTTTTTCACAATGGAAAAAAAATATTTAGTTTTATGTATAAAAATAACAGATCTGTCTCTTAACGAGGTTAAAGATAGCTTCTTAAGTTGATGGTATTTCTGTCATGAGGAGTTTGAGCGTCCTTCGTGGATCAAAAATAATTAATATTCTGAATCCCTGATTCCTGTTTGTTGTAAACTCTGATCGGTAGCCGCTGTAAACAAATGCCAAGAAAATGATATCAACTTATTGCCTCCAGGCTGCAGGATTGTTCGGTGTTCTTGCTAAGAATTACTCATCCTCATGAAGTTCGATTAAAAAGGTGCAACCACTAGTCATAGGATTATTTTATAAAATCAGAGCATATGGATTTCTTCCATCATGGAAGAGGTATCCATTATTTTCAAGGTACCAAGATGAAGAGTAAGAGCAGATTTTGACAGGCCATCTGCTTCCATATTTAACTCTCGATACACATGTGTAAAGGACAGAGTATGAAAACCATGTGATAAAGAACGAATGTTTCGAAGAAGAGCTTGAAGATGAGGAGCGTGAATTTTTTATCTTTTAAGTGCCCAGACTATAACCATTTTTGAATCTCCAAGGCATTGCAGAGATGAGATGTCTTTAGATCTAGCCACATGAAGTACAGCCCAAAGCGCCGCAAGTTCCACCTTGCTGTTTGATCCGAGACCCAGGCCTCATTTTGATTGATCACCGGAGAGGAAATGGATCGAGGAATGTGAGAACTTGGTATGACTTTATGTTCCGAATCCCACTGCACAATGATGGCTGCTGTCGAATCTCCAAGGATAAATTTCTCACTGAAGGTAGCCAGATTGCGAGCCCACCAAATTCCATAAGCAAATAAAGAGGGGAATGCAGAATATGATCTTACCCCTGGATCCCTCTCCTTGTCTTTTGGGGCATATGGCTGGCCAAGAATGCATCCATATTCAACGATCAACCCCCAAACTGGCATTTGATTATGTCCAACATTATATCTAGCTTCTCTTGCATCCCCGATGATGACCCCCCTAGACCTCCTCGGAATATCATTCCCGAGACCATCAATTTCAATTTACCTTGGGCTTATTTCTATGGATCTGCACAACCTTTGGGATGCGAGGGAGGCACTATTCTACACCTCTCTCATCAACACTCTTACATAATCAGTATGGGTCTGGGAGCCGAAACTAACAATTTGTCTGAGCTTATCACTCTTCGCCATCTACTTCAGTTTTCATTAGAGCATAACATCCTACACCTTCAAGTGTTTGGAGATTAAAAAATAATCATATATTGGTTCAACAAATCTGTATCATGTCATGTGCACACACTTCTTTCTATATTGGAAGATATTTGGTGTTTCATAGAACAATTCTCATCTATCTATTTCTCTCATATATACAGGGAACGCAATAGCATTTCTGACAAGATTTCCAAGGAGACAGAGGTCCAACACAGGGGGCTCTAGCACATAGAGGAGCAGAATGACATTCAACACTTTAGTTATTACCACTGTCTATTCATAGAATAGCTTGATATTGTAGAACAACAGATCTGATTTAGAATGAATTTTGACAGTTTTTGACAGCATTGAACGAAGATATGGATATATCCGGTTTAAATATTGTAATTATTGTAATTATTCTACTTTAAGACTTTGATGTACACCCCAATGGGGAATTTTGAGTAACTAAATGTATGTGACAACAGTCACAAAATGCATATGCACTGCATCTACAACATGTAATTTTCAAACTTAATGAAAATTATGATTTTTCCTTGGGAAAAAAAGCATAACTTCTATGACCAATACCAATATAATTTAGAATTGCTTCTATTTCCTTTTAGAAAGAATAGGATTCTTTTGTTCACGATGAAATTTAGTAAGACTAACTTTTTTATTGGGAGGCATAATGCATCATTCATCATTCATTATATATCCTCCTAAAGGAAAAAACCATTCTCTTCTTTTAATTATACCATTTTTTGTTCGTAGATTTACCACAATAATAGTGAAATCTATTCAAATATCTAGAGTAGAGCTTATTATTGCACAAAAATCATTAATCTCTCCATATGATAAAAATTTTCTAAAGTTAATAATAATTGAGGCTCTAGGGAGGCTAAAAAATTTGAATCTTTGTATTCATCAAAACCATCCTCAAATCAAAGAGCTCGTCATCCTCATTCCAATGGCGTAGATGACACTCAAATTTGACTTTGTATGTACAAGTTATATGCAATCAAATTTTCAATTCAAAGAGCAGGACTTTTGTTGCAAGCTAAATTTGGAGGCTCACTAAATTTGGTAGTCCAACTAAATCTAGCGAAACAAATAAATTTGGCAGTAATTAACAGAGCAATAATTTGGTACTTAACGACAGTGAGAACTGGTCAAAATGTCGAATATTTAATTTTTTCGGCTAACCCTAAAAATCTAGTTGATGGTTTTGATTCGTTGTATTAAAATAAAAATAAATAAAAAAAGGGTGGCAAGGAGCCAACCCCGCCAACCCATCGTCATATATATTAAATATAATATAATGGGTCGGGGTATGACCCGATACCTTGAGATTGATTTATTATTTTTTGTGATTTTCCTCCACTTTGATGTAATGAATTTCCCTTTGCGCTGAAGGATTTCTTATTTTCCATTAACGCAAGATCTCCACTCTGGGGTTTTAGAGTCTATCTTCTTTCTTCTTCTTGCATTAAGATTCCTATCAATTCTTCAAATTTTGGGGCTTTCTTCGTTGCATTTATCCCAGTGATAAATATTTGGTAATCGTCAATCATACCATTCATGGTAATTGTGACCAAATCGATGTCTAAAACTGTCTCGCTAATATTGGCCAATTTGTTCTTAAGATCCTTGATCTGAGATATGAAAGAAACAACTATTTCATTCTTCTCCATTTCTATGGAGAGGATCTTTCTCTTCAAGAACATGAGATGATTTGTATTCTTTATCTCATATAGATCCTTCAACACCGTCTAGATGTTTCTTGTAGATTTACGTTCTCTGATATGAGGTATGATGCGGTATTTTACTGAAATCTTCAACAGTGTCTTTGATTTTCTCTCTCTCTTCTCTCACTTTTGAATCGTTGTGGCTGCACTGACTCCTACTGCTGGCTTTGGATCATCCACATTTCCAATCGTCCAGGCACCCTAAGCTTCTAGCACAGTCTACATCTTGAGCTTCCAATTAGAGTAATTGGAACCATCAAGCTTGTTGCTCTCATTCAAGTATGCCTCAATTATTTGATTGTATATCTTGATGTTTCCAAAAAAAAAAACTTCGAGTAATTGATTGTAAAAAAATGGATCTACCCCATATCCTCACAAAGAACAATAGCATGATACAGATCTACTTGATCTATGATCAATTCAGCTGGCTGCTTTGCACACCGCGCCATAGGCTCTTGGCTCCTCTACCACGACCTCTTCTATTTCTCAGCACGAGCTCTCTGGCTCCATGACGACACTTTATTTAGCATAGGTTATCTGATTCCTCTGTACCAAACATACATTGGCAACATATCTGATTCAGATCTCTCCCTTCATCAGCAAACTGACACAGGAAATAGGTCTGCTTTCAGATCTCTTCTTTCATCGACGAACTTTCACCAATAGTATATATGTCTTAGATCTCTTTCCTTCATTAGTGGGCAAACACTAGCACATATATGTTTTCAGATCTCCTCTTCCCACATCAATGTGCTTTCTTGACCAATTTCGGTTTTGATAGCATCGGTGACAAAAACGAATAGAGAGATTAGCCCATCGGCACGGTTCTCCTGCATAGATTCACGCTTATTAGTGTGGATTCCCTCCATGGGTTCACGTTGATCAATGTGATTCCTCCTCCAAAAAACACACTGATCAGATCAATTCCTGAAAAAAAATCACTCAATCATCAGGGGCTTCTCCTCTGCCACCTGGATACTCACAGGGATCACAACACTCCGGCTATGATTCGACCTTGGAGCTCTGATACCATGATAAAATATGAAAGATTGAATTCATTAATAAAAAAATTGGTCAGCTCTACAATCGAGAGACTGAACGAGGAGAATCTGACTCTGCAAAATGCTCTACATTCTCAATACAACTCAATCATTATATAGCATAGATAGATGAAGGGAAGTTAGAACCAAACCCTAAGAAATAGAAACTAATTCCTATCCTAAGGTTCCGTGAACCAACTCTCACAAATTAAGGATTCTCTATTACCTTTCAACAATTTTTTGTTCCATTGTTGGTTTCCATCAATGAGTGGAGCCTCCCATTATATTTTTCCCTATTTATCAAACAACAATGGAGAGAGATATTAATACTAACAAAAAACGGGAAAAATATTATACACTTAAAATTCATAAGAATCTAATATTTTGAAAAAATAACAAATACCTACCATATTTGTAGCCATTGGTGGGTTATTCACTGTAGTAACTACTTAAGACACTGATGGATTCAATGGTGAGAGGAGTTGGATGAAAGTAAAATAAGATGGATGAAACCCGCCAATGGATTCGATGGTGAGATGAGGGTTACTGAAACCTAAACGATATGTAAGAAAAGGATGGTAAAGTGTGTTTATATAAAGAGCATAAGTGGGCACAAAAATAAACGAAATTAATGGAAATATGGATGGGTTGGCTAGTTTTGGAATGGGAAGAATTGTGTTGTCAATGCCCAAGGTCCTCTGTGAAGCCTTCCAAGGGAGCCAATAATGTGGAGATGCTCTTTCCTTGCCACCCTTCTTTTTAAAAAATTTGTGTAATTATATGTCTTTCGAGGGTATAATTAAATGATTTTAATGATTTTTTTTTTAGTGATCATGACTTTCAATGGTGTGCAATAAATGTGATTGTTACACCCATTTAATTTTTTTTTTTAATATTGGTAGAGTTACATAACTATAAATAAATAAATTTGACTAAGTTTTTTAATTTTAAAATGTTAATGTTTTATATTTTAGTTGTATCTATGTTTTTCTAAAAGGAATGATTTTGATTTTTCTATTAAAAAGAAAGATTGGTTTTTGGGAAAAACCCTTATATATTTCATCCAACTCCACAATGATTCTACTTTCAAATGTCATATTTTATCCAACTCCACAATGATTATACTTTCAAATGTCAAAACAATTAGGAGCCTATGCTCAAGGTTCTTTATACCCATAATTATGAAAAGGTGTCTATCATTTTCTCTGTAAAAGACTCCAAAAAGTGAAATAAACCTACATAGCATTAGAAGAACTTTAAAAAAAAAAATTAACAAATATTTGAATAGTCTGCCACTCCAAGTTCTCCTTTAAGCTAGGTTCATCAAACTAGGCTTGCCACTCTAAACCTTCAACTTGCTTTCCTTTTTTCCCCGTTGAACCTTCACTAGTTTCGTCCTTTGTTTACAGTTCATGACTGTCAATTATGTCCTAACTTCTGTTTGAAACCTCTCAATTTTTCTTTGCATCAACTCAAGTACTCAATTTTGTTTTTTATGAGCAATTGGAAAACTTGATGCTCCCTCTCCTCTACCTCAGTCTTGATTAAATGTGCACATTATACCTTCCACAACTTCCAAGACCCTATCCAAAATATGGCTCGTATCAACTTACTCATTTTCGTAGGATGAATACAATCGCTTAAAACCAAGGCAATGCTACCTCAACACCCTCCTTTGTTCGTTAACCTCAGTAGGGTATAATTTTGGTCACCCATTGTTATATAGACCTTGATAAGCCAGATGCCAAGCTTATCATATCCTCCTCTACCAATGTCAATAGAGGAATTTTGAGGTCTAAAATGGGCCTCCTAAGGAAATTACAAAACAATAGTGGAAATAATAAAATAATATTTGATTACATCATTAAATTTTAGAGGGAGAAAAGAAAAAACTACTTTTTTCTACTCATATTTTCAACTTATCTCGAAAAGCGTTTACTCACATTTTGATTGGGAGTACTCGTTGGATGCAAAATTTAATTTCTCATCCAAGGTGTACACATGTTGCATACTTTCGATGAGTCCTTCTACACGAAAAATGAGAAATACATGAAAAACGTGATTGTAATCACGTGTTTTTATGTATTTCTCATTTTTCGTGTAGTAGGGTCCATAGAAAGTATCCAACATGGGTACTCCTTGGATGAGGAATTAAAATTTTCATCCAACAAGTACTCTCACTCGAAATGTGAGTAAACAATTTGGGAGATAAGTTGAAAATACAAGTTGAAAAAGTAGTTTTATTATTTTATTATTTTTTAATCTTTTTACCCTTTTACTTAAGAAATGGTGAATCATCCTCCATGGTTGACGTCATCATCTTGAATAATATTGGTTCTTGTAAAATTTAATTTTGTTGTACATTTTTATTAGGAGGTACATTTTAGACCTCAAAATTCCCCTAATGTCATCCTCCCTATAGCATTTAACTGCAAGATTGGTTCATCCATTTCATATTTACATTGTTTTTCTTGTAGAGGATTTGCTTTGATATGAAGAGGGAGATGGATTAACGCCAACCTGAGACGAATTGAATAGAGCCTTAGTATCACTATTCTCGATGCTTTAAAATTCCATTTTCCATTGAGAATTGAAAGGAGCGTTCAACACCTTTGTGTGCTAAGAAGGAAATGAATTCCATGTGTGATTGTGATTTGCACAAGGGTACTGAAATGGTGATTTCCAAAGGTGGAAAGTAATTGTCTACCACAAGTTTATGGATGCCATCATCAATAGACGGGTTAGGGCCTTCACATTCCAAAGATACACCCACACATTTTTATTCTCATAATCAAACTCACTTGAACGACATTTAGTGCTTTTATTTAATATTTTTTTCCATATAAGTGGATCATGAAAATGGGAAAATTATAAAACGAGTTGTATTTAATGTGACTTTTTGAAGTTTTTTTGAGTGGATTTTTTCAATATTGTTCAATTCCAAGGAGCTTTGATCTAGTCTTGTCCCTTTACAAATGTGTCCACTATAGGATTCAGGTGCCTAAAAACATGAAAAAATTCAATTTGTTCAAGAAGTTGAAGTTTAATAACAATCTTTTGCAATATGGGGCAGAGACTACTCTTTTTATTTTCTACTCTTTTAAATAGGTCCACATAGGTCAGTATGCACTAATTCGAGTATCTCTCTCTTTTTATTTTCTACTCAAACATAGAATTCTTCTCTATCCATCTTTCCTAATGCACAAGCTTCATAATCATTATGCACTTGTTTTAAAGCAGGAAGACCTCTTACCATTCCCTTTTTCTAGAGTAACATCCGATCATTGAAGTTGATGTGACCAAGTCTCTGGTGCATAACTCTTCTATAGTTAATATCGATGATGTCAAAACTCGATGCATTGTTTTCCTCACATTTAATTTATACATACCTCCCGTTCAAATTCTTGAAGCAATAGTCTTCATACCATCCAACAAATATTTAATATAACAATGAGATTTAAATAATTCCACCTTGAGGTTCTGATCTGTAATCATGGATACATAATCAGATTCTTTGTAACTCTGGGTACATACATTACGTTTTAAATGTGGCTGATATTACCATTAGGAAAAATAACAGGAATGTTCCCGTACCCTTTGATTTGATAACCTCTATTGTCGCCAAGGTAGATTTTCGCTCCATTGTTGGTTTCTTTGAAATATTAGAACCATTGTATGTTCCCTGTCATGTGGGTGGACACTCCCAAATCCACATAAAAGATGTTTTCTTCGACATTTTCTTCAGAGTCAGCCATGAACAATCTGAAATCCTAAAAATGGCCATCATTTATGAAATGACCTGCATGTCTCTTATATCTCTAATGCCCTTCATAACATTTCTTATTTATGCAATTCTTAGCCATATGAATGATTTTACCACAATAGAAACATTTTAATACTGAATCGTTCCTATTTGGGTACATACCTTGAGATTGATTCAATATTTTTTGTGGGTTTCCTTTGATTTGAATTAATGAATTTTCTTTTGTGTTGAAGGATTTATTCTTTGCCATTAACACAAGATCTACACTCTGGGGTTTTAGAGTCTATCTTCTTTCTTCTTCTTGCATTAATATTCCTATCAATTCTTCAAATTTTTGGGATTTCTCCCTGGCATTTATCCCAGTGATAAATATTTGGTAATCGTTAGCCATATTATTCATAGTAATCGTGACCAAATCGGTGTTTGCAACTGTCTCACTAATATCTGCCAATCTTTTCTTAAGATCCTTGATCCGAGACATGAAAGCAACAACTGTTTCATTCTTCTCCATTTCTATGGAGAGGATATTTCTCTTCAAGAACAAGAGATGATTTTTATTCTTGATCTCATACGGATCCTTCAACATCGTCTAGATTTCGCTTGCATATTTTCATTCTTTGATATGAGGTATGATGCGGCCTTTTACTGACATCTTCAACAACGTCTTTGCTTTTATTTCTATCTTCTCTCAACTTTGAATCATTTTGGCTGCACTGACTCCTACTGTTAGCTTTTTATCATCCACATTTCCAATCGTCCAGGTACCCTACACTTCTAGCACAGTCTGCATCTTGAACTTCCAATTAGAGTAATTAGAACCATCGAGCTTGTTGATCTCATTCAAGTATGCCTCAATTATTTGATTGTACATCTTGACGATTCTAAAAAAAAAACTTCGAGTAATTGACAGGGAAAAAAATGGATCTACCCCAGATCCTCACAAAGAACAATAACACAATACAGATCTACTTTATCTACGATCAATTCAACTGGATGCTCTGCACACTGCACCATAGGCTCTCGGCTCTTCTGCCACAACCTCTTATGTTTCTCAGCATGAGCTCTCTTGCTCCATGACGACGCTTTCTTCAACACGGGTTCTCGGAATCCTCTGCACTAGACTTACACCAGCAACAAATATGCTTCAGATCTCTTTCTTCATCGACGAGCTAACACGGGAAATAGGTCTGCTTTCAGATCTCTTCTTTCATCGATGAATTTTCACTGGAAGTAGATCTGCCTCAGATATGTTTCCTTCATCATTTGGCGAAAACTGGCACTGATATGTTTTCAGATCTCCTCTTCCCACATCGACGTGCTTGCTTGACCAATTTCTGTGTTGATCGTGTCGGTGACAGAATCGAATAGGAGATTAGCCTATCGGCGTAGTTCTCTAGCATATACTCACGCTTATCAACACAACTTCCCTCCACGAGTTCACGCTTATCAGCATAATTCCTCATCCGAAAAACGAGCTGATCCAATCAATTCCCAAAAAAAAAATTACTCAGTCATCAGGGGCTTCTCTTCTGTCACCTGGATACTTCAGCTATGATTCAGCCCCGGAGCTTTGATACCATGATAAAATATGATATATTGAATTCATTAATAAAAAATCCTTGTCATCTCTACAATCGAGAGACTGAACCAGGAGAGTCTGACTCTGCAGAATGCTCTACATTCTCAATACAACTCAATCATTATATAGCACAGATATATGTAGGGAAGTTAGAACCAAACCCTAAGAAATAGAAACTTATTCCTATCCTAAGTATCTGTGAACCAACTCTCAAAAATCAAGGATTCTCCATTATCTTTCAATAGTTTTTTGTTCCATTGTTGGTTTCCATCGATGAGTGGAGCCTCCTGTTGTATTTTTCCCTACTTATCAAATAACGATGGAGAGAGAGAGATTAATATTCACAAAAAATGAGAAAAAATATTATACACTAAAAAGTTATAAGAATCTAATATTTTGAAAAAATAACAAATACCTACCACATTTGTAGCCATTGATGGGTTATTCACTGTAGCAACTACTTAAGACATCGATGGATTCAATGGTGAGAAGATTTGGATGAAAGTAAAATAATATGGATGAAACCCGCCAATGGATTCGATGGTGAGATGAGGGTCACTGAAACCTAAACAATATGGAAGAAAAGGATGGTAAAGTGTGTTTATATAAAGAGTAGAATTGGGCACAAAAATAAATGAAATTAATGGAAATATGGATGGGTTGGTTAGTTTTGGAATAGGAAGAATTTTGTTGTGAATACTTAGGGTCCTCCGTGAAGCATTCCATGGGAGACAATAATGTGGAAACACTCTTTACTTGCCAACCTTATTTTTTTAAAAATTGTGTAATTATATGTCTTTCGAGAGTATAATTAAATGATTTTAATGATTTTTTTTTAGTCATTGTGTCTTTCAATGGTGTGTGATAAATGTGATCATTACATTGGTTTTTTGTTTTTTTTGTTTTTTTTTTTTATAATATTGGTAGAGTTACATAACTAAAAACAAATAAATTTAACTAAGTTTTTTAATTTTAAAATGTTAATGTTTTATATTTTAGTTGTATCTATGTTTTTCTAAAAGGAATGATTTTGATTTTTCTATTAAAAAGAAAGATTGGTTTTTGGGCAGAACCCTTATATATTTCATCCAACTCCACAATGATTCTACTTTCAAATGTTATATTTTATCCAACTCCACAATGATTATATTTTCAAATGTCAAAAAAATTAGGAGCATATGCTTAAGGAATTTTATACCCATAATTATGAAAAGGTGCCTATCATTTTCTCCGTAAAAGACTCTGAAAAGTGAAATAAACCTAAAGCGAAATAGACCTACATAGCATCAGAATAACTTCAAAAAAAAAATTTAACAAATATTTGATTAGTCTGCCACTCCAAGTTCTCCTTCAAGCTAGGTTCATCAAACTATACTTGCCACCCTGAACCTTCAACTTGCTTTCCTTTTTTCCCCATTGAACCTTCACTAGTTTCGACCTTTGTTGGCACAATTTGTGCTCCACTACCATACTTTTCTTCCATCTCAGCTAATTTACAATTCATGACTGTCAATTATGTCCTAACTTCTGTTTGAAACCTCTCAATTTTTCTTTGCATCAACTCAAGTACTCAAGTTTTATTTTTATGAGAAATTGGAAAACTTGATGCTCCCTCTCCTCTACCTTAGTCTTGATTAAATGTGCACATTAGACATTCCACAACTTCCATGAACCTATCCAAAATATGGCTCGTATCAACTTATTCATTTTCGTAGGATGAAGAACCTATATTCTCCATGGAATGGTTGCACAACAACGAGACTGGGCACCTAGGTGGGAGCATTCTTCTCAATACACGAATACAATCGCTTAAAACCAAGGCAATGCTACCTCAACACCCTCCTTTGTTCTTTACCCTTAGTAGGGTATAATTTTGGTCACCCGTTGTTATATAGATCTTGATAATCCAGGTGCCAAGCTTATCGTATCCTCCTCTACTAATGACACATCCTCCCTATAGTATTTAACTGCAAGATTGGTTCATCCATTCCATATTTACATTGTTTTTCTTGTAGAGGATTTGTTTTGATATCAAGAAGGAGAGGGATTAACGCCAACTTGATACGAATTGAATGGAGCCTTAGTATCACTATTCTCGATGCTTTAAAATTCCATTTTCCAATGAGAATTGAAAGGAGCTCTCAAAACCTTTGTGTGCTGAGAAGGAAATGAGTTCCATGTGTGATTGTAATTTGCACAAGGGTACTGAAATGGTGATTTCCAAAGGTGGAAAGTAATTTTCTACCACTAGTTCATGGATGCCATCGTCAATAGATGGGTTAGGACCTTCACATTCCAAAGATACGCCCACACATTTTTCTTTTCATAATCAAACTCACTTGAACGACATTTAGTGCTTTTATTTAATATTTTTTGCCATATAAGTGGATCATGACAATGGGAAAATTATAAAACGAGTTGTCTTTAATGCGAATTTTTGAAATTTTTTCGAGTGGATGTTTCCGATATTGTTCAATTCCAAGGACCCTTGGTCTAGTCTTGTCCCTTTGCCAATGTGTCTACTATAGGATTCAGGTGCCTAAAAACATGAAAAAAATCAATTTGTTCAAGAAGTTGAAGTTTAATAATAATATTTTGCAATATGGGGTAAAAAATACTCTTACAAGACCATTTTTCTTGCCATACTTATGGGATTATAATTAATAAATCTCCATATACCATAATTTTCAGAAATTTCTTTGCAATTGCTAGCTTTTAAGCCTTTCGAGAGAGGTTCAACTTGGTTATTATTTATAATACCTATTATAAACTATTTTTCTAATTTTTTTTCCATTTTCTTAAAAATTTTAAATATTTGAAATTCACATTTCAAAAATTATATTCCATTTTCCAACAACAACATAATATAGCCAACACAGGCTATATAATGTATATAGCTTTATAAAATAATTTTAAGTAAAAGTTAAATAATACTGATTTCTCATTTATATAAAAAAAATCATTATCAATTGTGGATGAAAATGACATATTCACATTTAAAAAACATTTATCTTGTTTTAAATGATAGTTAATGTCCAGTTAATCCTATATAATCTCGCAAACCTTATAAATGAAAAAAATTACTTAATATATAGTAACATTTTATTTCTTTAACATTTTAACATTTTAATTATAATATATATATATATATATATATATATATATATATATATATATATATATATATAAAGAATTTTCATATATCATATTAATTTTAAAATTTTAATTTACCTTATACCTTAGCAACCTCCCATGCCTCTTCTCTAATTAGGAACAGAATACCATTTATGTTTTCTAAACCATCTATATATATCAGTCGGGAATCAATATAAACCAGTTCCAAACGGGTAGTCCTTTTACCAATCACAGTCAATGATTCTTTCCTGAGTTTCCAAGTCCGCCACCATCCGAATGGAGCGGAAATAATTCCAATGTTTGAACCTTCTCCTCATTATTGCAAAACAAGCATGAATGGTCGAAAAACAAACAGGGCTCCATTTTCACTTCATATGTAAAATGAGAATCATATAAAAACATGGGAAACATATATCCTCATAAAATTCTTAAATATTCGCCACAGAAAAACTCTTAACTTGTACTTACTTGTGTTCTTCGTACTGATATGGAAGATGCATTCACTAGCAAGTTTGGAGTCGAGAGTACAGTCTAATAACTTAAAGCTGATTTTTTTTTAAAATTATAATTATAAATGGAATGAAAACATAAAACTAAGCCTCTAAATGATATATAAATATTAAAACATATACGTGGTTCAGGTTGTGATAGTTATAATTGGGATGTGTTTTTCTTCCCCTATATATTTTTCTCCCAAGCATTGATATTCTGAAACCAATAGAACACGTTTTTTTCTTTTACTTGGCCATACATTTGTAAATGTCTAGTAATAATCTCTATGTATTTCTCTGCAGAACGCTCTACATTCTCAATACAACTCTCAATACAACTTAATCATTATATAGCACACATAGATGTAGGAAATTTAGAACCAAACCCTAAGAAATAGAAACTAATTCCTATCCTAAGGTTATGTGAACCAACTCTCACAAATTAAGGATTATTCATTATCTTTTAACACTCCCCCTTAGTGGAGAAGGGGTTCACAAATATACCTAACATCTCCCTAAACATTTCAAATTTAATTTTGCCAAGAGGCTTAGTGAAAATGTGAGCAACATTATCACAAGTTTTACAATATACAACATGGATTTCCTTAGATTGAACTTTCTCCCTAACGAAGTGGAATTGTGTATCAATGTTCTTAGTGTTCTTGTGGAACACTAGATTATTTTCCAGTTTGATTGAGCTCTGGTTATCACATCTGATAGTTGTTGCATCTTTATGTTCTTCCCCAACATCTTGGAGAAGTCTTCGCAACCAAACCACCTCACATGTTGCTGCACACATTGCTTGATACTCTTCTTCTGCTGAGGACAATGGAATATGTTCTGCTTCTTACTACTCCATGGAATCACCTCAGATCCAATGCTAAATGCATAGCCTGTTATGGATCTTCGGTCGTCTACATTCTAGCCCAGTTGGAATTTGTAAACCCTATCAATTTAACATTTGAAGAATCAGTATAAATTATACCATAGTCTAAGATTCCTTGTAGATACCTTAGGATGCCTTTTGCTACAATCCAGTGACTATCAAGTGGCTTGGACATAAATTGACTTAGCATGCTAACTTCATAAGCCAAATCTAGTCTAGTAGTGGTTAAGTAGATTAAACTCCCAATCAATTGTCGATATAGTGTCGCATCTGCCTCTTTAGAGCTATCCTCACTCTGAAGTTTAATGATCTACTGTAATGGTACTGCTACAGGATTACACTAATCCATCCTTAATATTTATAGTAGACCCAGACATACTTACCCTGGGATAGAAAATTTTTTCTTGAATCTTTGCAGATCACAAGACCCAAATAGTATCTTAGTTCACCATGGTCTTTCATTTAAAACCTTTGTGACATTTTCTCCTTGATTTATTTGATTATATCAACATCCCCTGTAATAATTAGATCATCTAAATACAAATAAATCAACACTATATGCCCCTTTTCATCATTCACAGTATACATATTAGGGTTGTTTTTACTTCTATTGTAATTGTGTTGCAAAAAAAATGAATCTATATTTTCATACCATGACCTAGGTGCTTGTTTTAGTCCATATAAAGCTTTATTTAATCTATAGACTAAATATTCTTTCCCTTTTTAAAAAAACCCCTCAGGTTGCTCTAAGTAAACCTCCTATACCAACTGCCCATTTAAAAATGCAGACTACATCTAATTGGTAAATCATCCAGTGATTTCTAGTAGCTAAGGCAATCATCATTCTGATAGTATTTAGTTTAGCCACGGGGGCGAAGGTTTCCTCACAATCAATACCTTATTTTTGTGAATACCCCTTTACTACCAATCTAGCTTTTATTTTATCTATACTTCTGTCTACATTAAACTTGGGATTATACAACCATTTACAACCTATGGTTTGTTTCCCTTCAGGTAGTTCAACTAGATCCCAAGTGTTTCTTTTTAGAATTGATTCATATTCCTGTTCCATAGATTCTTTCCATTCACTACATTTATTGGCTTCTCTATAAATAGAAGGTTCTACAACATTCATCATACTAGTTATAAAGGAATTTTTCCTATAACTAGCAGGAAATTGAGTCTTCCTACCCATTCTTATGAGCGTTGGTGTGGCTTCCAAATTATTCAAATTTTCCTTTCAACGACTCGGCTTGATTCCTGTTCAGATTTTCCTTTGAAGGGCTCGTCTTGATTTTCCTTTTTCTGCTTCTCATGGTTGTCACCTGCTTCTTCACTTCCTTCCACCAATAAAGGAATATCCAATTCCTCATTGCTTTTATCAGATTCATCATAAACATTCTCATGGAACATGACATCTCTATTGAAAATAAAATTGTGAGTAGAGGGATTAAAAAATCTATAGGCTTTATATTTCTGAGCATTACCCTACAAATGTGAATATGATGGCTTTTGAATACAATTTTCTTCTATCTTCCTTTGGAATATGGGCAAAGGCTTTAGAGCCAAATACTCTCAAATGTTTTAATGCAGGATTGAATCCTAACAATGCTTCAAAATGAGTTTTAAACTCGAGGCTTTTTGTAGAACTCATATTTTTCAAATAAACTATAGTATTCAATGCTTCAACCCAAAAATCATTTGAAATATCCTTACCTTTCAGCATGCTCCGAGCACACTCCACCAATGTTTTTTTCTTCCTTTCTACTACTCTCTTCTGCTGAGGAGTATGGGGTACTGTGAATTGCTGCAATATTCCATGGTATTTACAATACTTGGTAAATTCAACTTTCCTGTATTATCCCCCTTGATCGGAGCAGAGAATATTTATTACTTCTCTATTTTATTTTCAATCATAGTTCTTAACTGCTTAAAATATTCAAATTTATGGGTTTTCTTATTAAGAAAGTATACCCAAGAAAACTTTGTGCAGTCATCAACAAATAGTAGAAAATACAGTGGACCTCCTAATGACCTTGTTTGAATAGGTCCACATAGGTCAGTTTGCACTAATTCAATTATCTCTCTCTTTTTATTTTCTACTTGAACATGGAATTCTTCTCTATGCATCTTTCCTAATGCACAAGCTTTGGAATCATTATGCACTTGTTTTAAATTAGGAAAACCTCTTACCATTCCCTTTTTCTAGAGTAACAATAGATCGTTAAAGTTGATGTGACCAAGTCTCTGGTGCATAGCTCTTCTATAGTTAAACTCGATGATGTCAAAGCTCGATGCCGTGTTGTCCTCACGTTTTATTTATACAGACCTCCTGTTCAAATTCATGAAGAAATAGTCTTCATACCATCCAAAAAATCTTTAATATAACAATGAGATTTAAATAATTCCACCTGGAGATTTTGATTTGTAATCATGGATACATAAATCATATTATTTGTAACTATGGGTACATACATTACGCTTTGAATGTGTCTGATATTACCATTAGGAAAAATAACAGGAATGTTCCCGTACCCTTTGATCTGATAACCTCTATCGTCGCCAAGGTAGATTTTCGCTCTGTTGTTGGTTTCTTTGAAATCTTAGAACCATTGTATGTTCCCTGTCATGTGGGTGGATGCTCCTGAATCCACATACCAGATGTTTGCTTCGACATTTTCATCAGATTCAGCCATGAACAATCTGAAATCATAATCATGGCCATCATCTACGAAATGACTTGCATGTCTCTTATATCTCTGATGTCCTTCATAAAATTTCTTATTTCTGCAATGCATAGCGATATGAACGATTTTACCACGATAGAAACATTTTAATAATGAATTGTTCCTATTCGGGTACATACCTTGAGATTGATTTAGTATTTTTTGTGGGTTTCCTCTACTTTGAATTGATGAATTTCCTTTTGCACTGAAGGATTTATTCTTTGCCATTAATGCAAGATCTGCACTCTGGGGTTTTAGAGTCTATCTTCTTTCTTCTTCTTGCATTAAGATTCCTGTCAATTCTTAAAATTTAGGGGCTTTCTCCTTGGCATTTATCCCAGTGATAAATATTTGGTAATTTTCAGTCATACCATTCATGGTAATCTTGACCAAATTGGTGTTTGCAACTGTCTCACTAATATCTTCCAATTGTTTCTTAAAATCCTTGATCCGAGATATAAAAGAAACAATTATTTCATTCTTCTCCATTTATATGGAGAGAATCTTGCTCTTCAAGAAAAGGAGATGATTTGTATTCTTGATCTCATATAGATTGTTCAACACTGTCTAGATGTCGCTTGCGATTTTCATTCTCTGATATGAGGTATGATGCGGTATTTTACTGACATCTTCGACAACATCTTTGCTTTTCTATATCTCTTCTCTTATTTTTTGATCGTTGTGGCTGCATTGCCTCCTACTGCTGGCTTTTGATCATCCACATTTCCAATCGTCCAGGTACCCTACGCTTCTAGCACAGTCTGCATCTTGAACATCCAATTAGAATAATTGGAACCATCGAGCTTGTTGCTCTCATTCAATTATGCCTCAATTATTTGATTTTACATCTTGACGATTAAAAAAAAAAAATTCAAGTAATTGATAGGAAAAAAATGGATCTACCCTAGATCCTCACAAAGAACAATAGTACGATATAGATCTACTTGATCTGTGATCAATTCAGCTGGCTGCTCTACGTACTGCACCATAGGATCTCGGCTCCTCTGCCACAACCTCTTCTGTTTCTTAGCATGAGCTCTCTGGCTCCATGACGACGCTTTCTTCAGCATGGGTTCTCTGAATCCTCTACACCAAACTTATGCCGGAAACAAATCTGCTTCAGATCTCTTCCTTCATCGACGAGCTAAAATGGGAAATAGGTCTACTCTCAGATCTCTTCGTTCATCGATGAAATTTCACTGGCAGTAGATCTATCTCAGATCTCTTTCCTTCATCAGTGGGCGAACACTCGCACTGATATGTTTTCAGATCTCCTCTTCCCACATCGACGCGCTTGCTTGACCAATTTCCGTGTTGATCGCGTCGGTGAAAAAACTGAATAGGAGATTAGCCTATCAATGTGGTTCTCCCACATAGATTCACACTTATCAACGTGGATTCCCTCCACGGGTTCATGCTTATCAGTGCTATTCCTCCTCTGAAAAACGCATTGATCCGATCAATTCCTGAAAAAAAAATTTACTTAGTCATCAGGGGCTTCTCCTCTGCCACCTGGATACTCACAGGGATCACAACACTTTGGCTATGATTCGGTCCTAGAGATCTGATACCATGATAAAATATGGTAGATTGAATTCATTAATAAAAAAACTGGCCAGCTCTACAATCGAGAGACTGAACCAGGAGAGTTTGACTCTGCAGAATGCTCTACATTCTCCATACAACTCAATCATTATATAGCACAGATAGATGTAGGGAATTTAGAACCAAACCCTAAGAAATAGAAACTAATTCCTATCCTAAGGTTCTGTGAACCAACTCTCACAAATTAAGGATTCTCCATTATTGTTCAACAATTTTTTGTTCCATCGTTGGTTTCCATCGATGAGTGGAGCCTCCCATTGTATTTTCCCTACTTATCAAATAACGATGGAGAGAGAGATTAATATTAACAAAAAAGGGGAATGATTATTAGACACTGAAAAGTTATAAGAATCTAATATTTTGAAAAAATAACAAATACCTACCACATTTGTAGCAATTGATGGGTTATTCACTATAGCAACTACTTAAGACACCGATGGATTTAATGGTGAGAGGAGTTGGATGAAAGTAAAATAATATGGATGAAACCCACCAATGGATTCGATGGTGAGACGAGGGTTACTGAATCCTAAACGATATGGAAGAAAAGGATGGTAAAATGTGTTTATATAAAGAGTAGAAGTGGGCAAAAAAATAAACGAAATTAATGGAAATATGGATGGGTTGGTTAGTTTTGGAATAGGAAGAATTGTGTTGTGAATGCCCAGGGTCCTCCGTGAACCATTCCAAGGAGACAATAATGTGGAAATTCTCTTTCCTTGCCACCCTTATTTTTAAAAAATTTGTGTAATTATATGTCTTTCGAGAGTATAATTAAATTATTTTAATGATTTTATTTTTTTTTAGTGATCGTGTCTTTCAATGGTGTGAGATAAATGTGATCGTTACACCGGTTTAATTTATTTTATTTATTTTTTATAATATTGGTAGAGTTACATAACTAAAAATAAATAAATTTGACTAAGTTTTTTAATTTTAAAATGTTAACATTTTATATTTTAGTTGTATCTATGTTTTTCTTAAAGGAATGATTTTTATTTTTCTATTAAAAAGAAAGATTGGTTTTTGGGTAGAACCATTATATATTTCATGCAACTCCACAATGATTCTACTTTCAAAAGTCATGTTTTATCCAACTCCACAATGATTATACTTTCAAATGTCAAAAAAATTAGGAGCCTATGCTTAAGGTTTTTTATACCCACAATCGCTTAAAACCAAGGCAATGCTACCTCAACACCCTCCTTTGTTCTTTACCCTCAGTAGGGTATAATTTTGGTCACCCGTTGTTATATATACCTTGATAAGCCAGGTGCCAAGCTTATCGTATCCTCCTCTACCAATGTCACATCCTCCTTATAGCATTTAACTGCAAGATTGGTTCATCCATTCCATATTTACATTGTTTTTCTTATAGAGGATTTTTTTTTATCAGAAGGAGAGGGATTAATGCCAACCTAAGATGAATTGAATGGAGCCTTAGTATCACTATTCTCGACGCTTTAAAATTCCATTTTCCAATGAGAATTGAGAGGAGCTCTCAACACCTTTGTGTGCTGAGAAGGAAATGAATTCCATGTGTGATTGTGATTTGCACAAGGGTACTAAAATGGTGATTTCCAAAGGTGGAAAGTAATTGTCTACCACATGTTCATGGATGCCATCGTTAATAGACGGGTTAGGGCCTTCACATTCTAAAGACACGCCCACACATTTTTCTTCTCATAATCAAAATCACTTGAACGACATTTAGTGCTTTTATTTAATATTTTTTGCCATATAAGTGGATCATGACAATGGGAAAATTATAAAACGAGTTGTCTTTAATGCGACTTTTTGAAATTTTTTCGAGTGGATTTTTCTGATATTGTTCAATTCCAAGGACCCTTGGTCTAGTCTTGTCCCTTTGCCAATGTGTCCACTATAGGATTCAGGTGCCTAAAAACATGAAAAAATTCAATTTGTTCAAGAAGTTGAAGTTGAATAACAATATTTTGCGATATGGGGCAAAGACTACTCTTACAAGATCATTTTTCTTCCCATACTTGTGGGATTACAATTAGTAAATCTCCAAATACCATAATTTTCAGAAATCTCTTTGCAATTGCTAGCTTTTAAGCCTTTTGAGAGGGGTTCAGCTTGATTATTGTTTATAATGCCTAGAGCCAAGAATATTGAATCTTCTGATGCAATATATATATATATATATATATATATATATATATATATATATATATATATATATATATATAATACTGTTTTGAGCGTAATATGGATTTTTACCTTTAAAAGTTTATAAATAAAATTTATGAAAAACATCTTAAAAAATATTTTATTTTACTTTCAATATTTTTTTAAAAGAATATTTTAAAAATTTTAAAATTATAATTTTTTAACAATTTTTAAAAAAAATGGAAATGTTAATTAATTATAACTATAATAATAATTTGTGATTTTATATTAGAGTAAAAGGGATAATAGTTAGTTGAGTATGTTCTAGGTATTTGGTAGTTTATTTGGGTAAGTGACACAATAAATTAGGTTTACAATGGCTTGAGCATAGTTAATGAGCTTGACTAATTTTAATAAAAAATAGTAAAAACTATTATCAAAATTGAAATTTATAATATTTTTTTAATTATTTAATTTATTCTTTTAATTTATATATTCTTTTACTTAATAAAAACTAAAACATTTTATTTCCTTTTTCAATTTTGAACATTTTATTTCCTTTTTCAATTTTGATTTTATAATTAATAATAAAATTGAAAAAGGAAGGTGAGATCTCTTCAAATTTAAATTAAAAACTTATATCCTCTCATATGTTTCAAAGATATAACCATTAATCAACTCCTTTTCCGACAACTTTTTAATATACGTTGGATTAGTTTGGAGCGTAGAAAGTTTATCATAATCTAAGGTTTTAAGTGTTTTGTGATGCTTGTTTTTAGGATCATAATAGCTCATTTTCCCTTACATAAATTTTTTTGACATGGAACATGTTTTACCTGAAGACTTTGAACCAATAAATATAAATCTATTGTCTATAACAAATTTCTTAGGAACACTAAATTTGATTAAATAATTTGTTCTAATGATATTTATTGGCTTGCTTTAAAGCTAAAGATTTAAACTATTTGGTGAAATAATCACGGATTATTATGATGTAAGCATTTCCTGGACTTGATTTAGGATTTACAGAATCAATAAAATCTAAGCTCCATTCAAAAAGGGACTATCAACCATGATTGCTTTTAAGCTCCATTCAAAAGGAACTATCAACCATGATTGATTTTAAAAGAATACCAGCTTTATTTTCCTTGCTTGAAAATTTTTGACATAAAACACACTTCCTTACAAAATATATACCTATATGAAAAACATAGTCCAATAAAATCTAGCTCTCAAAATTCAATGAGAATTTATTATTAATGCAATGTGGCATTCACAAAAGCCTTCATGCACATATTTGTTAAGCCTTCATGCACATATTTGTTGACCTCCATAGATTTGGAATTTCTAAGACACCTTAATAAAATATCATCATGGTTTCTCTAGAATAATATTCCAAATATAAAAACATAAGAATTTTTTTTTTTTAGTGCTCTCATTTCTTTCATTGCTGTTCCATTTGGAAATTGTCCTGATTCCAAATAGAACATAATGTATTTATACGATTCTAACCACAATATTTATTCATATTGAGACAATAATTTTTCCATTAGGTGATTCAGTATTGACTCCTTCACTTTCCACCAATCAATTTACACAATCTAATTCCTTTATAGCTTTGAATAGTTTTATATCAATATTATTCTCTTATAATTTGGTCAACCAATTGGCTTGTTTTCCTCCCTTCATTTTCAATGCTAATATCATTTTCATAGGTGAATATGATATATAATAAATTCCACTAGATGTCAAGATATAACTTCTAAAGTATTAGATATATTCAATTAATGTATATGTTTGCTTTTCTAGAGGGGAACATTTTAATTCATATTTTTTCAAACACTTACTCTTGAATGAGATTAGAGATTCTTCCTTCAATTATTTCTTCTATGTCAAAATTGTAGCTATATTTTCTTTTAAAGAAAAATAATTCAAAATGACAAGTAGTAGAGCTAAAGCAAGTTCTAATTTCATAATCAAAATTTAATTTTATGCTTCATGAGTCTATTCAAACATCTGATATTTTTTTAACAAATTACCTTTAGGTTTTAAAAAAATTCCATAATTTAGTACAAATCTCCTAACAAAATTGATTTTTAGAAGAATTATTGAACATGTTTATGATGTGCAAGGGGTTTCAAATCCATTATGGGTTAAATTATTTCAAGGTCTATGTATTTTCCCTATTTACCTACAATATGGCCAAGTAAATTCCCTTCAAAAACTACAAATAAACATTTTTAAGGAATCAAATATATTCCATATAGTCTACATCATTCAAAATCCTTTCGTAAATGTAAAGAGAGTAATCCTCTCAATTTAGAGCAGATTGTTAGGACATAATGATAATAAACCATATTCTTCATATCATACCTTTGAATTTATTATATGTTTCTCTCTAGAAATTTTCTCCTACATTCAGTAACCGGAAAGGCATCCTAACACATGAATAAGCCCCCCACTCTGTAATAATGGTTATTTCATGTCCATCTTCTTCAGTAACTAATATTTGATTGTAACAAAAAAAAACCATCCAACATAGACATTAATGTCAAACATGTAGCCCATTGTAATAATATTTTCATATTTGGTAGAGGATAATTGTTTTTCATGGAATATTTACTAAGATTTTGGAAATCAACACATAAATGGATTTCACTATTCTTATTTCTTAATATCATGGAATGATCCAGA
Organism: Pinus albicaulis; assembly: GCA_034641835.2. Classification (NCBI taxonomy): domain Eukaryota; kingdom Viridiplantae; phylum Streptophyta; class Pinopsida; order Pinales; family Pinaceae; genus Pinus; species Pinus albicaulis. The sequence goes on from CM076571.1 coordinate 797,818,691, forward strand.
CTTATGTGGGAATGCAATAAAATACAGAAATACACATAAACGCAGAGATGTAGCAAAAATAAAACTTATTTTCATTAATATCAAATAACTAAAATAGGCTTATAGGAAGAATGGAAATAAACTAGCTCGGGAAATGTTAGCTTATATCTAAGAAGAGATGTGGTGGCTACATGCCTTTGAACTGTGTTACAAGGAGGCTTGAAGGCCTATTTATTATTGAGAAATGATGGAAAACCTTAAACATCAAAAAAACTAACCCTAGGAGATGAAGCGCAAAAACTATGGGCCCTGTTTGGGTAAATTGGTACATCAACTTCCTGGGGTCGTAACTTTGGCATATGATCTTCATTTGGCATGAAAAATATCTTGTTAGAAATATATATCTGAGGAATACAATTTTCGCGTGTTCAAAATCATTTAATCACCCATAGTAGCCCATGTTTTCCCAAAAAACATCGTTTAGGGCATTAAAACAGCTTCAGAAGTTCATGACCCAAAAAACTACCAAAAATAGTAAATTGTGCTACAATTAAGGAATTGAAAAACTAAAAGAAACAATGGTGGGAGTCTAAGTGGAATAAGCAGGTGGTCACCAATATCCACCTAGATCAGTCCTTCCCCCTTAGGAAGAAATGGTCGAGGAAACTTCTGCTGAACTTGGTCATTGGTGAGCCACTTGCCTTAGTGTAGGTGTTGAATATATTTGACAACCTAATACAGCTGGATCTTCTCTGTGTGAGTGTTCTGGATTTGCATTTCCATGGTCCGATCAGTTGTGACATGTTACATGCAGTCAAGGTTTAGCTCTGTTGGTGTGAATTTTGCTGTAATGTATGATGTGTCCACTAATGGTGGAAAGTAGGGTTGAAGGCAGTCCACATTGAACACTAGGTGTCAAGAAAGGAATGGTAGAATATTGAGCTTGAAGGATTTTTCCTCGAAAGCCTTGGTAATGGTGTATGGCCCTTATCGGAGTGGGTGAAGCTTGCGGTGGGGTCCAGTGAGGCACTGCTTCTGAAAATGTATCCAAACTTTGTCGCCCACCTAGAATTTGTGTGGCACCTGATGCTGATCATGTCAATGCTTTTACTTAGCAATGGCTCTATCCAATATGTCATGGACTTGTTGATGAATGTGTTGAATTTTCTCAATTAATTTGTTCTCCTTTTCAGCTTCAGACTGGACATGAATCAAATTTGTCTGAGTAGCTGCAAATGGTATGGCCACATTAATGGGACATAGTGGCTAGAATCCAAACCCCACCTGAAAGGGGTTGTGTCCAATTGAGCTATGGAGATCGTGGTTATATTTTTGTTGGACATAGGGAAGGATTTCATCCCATGTGCATGGATGCTTCGAGTTTTTTATGTATAGAATGTGTACAATCATCATGTTGAATACCTTTGTCTAGACATCAGTTTTGGGGTGGAAATTTGGGGACTTAGTGAGCTTGGTATCTAGCATAGACTAGAGACTTGACCAAAATGTATTGAGGAACCTGATGTCATGATCTGAGATAATGGACTGTGGGATCCCAAAGTGTACCCAAACCCGTTGAAAGAAGAGTTTAACAATGCTTATGTTGTGATATTCTTCTTGAAGTTCGTCATAATGGGCATCCTAGAGAATTTGTCGATGACCAAAAAAATGCAGTCGTTTCCATGCTTTGTAGAAGGAATGTCTAACATGTAATCCATCGAAATGAATTCCCAAGGTCGACTAGCATTAGGCGGTGGAGTATATAGGCCTTGCTTCTTAACGGTCAGTTTAGCAATGGCGCAGGAAATGTAGGATCCGATGTACTTCCCAAAATCCTGTTAAAGGTTTGACCAATAGAAATACTTTTGTAGTATTGTCACTATTTTCTCGACCCCGAAATTTCCAGCCACCCAACTATATTGTGCTTCCTAAATAATTTGGGCATGATCACTTGGAGGAACACTTAGGTGTCCAAGGTGGCATAATAGTGCATAGTGGAGGTGAAAATATATAACTTTCTTCCCTTCCAGGAGCGTCTAGTATGTGTTGTCAAATTTTGGATCATTTTTGTAGATATGTGGCCAACCCAAAGTCTTGTGACCATAAGAGTCGAGCACAATGGTTAGTGCCACGATCAGCAATCGGCTGAGGCGGACTATAACATTATTGGTTCTTCCCTTCTTGTACTTGATGTTAAAATGGAACTGTTGCAAGTATGTGGACCATTTATGATGGCGATCACTCTGTAACTTCCCTTTTGTCTGTATGAACTGCAGGGGTCGGTGATATTTGTGGATGATCGTTTCCTTCCCCAAAATGTAATGCTTCCATTATCGGGAGGTCTGCACAATGGAATACATATATTTTTCATAGGTGGTATACTTTCGTACTGTGACTGAAAGTGTCTCACTGTGATATGTCATTGGATGCCCCTGTTGAGTGATAACTACCCCAATAGAATAGCAAGAGGCATCTATCGCTATCTCAAATGGTTGTTGCAAGTTTGGTAATGTGAGAACTGGTGCAAAGAAGAGGCGATGCTTCACATTTGTGAACACCTTTTGTTGGAATTCAAACCAAAAGAACTTTTTTTTCACTCCTCCCTTGGTGACTTGACTCAAAGGCCAATTTATATGAGAGAAGCAGAACATGAACTAGCAGTAGAAATTGGAAAGATGTAGGAATTTGCGGAGCTCTATTAAAGTGGTTGGGGCTGGCCAATCCCGAATGAACTGGATCTTGGCTGGGTCCACATGCACCCCCCGCTCATCAATTATGTATCCCAGATATTGAACCTGGGTAATTCCAAAAGTGCATTTCTCCAAATTGGCACACAACTTGTGTTGCCACAATGTTTGAAGGACTTGTCGAATGTGGTGCAGGTATTATTCCCAACACTGGTTGAAGATCAGGATGTCATCCAAATACACCACCACAAATTATTTTGTCAATGGTCACATGATACCTTCTATTAGCCTCATGAAGGTTGCGAGAGAATTATTCAACCTGAAATGCATGACCAACCATTCAAAGAGGACCTCCTTGGCTTTAAAGGCAGTCTTCCACATGTCGGAGGGTTCGATTGGTACCTAGTGATACCTAGACTTCAAGTCAAACTTGCTGAAATATTTAGACCCCTTGAGTTGGTCTATAAGATCATCAATCTATGGGATCAGATACATATTATGGACAATGATATTTTTTAGTGCTCGATATTCAATACAAAGTCTCCAAGTCCCATCCTTCTTCTGCACCAACACGATCGGGCTCCCACATATTGATGAACTCAGATGGATGTGACCTTTCTATAGTAGCTCCTGAATCTGCCTCTTGATTTCGTCATTCTCCATAAAAAAGTGTCGATAGATTGGTCCATTGGGTAGTAACGTGCCTAGGGTCATATTGATGGAGTTTTTGACTTGGCAGTGCAGAGGCACACCTTTGGGTGGGGTGAAGATGACCCTGTACTCCTCCATGACCATGTCCATATATTTTTGTCATGCAGAGGAGCCTTGTCTTGAAGTCATGGCCACAATATTCTTCCTTCCCTGAGGGTGGATCATAAGGAAAAAAAAAATCATAGTTTGGGAAATGAGCTTACTGCATTTCTTTGCAGTGATCAAAGAGATGGCGATAAGCAGTGCTACCTCCAATATCTCGTACAATTTATTTCATAAAGTAACAATAAAATTTCAAGGCCTAGACTCATACACAACATGTCACTTCCACAAGTATGGTTGGACTAATAATACATCACAAAATTAAAGAAGAGAAACATCACATAATACCTCATCCGTGAAGGGCTTGATGTTGTATGGAAGGCGACACTGTTGGCTGACACAGAGATCTCATCCTTGGTGAAGCCACCCGATGGTGTATGGTTGTGGGTGTGCCATGGTCGGAAAGCCCAATTGCTTCACGACCTCTGCTGAAATGAGGTTATTTTGGATCCCCTGGTCGAAAATGAACTACAATAGGGAACCTTTCACCCACATCTAGGAATGGAAGAGATGCTCCCCTCCTCTAGGTCTTCGGGTTCCTCCCTCTGGATCTTGGTGGTGGAAATAGTGGCACTAGGCTCCGCATTGATAATATCCTTCCCTTTTTAATTCCCCTTGTTGAGTTCTGACAAAGAGTCAGAACATGCATCTGATTCACAAGCCTTAAGCTTAGCCACTAGTGAATGCTTGGCCCGACACTCACTTGTGTTGTGAATGGAGCTCTTATTGAAATCACACCACTTTCTTGTGTCATTATTTACCTTTGTGGTGTTTTTCTTCGCTTGCAACTTTGGCGGGTTTTCCAAGGCCACCCCTTCTTGGATTTTTCCTTGTTTTTGTGCTTTAGGGGTGTCTTTCCCTTGATTTTGATTCACAGATCCAAAGTCTCACTTTTTTTGTTTGAATTTTTTCTCAATCTTGGCAACATATCGATATGTTGCATCAAGCGGGGAGATGTTGAGGAACTACATTTCCTCTTGGATGTATATGTGTAGAAAAATATGGTACTTAAGCACCAAATGTTTCTCTGAATATTTCATACCCAACTTTGTGCACAACGTATGGAATAGATTTTTCATCTCATGCACTTGATCCCTTTGATGTCATAGTGTAGTCCATTGTATGTACTTGTCCTCATAGCTTCCCAAATGGTAATATTGTTCCTTGATGGCATCTCAGAAAGAATTACAAGTGGGTGAAACCAAGAACAGGGAGGATTCCCTCTCGTCCTTTTGCTCACAGTAGGTTTCCCACCAGTCCTTGACATGGGGGGCAGCTTTGAGGAGTCCAAAAGTAATATTTTCTCGATTGGAAAAATCATAAACTGGAAAATATCCTTCTAATAGATTCAACCATCTATCTATGGCTTCTACATCTATTTGGCCTTCAAATATGGTAATGTCAAAGTTAACTTGTACCTTAAAAAGAGAGACGCCTCCAGAGTGGTTGTCAGATGAGAATGCATCACTAGTGGGTAGTCGTCATAGGATTTGGGAAAATTTATCCATCATCATGTTCCTCTATTTCTCGAGGGCCTCTTAGAGAAATATTTTGATAGAAAATCTTACTCCCTCATATTTCTTTTCTTCTGCCATGGGAGTTCGTTGGGGTTTTCGAGGCTGATCTTGCAAAGGTTCAACCAGATTGATCTGTAACTCCTTATACCATGATCTCGTTGGGGACATGAAAAGAAAGATTGAGAAAGAGCAGTCTCGCTCTGATACCACTAATTTGGACATATGCAGGAACAAAATAAAATATAGAAATACACATAAATGTAGAGATGCACCAAAAATAAAACTTCATTTCATTAATATCAAATAACTGAAATAGGCTTACAGACATAATGTAAATAAACTACCTCGGGCAATGGTAGTTTATCTTTGAGAAGATATGTGGAAACTACATGCCTTTGAACTATGTTTCAATGAGGATCGAAGCCATATTTATTATTAAGAAACAATTTAAAACCCTAAACGTCCAAAAAACTAACCCTAGGTGATCAAGCTCCAAAACTGTGGGCCTTGTTTGGGTAAATTGGTACATTAACTTCCCGGGGTCGTAACTTTGGCATACGATCTCTGTGTGACACACACAATACCTTGTTCGAAATATCTATGTGAGGAATAAAAATTTCGAGTATAAATATTGATAAAAGCCGCATGTGGACCCCATTTTTCCCAAAAAAATGTCATTTAGGGCCTCAAAACGGCTATGAAAGTTCTGGACCAAAAAAAACTGCCAAAAATAGTAAATTGTGCTAGAGTTAAGGAAACTAAAAATATGAAAGAAACAATGGTGGGGGTCAAAGTGTAGTATGCAGATGGCCACCAATATCCACCTAGATAATGGGATTAGATATCTAATAAGAATGTTTGATTGAGAAGATTATCCTTGTATTTTCCTTTTTTTCAAGCTCCAATTTAATGAAAATATTTAATCTAGGATTAATTATTTTTTCTAATAAGATTGGATATGTCCTTTAGAGGAATTATATGTTGAATGAATCAGTTGTAATATTTTTTCAATATATCATATATCCAAGAAAAAACATCTTGGAAATATTTGAAGAGATTGATATAGTGATCCACTTCCTACTAATACATGTTCTTTCCAAATCACAAGTTTTGGATCTTGTAGACTTACAATATTCACTTTTTTTAATTCTTGGTCTTCTTGGTTGATCATTCTTTTGTTGGTTTACTAATTTGGATTTGATCATGTTAGGTCCCTATATTACTAGTTTAGTCCCTTATTGTTATTAGTGTAGCCCCCTTATTATTATTGTTGTACTCCTGTAACCCCAATATTGTTATTAGTGTGCCCTTATATTGTTATTGTTATGTTGGCTAAGATTATATCGTGGGCCCATGGACTCTTATATATAGAAGGAGGTTTTGGTCATTTGTATCATCCAAGAATTTTTCATTTATGTAATGTATTGGAGGTTTTCCCCTCGAAGTGGTTGATTTCTAAGGTGTTGATCTCTCTTTTCTTCTATTTTTGGAGTTTTTTTCATAACATTTGGTATCAGAGCTTTGGATTCTAGGGTTTCACTGCTTGAAACAGGTCATTGTTGAATTTTCGCAATCATGTTTTTTATACGAAGGTTCAAAAGCTGAAATTTTTACAGCACGAAGCCGAAATCCTGAGGAACCTCCTGTAAAAATTTCAGATCTTGGTTCACAATATTTTCAGATATATGATCTAGGGAAGTTAGGGTTTTCTCAGGCTCCCGAATTTCAACTAAAATAGGTCATCATGGAATTTGCGCTATAAAGTTTTGTATACGAAGTTTCATAAGTTGAAATTTTTATAGTCTGAAGCCCAAATCCTGAGGAACCTTCTATAAAAAATTCAGATCTTGGTTAGCAATATTTGTGGAGATATGATCTGTGGAAGTTAGGATTGTTTTAGGCTCCCAAATTTCATCTCAAATAGGTGACCATGGGAAAAACACCATAACTCTCTCTTTGAGCATCAGATTGAGATTCTGTAAAAATTGATAGAAGTATACGGACTATAGTTTTCATTATATCAATTTCAGATTTGAAGGAGGAAATAGTGACACATGGTAATTCATACAATTTTGATCTATTGAACCAGTCCATAATTAGGTCATCGTTGGAGATTAGGCATAGCTTTTCCTTGAAGAATCCAAATCAGGTTAGACCTGTGGCATTCGAAAGAAGATTCAGAGGGATACTTCGGGGCTGAATTTTAGATATTGAGGATCCGAAATCACAGAGATAATTCAGTTTCAGTATCAAGCTCCTCAAAAGCAAGAAAAAGGTGTGTATTTTTTCAAATTACATAAGTCTCGTTTGAAAAAAATTAGTTTGAATTTATTCCAAGGGCATATTGAATAATAGATATCAATATTGGGTTCTAAAATTCCCCCTAAAAGGAATTCAACACCCATTAAGCCTTCAGAAGGCTCTACTATGAGTCATGAAGACAAAGAAACAGAACATGAGATATCAAAATTACAAGAGCAAGTGCACCAAATTTCGCTATCACAAAGAGAAACAAAAAATGAAATGGAAGTTTTGAAGAAAGGCGTGGAAATGAATATGGATGGTTTGAAGAAATGCATGGAAGCTAAGATGAATGGTTTGGAAGTTAAGATGGATGGCATGGAAGTGGGCATGGAAGCTAAGATGGATGACATGGAAGCTAAGATCGATGAAAAAATGAAAGACAACATGGAAAAAATGAAGAATGATCTAAAAGTAGACATCAAAGGTTTGGAAAAGTTGATACAAGAAATGTTCCTAATGGTGAAAATATAGTAGAGGAAACTGATGATGAGAACAAAATAAATGTTAATCATGATTTCATAAACTCTAATGTTGGATGGAAGAACCACCATATTCCAAAGATGGATATGAGAAAGTTTGATGGAAAGGATCCCATAACATGGATACTACAAATGAAGCAATATTTTGATCTCAATAACATGCAAAACACAAAAAAGGTACGCATTGCAACTTTAAATTTAAAACAAAATACATTTGTATGGAATCGATGGCTTTGCTCCCGTAAAAAAGTTGTCACTTGGTCAATTTTTATGGAGGAAATGATAGCAAATTATGAGGATACAAAAAGAAACACCTTCTTTAGCCAATTTATAAATCTAAAACAAAAGGGTTCAGTGGTGGAGCACATTAAGGAACTCAAAAAATTGAATATAAGGGTAATTGATATTCTAGAGGAACATAGGATTGATGTCTTCATAGAGACTTTAAAGGATAACATCCAACATGAAATTCACATTTGGGAACCTGATTCATTAGAAAAGGCATTCAGGTTGGAAAGAAAAATTGAATGTAAAATTATATCGACAAGGAAGCCTACCACTCACACATATAAAGATTGAAGTGTTGCTACTCCTAGACTTCCACAACCTACAAGTTTGACACCACAACAATTGGAAGGAAAAAGAGCAAAAGGGCTTTGCTACAGTTGTGATAACAAATACACTAAAGGTCATAAGTGTTCTGAGAAGAAATTATTTTACTTAGATTGTGAAAAGGAAGATTAACATGAACAAAAATCTTCAAAAGAAGAGGATATACACTAGGAACCAACGCTAGAAGAGGAAGAAATGAGTCTGACCATATCATGTAATGCATTGGCAGGAATTACCACTCCTCAAACTCTCAAGATAGAAGGACATATCAAGAAGAAAAAGGTAATAATATTGATTGATTCAGGTAGTACCCATAATTGTATTCATCGTAAGGTAGCCAAAGATTTGAATTGTTTCCTATATCCAACACCAGAATGTCAAGTGATGGTTGCAAATGGGAGAACTATAAATTTCTCTGGAAAATGCCATAATATCAAGATAACCATGGGGGAATATGTATTGAATAGTCCAATTCTTTCCATTCCTATGGGAGGTGTTGATGTTGTACTAGAAGTACAATGGTTATAATATTTGGGGACAGTAGCTTTTAATTTTCAAGAAATTTTCTTGAATTTTTTTCTTAGAAGGAAAGGAAGTTGTATTACAGGGTGTTGCAAGGAAGCCGGGAAAGATAATAAGCTCTAATTTCATGACAAATCTTCTGAAGAAATAACAATGAGGTGTAATTGCACAATTATGCTCACTATAAGTTCCAACATCAAAATCATCTATTTCTACAGATCTCCAAAAAGACTTGGACAATCATTCCAAGGTGTTTGAAACTCCCAAAGGACTCCCACCTATTCTTGATCATGTTCATGTTATTCATTTGATTCCAGGAAGTGTTCCTCCAAACATCAGGCCTTGTAGATATCCTTATGTCCAAAAGAGCGAAATTGAACGTATGATTGCAGAAATGTTAGAGGCTGGTATAATTCAACCCATTCAAAGTTCTTTCTCTGCTCTAGTAGTATTGGTGCACAAGAAGGATGGATCATGGTGCATGTGCCCAGATTATGTGGAGATCAATAAGCTCACCATTAAAGATAAATTTCCCATTCCTATGATTGATGAATTATTGGATGAATTACATGGAGCAATTTATTTTACCAATTTGGATCTTCATTCAGGATATCTGTAATATTCCCAATTAGCCACTGCTACTTGGAATATTATAACTGCTCCATTTTTGAAATAGAAGAGTAGGAAGGACAATAAAACATATCCTAGTGTGAAAAGGGATAGGATTAGGAGGAAAAATAAATCCACTTTGGTGTGAAAGAGGGGAAAAGAAATGAGCTAGATCCAGTTGACCAAGTCAACAACATTGCTACAAGAGGAGGGAAACCAACCAAGACAACGCAGTTTTGAAAGGGGAATCTTCTCAAGGAAGTCACCTCATCAATGAGTGGGGTCCAGGGTGAGGAAGATCATCAAGGATAAGAAGGAGGAGATAGCAGCAAGGAAGGCATTCAGTAATCATATTTGTTTTGTCTTTTGACTAATTTCAAGCTCCAGTTGTTTAGCTGTAGTTGCAGCACTGTTTAGTGCAAAGGAAATATCATGTGGGAATTCCATCATCACCTTTGGTCTAGCTGATTATGAGATCTAAGGAGAAGGTCCTAAGCTTAATTTTCATCATCTATCTTGAGGATATCCATTATGCATCATATACAGCACAGTCACTTCCAGTAACTGCGTCATTTCTGCTGTAGCAGTAGCTGTTGGGTTAAACCCTCCTATTTTGTGCTTGTTTCAGAGGAGGTGGTGTCTATTTCACTCTTGGAGGTCTATTGAAGAAGGCCTTGGGAAAATTTCTGTATTATTCATATATTTCATATCATATTCAGTATTTTCTAATACAGATTTGCAGGGTACAACATTATTTTCTGCAGTGCTACATTCTATATTGCTATTTTGCCGGAAACCCTTGCCGGGGTGTTCTGATGTGCTTGTAAAATGGGTCAAACCTCTCATTTTTGATACTATGATTAATGAAAGCTCCAGATCTATATTAAATAATATTTTTCTATAGATTCCCTAATAAAATTAACGTTTTTGCAGTCTTCAGCAAATCTATTTGTGAAGTTGTGGGATTGGGGTGTTTTTAAGCATATATGAGCTGGGGAGATCTATTTAGTGTAGCTAGAATGATTTGTTTCTGATGCCATTTCATATTTAAGCTACATAAAACATATATTAGAGGATCCAAGTCCTGTTGTGTGTTTTTATTTCATGGTTTTCCTTATAAAACATCCTCATTGAAGATATTGCAGAAATTCGTGAAAAGGAATATTACAGTGGTATCAGAGCTCTGCTTGTGGGGGGAATTCATATTCAGTATGGAGGAGGAATATATTTCGAATCTCCTACTTCAAACCTTGCAAAACATTGCAAGGCACCTCAAGGAGATGAGACATGAAGGGGATTCTATAGGGTTTTTCCATGAGGCAAGCACCAGCACTGCAAATGGCATAGGGCATTCAACTGCATCACAACACTCTACCATACCTTCATTCATAACTGGAGGAGATAAGGAGGGAACCCTTGGAGATTATTTTGAAGAATAAGAACTCTAATCTCAAGGGTTCAAAGAGAACTTGAGCTTTCAAGAGTTTTGTTGAATCAAGGATGGGAGGAGGATTAAGCCTCATCAAAGGGAGGAGAACTTGATTTTTGGATCATCCCTACAGCGCAGAATGGTAGGGTTCTTCTTGCCCACATTTCATGGGATACCTAAGTGTACAACCAAGGCTTGGGTGGAGAAGCTGGACACATAATTACAGCTCAAAAAGGTTTCTGAAATAACAGTCATTAAGATAGATGCGCTGCACTTAGAAGGGTAAGCTCAAGAATGGTGGTTTCATGGACTGACCACACTTGGGAATCATCACATCACTTCATACTCAGATTTCCCTAAGAAGCTAGTGGAGATATTTTTTCCAAGAGATTCGGAAGCCCATTTTGTCAAGTTAACCAAGCTCAAATAGAAGGGAGATCTTGAGGACTATATTGCTGAGTATTTGCGGCTTTCAGTGATGGTATCCAACCTCACTATGAGCAGGAAAGTATGCATGTTCATTAATGGGGTGGATGAACCATTGCAGGGGTTGGTCAAATCCACTAAACCAACCACACTCCTTGAAGCTATGGAGAAAGCCACATACCTACAACACATCTTGCCCGAGGCAAGAACATTATTGCAGCAGGAGGCCTACTTAGGACCAAGGAAGAGAATCCATGTTTAGGATTTGGAAGGAGAATGTGTTGCAGGAAGGACACATCATGTCAATACCTTCTCCAAGAAGGATTCCAACATTGTACCATCCATAGAAGACTTTGCTCCAAGAAGGGGAGCTATTGCTGTGTTAAGAGGGGTCCCAAAGTATCTCACTTTGAGGGTAAGAGGTACTATTATGGGGCAAAGACTCTCCATGTTGATAGATAGTGGGGCTACTCATAATTTTATTGATGCACAACTGGTATAAAGGAGAGGAATCCACATAGAGGACTTTGAGGGATTCTCAGTTTTGGTCCTAGGAGCTATGACCCTGCAGTGTGCCAAGTATGTTCCGGCACTAACCATTACCATGGGGACATACACCTTGACAGAAAAATTATTTGTGGTAGACATTCCAGACACCAATTTCATATTGGGAGTCCAGTGGTTAATCACTCTTGGGAGAGTTACCACTAATTAGAGAAATTTGGAGATGGAATGGACAGGACAGAAGGATGGCCAGTATCAAAAGATCAAGGGTATAAACACATACCCCCCTCAAGCTGTTTCAGCACGTAGGATGGAGGTAGATCTGCACAGAGGGGATGTTGAATGGGTAGTGGAGCTGCATATATCAGAAGTAAAGGGAAAGGATTCGACAGTGCATCCAGAAGTTTAGTCTCTCTTGGACCGATATTCTACGATATTTGGAGATATCCCACTAGGGAGACCTCCTGACCGAGGGTTTGAACACACTATTGAGCTAGAACAAGGGCTCCAAGAAGTAATCACCACTCTTTATAGGCATCCCAAGGCTTATAGGTATGAGATTGAGAGGTCTATCCAAGATTTTCTAGCTCTAGGACACATCCAGCCTAGTACTAGTCCTTTTGTTTCTTCAGTGGACTTAGTAAAGAAGAAATATGGCACATTGAGGATGTGCATTGACTATAGGGCCTTGAACAAGAAGACCATAACGAACAGGTACCCTATACCCATGATCGATGAACTCATGGATGAGTTGAGGGGATCTAAATACTTCTCCAAGATTGATTTGAGATCTGGGTATCATCAAATCAAGGTGAGGGAGGAAGATATCCCCAAGAGAACGTTCAAATGTCACTATGGGCATTTTTAGTTTCTGGTAATGCCCTTTGGATTGACCAATGCCCCAACAACTTTCCAATCCTGCATGCACCACATCTTCCATGGTCATTTGAGAAATTTTGTATTGGTCTTCTTTGATGATATTCTTATCTATAGCCGCACTTGGGAGGAGCACTTGCAGCATATTGAGACAATTTTACATATACTCAAGGAGCAACAATTCTATGCCAAGCTTTCCAAATGTGAATTTGGCCTCACATATATGTTGTATTTGGGGAACATCATAGGAGTAGATGGAGTGAGGGTACATGAGGAGAAGATCCAAGCTATCAGAGACTGGCTTGAGCCCAGGAATGTTACAGAACTCAGAGGGTTTTTGGGCATATGCACTTATTGACAGAAGTTTGTGAAAGGGTTTTCACAACTAGCAGTACCACTTACAGACTTGACAAAGAAGGGAGCTTTCCATTGGACACCTACAATGCAGAGGGCTTTTGATAAGCTCAAAGAGGTAATGAGTAGTTGTACTGTTTTGCTTTTGCCCGACTTTTCTCAACCTTTTGTTCTAGAATGTGATGCATCAGGTGAAGGTATTGGGGTAGTCTTGATGCAAGATGGGAATCCTATAGCCTTTGAGAGCAAGAAGCTGCTCCCTCATGAGAGGTTATACCCCATCTATGATAAACAGATGTTGGAAATCATGCATGCATTAGCCAAATTCCGGCAATACTTGGTGGGGAATAAGTTCAATGTGAAGACTGACCATAATAGTCTTAGATTCTTCATTGAATAGAAAAAAATACAGGAGAGACAACAGAAGTGGGTGAGAAAAATCCAAGCTTATGATTTTGTCATAGAGTATGTCAAGGGGAAGAACAATGTAGTATTTGATGCACTATCCAGGAGGCCTACATCGCTATCTTTGAGGGGCATGGACGCAGATTGGAAAGCTCAACTTTTAGTTGAGTATTCCAAAGGATGACTTTGCATGTGAGATACTTGATGGGGTGGTATCGGATGAGAGGTTTAAAGTAATGGATAAGGTCATCTATTACCGGGACTGGATCTTCTTGGCTAAGAATTCCAGGCTCAAGGAGAAGATCTTATTGGCATCACATGATTCCCCACTTGCCGGGCGTCAAGGTTTCACAAAGACTTACAGGGCCATAAGAGAGAAATTCTCATGGAAGGGTCTCAAGGAGGATGTTCTCTGACATGTCATAGAGTGCACCATTTGTTAGCAGAATAAGGGAGAACACACCCACCCTTCTGGGTTATTGCAGCCACTACCTATTCCGAATGGGAAGTGGGAAAGTATCTCTATGGACTTCATCACTGGTCTACCGACAATACAGGGTAAGGATTGTATCTTTGTATTTGTTGATTGACAAACAAATTACTCTCATTTCTTTGCCATTTCTACACATTATACTGATTCACAGGTAGCTAAGCTCTTCTTCAAAGATGTATTTAGACTCCATGGTCTCTCAAGGACCATAGTGAGTGATTGGGACAGCTGCTTCATTCGTGGCTTTTGGCAAGAACTTTTCTGGTTGGTGGGGACTAATTTGACTCCAAGCATTAGCTATCACCCCCAAACCGATGGATAGATCGAGATAGTGAACAAGTGGCTGGAAGGCTACTTGAGGAACTATGTAGCAGGGCAGCAGAAAGCTTGGATGCATTGGCTCCACTTGGGAGAGTATTGTTACAACACTACTCACCATATTTCTATTGGCATGACTCCATTCCAGGCCTTATATGGGTATGAGGCACTCTCATTTGCTGATGTTATGTTTGGGATAAGTAAGGCTCCAAGGGCAAAGGAATGGATTCAGGAGAACCGGGACATACTCAGGGCACTCAAGGACAACATTGCTACTGCATAGAACTATTAGAAGATGTATGCAGACCGTGGTCGGATATAAAGATAGTTTGAGGTGGGAGATCTTGTATATCTATGTCTTCATCCTTACAAACAATCCACACTCAAGAAGAAAGGAAATGAGAAGCTCAAACCACGTTTCTATGGACCATACAGGGTGATCAAATGTATCAGTAAGGTAGCATATGAGTTGGGGCTTCCTAAGGGGAGAAAGATCAACAATATCTTCCATGTCTCTTGCCTCAATAAGGCCATTGGGAGGAATGTAGTTGCCAACATGGATCTCCCCCTTATTGATGATGAGGGCCACCTAATTTTGCAGCCCGAAGCAATCTTAGACACAAGGGAGAGACAACTAAGAAACAGAGTCATCAAGGAATATTTGATTTGATAGAGGGATCTACCAGATGAGGATGCCACTTGGGAGGGAGAGAAAATATTACAGCATCCTTCTTCACTGTTGCTTGTGGGCAAGAAAATTTTGAGTGGGGAGGACTGTAATATTCCCAATCAGCCACTGCTACTTGGAATATTATAACTGCTCCATTTTTGAAATAGAAGAGTAGGAAGGACAATAAAACATATCCTAGTGTGAAAAGGGATAGGATTAGGAGGAAAAATAAAGCCACTTTGGTGTGAAAGAGGGGCAAAGCAATGAGCTAGATCCAATTGACCAAGTCAACAATGTTGCTACAAGAGGAGGGAAACCAACTAGGGCAGCGCAGTTTTGAAAGGGGAATCTTCTCAAGGAAGTCACCTCATCAATGAGTGGGGTCCGGGGTGAGGAAGCTCACCAAGGATAAGAAGGAGGAGATAGCAGCAAGGAAGAAATACATAAATCATCTTTGTTTGGTATTTTGACTGATTGCAAGCTCCAGATGTTTAGCTATAGTCGCAGCACTGTTTCATGCAAAGGAATTCTCATGCGAGAATTCCATCATCACCTTTGGTCTAGCTGATTATGAGATTTAAGGAGAAGGTCCTGAGCTTAATTTTAAACATCTATCTTGAGGATATCAATTATGCATCATATATAGCACAATCACTTCCAGTAACTACGCCATTTCTGCAGTAGCAGTAGCTGCAGGGTCAAACCCTCCTATTTTGTGCTTGTTTCAGAGGAGGTGGTGTCTATTTCACTCTGGAAGGTCTATTGAGGAAGGCCTTGGGCCAATTTATGTATTATTCATCTATTTCAGATCATATTCAATATTTTCTAATACATATTTGTAGGGTACAACATTACTTTCTACAGTGTTGCATTTTATATTGCTATTTTTCCGGAAACCCTTGCCGGGGTGTTCTGATGTGCTTGTAAAAGGGGTCAAACCTCTCATTTCTGATACTATGATTAATGAAAGCTCTAGATTTGTATTAAATCATATTTTTCTGTAGATTCCCTAATAAAATAACGTTTTTGCAGTCTTCAGCAAATCTATTTTGTGAAGTTGTGGGATTGGGGTGTTTTTGAGCATATATGAGCTGGGGAGATCTGTTTAGTATAGCTAGAATGATTTGTTTCTGATTCCATTTAATATTTAAGCTAAATACATCATATATTAGAGGATCCAAGTCTTTTTGTCCATTTTTATTGCATGGTTTTCCTTATACAACGTCCTCATTGAAGATATTGCAGAAATTCCTAAAAAGTAATATTACAGTGGTATCAGAGCTCTGCTTGTGGGGGGAATTTATATTCAGCATGGAAGAGGTAGATATTTCGAATATCCTACTTCAAACCTTGCAAAACATTGCAAGGGACCTCAAGGAGATGAGACATGAAGGGGATTCTATAGCGTTTTGCCATGAGACAAGCATCAACACTGCAAATGGCATAGGGCATTCAGCGGCATCAAAACGCTCTACCATGCCTTCATTTCTAACTAGAGGAGATAAGGAAGGAATCCTAGGAGATTATTTTGAAGAATATGAACTCCAATCTCAAGGGTTCAAAGAGCACTTGAGATTTCAGGAGTTTTTCCAGATCAAGGATGGGAGGAGGATTAAGCCTCATCAAAGGGAGGAGAACTTGATGCAGGGATCAACCCTACAGCACATAATGGTAGGGTTATTCTTGCCCACATTTGATGGGACACCTAAGTGTACATCCAAGGATTGGGTGGAGAAGCTGGACACATACTTCCAGCTCAACAAGGTTTCTGAAATAGAAGCCATCAAGATAGTTGCGCCACTTAGAAGGGTAAGCTCAAGAATGGTGGTTTCATGGACTAACCACACTTGGGCATCATCACATCACTTCATACTCAACTTTCACCAAGAAGCTAGTGGAGAGATTTGATCTAAGAGATTCGGAAGCCCATTTTGTCAAGTTAACCAAGCTCAAACTGGAGGGAGATCTTGAGGATTATATTGTTGATTATTTGCAGCTATTAGTGATGGTATCCAACCTCACTATGAGAAGGAACGTATGAATGTTTATTAATGGGGTGGATGAACCATTGCAAGGGTTGGTCAAATCTACTAAACCAACCACACTCCTTGATGTTGTGGAGAAAGCCAGAGACCTACAACACATCTTGTCCAGGGCAAGAACATTATTGCAGCAAGAGGCCTACTTAGGACCAAGGAAGACAATCCATGTTCGGGATTTGGAAGGAGAATGTGTTGTAGGAAGGACACATCATGTCAATACCTTCTCCAAGAAGGATGCCAACGCTGTACCATCCATAGAAGACTTTTCTCCAAGAGGGGGAGCTATTGTTGCATTAAGAGGGGTCCCAAAGTATCTCACTTTGAGGGTGAGAGGTACTATTATGGGGCAAAGAGTCTCTGTGTTGATATATAGTGGGGCTACTCATAATTTTATTGATGCATAGCTGGTGAAAAGGAGAGGAATCCACATGGAGGAGTTTGAGGGATTCTCAGTTTTGGTCCCAGGAGCTATGACCCTGCAGTGTGCCAAGTATGTTTTGGCACTAACCATTACCATGGGGACATACACCTTGATAGACCACTTCTTTGTGGTAAACATTCTAGACACCAATGTCTTATTGGGAGTCCAGTGGTTAATCACTCTTGGGAGAGTTACCACTAATTGGAGAACTTTGGAGATGGAATCGACAGGAGGGAAGGATGGCCAGTATCAAAAGATCAAGGGTATAAACACATACCCCCCTCAGGTTGTTTCAGCACATAGGATGGAGGCAGATCTGCACAGAGGGGATGTTGAATGGGAAGTGGAGCTGCATATATCAGAAGTAAAGGGCAAGGATTAACCAGTGCATCCAGAAGTTCAGTCTCTCTTGGACCGGTATTCTACAGTATTTGGAGATATACCACCAGGGAGACCTCTTGACCGAGGGTTTTAACATACTATTGAGCACAAGGGATCTAAGCAGTAATCACCACTCCTTATAGGCATCCCAAGGCTTATAGGGATGAGATTGAGAGGGCTATCCAAGAGCTGTTAGCTCTAGGACACATCCGGCCTAGTCCTTTTTTTTCTTCAGTGGTCTTATTAAAGAATAAAGATGGCACATTGAGGATGTGAATTGACTATAGGGCCTTGAACAAGAAGACCATGAAGAACAAGTACCCTATACCCAGGATTGATGAACTCATGGATGAGTTGATGGGATCTAAATACTTCTCCAATATTGATTTGAGATTTGGGTATCATCAAATCAAGGTGAGGGAGTAATATATCCCCAAGATAGCGTTCAGATGTCACTATGGGAATTTTTAGTTTCTGGTAATGCCCTTTGGATTGACCAATGCCCCAGCAACATTCCAATCCTGCATGAACCACATCTTCTGTGGTCATTTGAGAAAGTTTATATTGGTCTTCTTTGATGATATTCTTATCTATAGCCGCACTTGGGAGGAGCACTTGTAGCATATTGAGATAGTTTTACATATCCTCAAGGAGCAGCAATTCTATGCGAAGCTCTCCAAATGTGAATTTGGCCTCACGGAGATGTTGTATTTGGGGCACATCATAGGAGTAGATGGACTGAGGGTACATGAGGAGAAGATCTAGGCTATCAGAGATTGGCCTGAGCCCAGGAATGTTACAAAACTCAAAGGGTTTTTGGGCATATGCACTTATTACCGAAAGTTTGTGAAAGGGTTTTCACAACTAGCAGCACCACTTATAGAATTGACAAAGAAGAGAGCTTTCCATTGGACACCTACAGTGTAGAGGGCTTTTGATAAGCTCAAAGAGGCAGTGAGTAGTTGTCATGTTTTGGTTTTGCCTAACTTTTCTCAACCTTTTTTTCTAGAATGTGATGCATCAGGTGAAGGTATTGGTGCAGTCTTGATGCAAGGTGGGAATCCTATAGCCTTTGAGAGCAGGAAGCTGCTCCCTAATGAGAGGTTATACCCCATCTATGATAAAAAATATGTTGGCAATCATGCATGCATTAGCCAAATTCGGGGAATACTTGGTGGGGAATAAGTTCAAGGTGAATACTGACCATAACAGTCTTAGATTCTTCCTAGAACATAAAAAACTACAGGAGAGACAACAGAAGTGGGTGAGAAAAATCCAAGCTTATGATTTTGACATAGAGTATGTCAAGGGGAAGAGAAATGTAGTAGCGGATGCACTATCCAGGAGGCCTACAACACTATCTTTGAGGGGCATGGACGCAGATTGGAAAGCTCAACTTTTAGTTGAGTATTCCAAATATGACTTTGCATGTGAGATACTTGATGGGGTGGTATCATATGAGAGGTTTAAAGTAATGGATGAGGTCATGTATTACAGGGACAGGATCTTCTTGGCTAAGAATTCCAAGCTCAAGGAGAAGATCTTATTGGCATCACATGATTCCCCACTTGTCGGGAATCAAGGTTTCACAAAGACTTACAGGGCCATAAGAGAGAGATTCTCATGGAAGTGTCTCAAGGAGGATGTGCTCCGACATGTCAAAGAGTGCACCATTTGTCAACAAAATAAGGGAGAACACACCCACCCTGTTGGGTTATTGTAGCCACTACCTATTCCGGATGGGAAGTGGGAAAGTATCTCTATGGACTTCATCACCGGTCTACTGACAGTACAGGGTAAGGAGTGTATCTTTGTAGTTGTTGATAGAATAACAAAGTACTCTCATTTCTTTGCCATTTCTGCACATTATACTGCTTCACAGGTAGTTGAGCTCTTCTTCAGAGATTTATTTAGACTCCATGGTCTCCCAAGGACCATAGTGAGTGATCGGGACAACTGCTTCATGCGTGGCTTTTGGCAAGATATTTTTCGATTGGTGGGGACTGATTTGACTCCAAGCACTAGCTATCACCCCCAAACCAATGGACAGACCGAGATAGTGAAAAAGTGGCTGGAAGGCTACTTGAGGAACTATGTAGCAGGGCAGCAGAAAGCTTGGATGCATTGGCTCCACTTGGGAGAGTATTGTTACAACACTACTTACCATATTTTTATTGGCATGACTCCGTTCCGGGCATTATATGGGTTTGAGGCACTCTCATTTGCTAATGTTCTGTTTGGGGCAAGTAAGGCTCCAAGTGAAAAGGAATGGATTCAGGAGAACTAGGACATACTCAGGGCACTCAAGGAAAACATTTCTACTGCACAGAACCAACAGAAGATGTATGAAAACCGTGGTCGGATAGAAATACAGTTTGAGGTGGGATATCTTTTCTATCTACTTCTTCAGCCTTACAAATAGTCCACACTCAAGGAGAAAGGAGTTGAGAAGCTCAAACCACATTTCTATGGACCATACAGGGTGATCAAATGTATTGGTAAGGTATCATATGAGTTGGAGCTTCCTAAGGGGAGAAAGATCTACAATCTTCCATGTCTCTTGCCTCAATAAGGCCATTGTGAGGAATGTAGTTGCCAACATGGATCTCCCCCTATTGATGATGAGGGCCACCTAATTTTGCAGCCCGAAGCAATCTTAGACACAAAGGAGAGACAACTAAGAAACAGAGTCATCAAGGAATATCTGATTCAATGGAGGAATCTACCAGATGAGGATGCCACTTGGGAGGGAGAGAAAATCTTGCAGCATCATTCTTTACTGTTGCTTGTGGGAAAGAAACTTTTGAGCGGGGAGGACTGTAATATTCAAAATTAGACACTGCTACTTGGAATATTATAACTGCTCCATTTTTGAAATAGAAGAGTAGGAAGGACAATAAAACATATCCTAGTGTGAAAAGGGATAGGATTAGGAGGAAAAATAAATCCACTTTGGTGTGAAAGAGGGGAAAAGAAATGAGCTAGATCCAGTTGACCAAGTCAACAACATTGCTACAAGAGGAGGGAAACCGACCAAGGCAGCGCAGTTTTGAAAGGGGAATCTTCTCAAGGAAGTCACCTCATCAATGAGTGGGGTCCAGGGTGAGGAAGCTCATCAAGGATAAGAAGGAGGAGATAGCATCAAGGAAGGCATTCAGTAATCATATTTGTTTTGTCTTTTGACTTATTTCAAGCTCTAGCTGTTTAGCTGTAGTTGCAGCACTGTTTAGTGCAAAGGAAATCTCATGTGGGAATTCCATCATCACCTTTGGTATAGCTGATTATGAGATCTAAGGAGAAGGTCCTGAGCTTAATTTTAATCATATATCTTGAGGATTTCCATTCTGCATCATATACAGCACAGTCACTTCCAGTAATTGCATCATTTCTGCAGTAGCAGTAGCTGCTGGGTTAAACCCTCCTATTTTGTGCTTGTTTCGGAGGAGGTGGTGTCTATTTCACTCTGGGAGGTCTATTGAAGAATGCATTAGGAAAATTTCTATATTATTCATCTATTTCAGATCATATTCAGTGTTTTCTAATACATAGTTGTAGGGTACAACGTTATTTTCTGCAGTGCTGCATTTTATATTGCTATTTTTCCGGAAACCCTTGCCGGGGTGTTCTGATGTGCTTGTAAAAGGGGTCAAACCTCTCATTTATGATTCTATGATTAATGAAAGATCCAGATATTTATTAAATCATATTTTTCTATAGATTCCCTAATAAAAATAATGCTTTTTCAGTCTTCAGCAAATCTATTTTGTGAAGTTGTGGGATTATGGTGTTTTTGAGTATATATGAGATGGGGGGATCTTTTTAGTGTAGCTAGAGTGATTTTTTTCTGATTCCATTTCATATTTAAGCTACATATAGCATATATTAGAGGATCCAAGTCCTGTTGTGCATTTTTATTGCATGGTTTTCCTTATACAACGTCCTCACTGAAGATATTGCAGAAATTCCTAAAAAGGAATATTACAATATCATCAAATTAGAATGAAGACTGAAGATATTCCGAAAACAACATTTCGAACTCATGAGGGTCATTATGAATTTTTGGTCATGCCTTTTGGCCTTACCAATGCACCTTCTACATTTCAAGGGTTGATGAATTCCATTTTCAAACCCACCCTTAGAAAATTTGTGCTAGTATTTTTTGATGATATACTAATCTACAATAGGTCTTGGAAGGATGTTATAGCATCATTTCTCACTTTCACATGATTCATGATTGCTTTGATGGTTTTGGGCACCCATTCCTACAGACTTGGACAAATTCACTAAAAAACAGTGTAAAAATCCCCATACGCGACTATGCCCGTACTTTTCCGCGTGTATACGCGAGTCCAGCTGCACTTTTCCGCGTATGCCATTAAAAATGATTAAAAAATATATAATTATTCCCTATTTTCGGGCTGGGTTGATGGTTACTCAGGTAGTTCAACCACCCCAGCACGTGGCCAACTGTTTCCAATTGTTGAAACTACTTGGAGGGAGTATAAAAACCCCTCATGTGTATGGCCTAAGAGAGAGAGAGAATTTATTGATATTATACTCTGTTGGTATTCCCTATCCAAGTCTGATTCCCCGTGCCTCCTGCACTTTCCCAGTTCATTATAGGAAACCCTTGTTTCCTTGAGATGCTCATCTTCCTATATGTCATCTCGTATGCACTAGTTTGGAAGGAGTCTTAGCGAGGCAAGGGCTGGACAGATCTGGACGACGGTCTGCTCGAAGGCCGTGGAAGGATCAGGTGATCTCTCCACTCGTTACTTTTGTACATGCTATTTATAATACAGAAGTACCATGTTGTTCCCGAAATAAACGTGTTAGTGTATGCTTATATGTATGTGAAAATTGTTATTTAAGCATTCATTATGATTTGTTTAATGTTTTATATGAATCTCACTAACATTTAGAGTAGATATATGTTGTACAACCAGTCCTTTGTGCTTGTTTCTTCTTGTCTTTCAGGTTAAGAAGGAAGGACGGTTGCTGGGGGTTTGAATCCTGCGGGATCTGCTTCAACCGTAGGACCTACGGGTAACTTTCTCATTCTACTCCATTTAGTTTTTCTGAACGTGCATGGTTGTGTGAGTCCTTCTTAAGTAGCATGCCCCTGCTCTGTGGAGGTTGTAACCCAACGAACCTCTAGGGTGATATTCCCCGAAACAGAACTGGCGACTTCGCTGGGGATCACATTCTTGTGATTCTCCTGTTGGGTGGTTTCAGCTGTTTGATAGGTTGCCGACAATTTTAACTTTCATTTGCAGTCCAGTTTACTTTTTTACAGTCAGTCTGAAGTCCTGGTTTTTTATCCAGGCTTGTCCTTTTTGTTTTTTTCATTATTTACCTTTCTATACGCGCTTTTTTCTGCACACAGTCGCGTATACACGCAAGTTTGTCTAAAGGTACCCGCGTATACGCGAGTTTCCTTTATAACAGTCGCGTATGCACGCTGGTTGCATAACTGTGAAGTAGCGTATACCTAGGCAGATTTTGAATTTTTGAGTTTCTTGACTTTTTGGTCCTTTCTGGCTGTGGAGATCTGTTCCTACAGTGTCTCTGTACTTTCTGGATTGTGAAGGAAGTGGTTTCTTGTCTTTTCTCTCTTTCGTTTGATTGAAAACTAGTCTTTTAGGCAAAGTGTTGTTTCTGGTGCTGGCACTTCTGGTTTGAGTACCAAGATTGCTTTCTGAGCATTCTTGGCTGTTCTGCTTTATCAGAACAGTGAGCTTCTGCTCGTTTACTCACTCCTATCTTTGTGTTGTGCTCCGCATTACGATTTTTGCTTCGTTTTTGATTGGTTTTCTTGGGTTCAGTAGGCTAGGTTTTGTTGCAACTTTTGAAGAGCTTTTCTTGCTTCTTTGGAGTTTTTTGTTTGCGATGAGTTTGCACTATTTGTCTAGGCTGAGTGGCTGAGTTTTCTGGTCTTCTTTTGCTCTTATTGATCTTGCTACGAGTTAGCCTTATAAGGTTTGGGAGCATTGTTGAAGTTTGTGCTTGAAATTCGGTCTTGTTTGGTTTGGATTTTGATAGTTGTGCTTGGTCTTTTCGAGCTCTTTCTTTATAAAACAAAAAAGCTCAAAAAACATTTGCTTTGCTTTTTGTTTTTGCATTTCAAAGGCTTAAAAACATTTTCACTTGTTATTTTCTTTTGTTGTTGCATTTTCATTTTCGTTTGCTATAACTTTTGAAGCTTGTGAGGTTTCTTGCTTTTAGTTTTTGGCTTGATTTTGAGGAAGAGTTGTCATTTGATTTCTTCTTCTTGTTTTTAAGTGTTCTTGGTGTCCTCATTTTAAGAGTTCTTGATTTCGAGAACTAGCTTTTTGGGAAACCAAAGAAGAGTTAAAACTGAAGGAATTTTTGGGAATTTCACTCTGCTTTAAGAGATTTGCATCTTAGGATTTACATGCTTGTGGTGATTTGCATTAGGTGCATTTAATCATTTAGTCAATTTCTTAGTTTTTGTGAGTGTGAGTTTGCTATTTGAAAAGAAAATATACAATTTTTTAGTCTCGTAGAACCTGTATAGAGATTGCTCTTCATCGAAAGACAAAGAACTGCATTTGCATGTAGTTAAGTTTTTATTAATTTCTTTTGCGTCAAAACACCATAAGTTTCATCTCCATATCCTTGTGACTTAACATAACAGCCATTAAAATAAGCGATTTAATCTAAAATCAACTAGCAAGTTTTCTAAGTCTCAATCACCAACTAGCTAGGTTGTAGGGCCTTGGAATAGGTGAGTGGAGAGTTAACTCTCCAAGGCCGCTCAAACAAACATAGAAGTTGATTAATTGAGCGAAATCCAACTCCGTGAGGTGGACTGGGAAAGCTCTCATTCGAGAGTCAAGCGCGAGGGGAAGTGAAGGTTGAGAAGAGGGATACCCCCCCTCTGATTAGCTGAATCTGACCTCAAGACCGTTCCGCCCAGCTTCTGATACGGATTGGTGTCCATAGTTGCCACTCCTAGGTTCCACACAGGTGACTGCGGGGGGGAATACCCGTGGTACCTGAGGCGGACGTCGCATCACTTTCAGCAGTACTTCTGGGGGGTGCCCTTGCGAAGCTTGGGTGCTTGAGCCGGCAAAGGCTGTCGTTAGGAGGTCGGCGTAACTGTTTCTGATACCTTCGCTAGTTTTTCTAGGCCCTAATCATCCCAGACTGCTTTCGGGAGGTCCTATACTTCGCTTTCCTGTATTTTGGTGTCCGGTCCTCATCACCCGGAGCGGAAATACTTGGAGGCTGTTTGCTTGACTGTATCTCAGGGATTTTTATTTTAGTGAGTGCTCTTTGCTCCTAGCTTGCCTAGCTTTTCACTTTTTTTGAGTCTAATTTAAAAAATCTATAAAAGTGGCTGATCAAGCGCCTCGTCGTTCGAGGAGAATCCGGGGGTTATCTCCCGAGAGTCCAGAGCCTTCTTCGAGAAGGCGTAGGAGTGATTTAGCAGGTGGTTACCACCCTGTGGTGTCTGACGCAGTGGAGAGAGATCCTCCACAGAGGTCTGAAGGTTTCATAGCTGATTCTGGTGTCGGTCCCGAGAGGAGCGTTCCGCTCACCTCGCGAGTTTTGTTTCCTCAGGAAGAAGATTTTCAAATTGAAGACGTACCTGAGCCTCCTGCTACAGGTCCATCTCCTCTTCCTCCTGATTATCCGTTCGTTGTTCAGTACATCGGGCCTGAGTCAGAGAGACCGGGAGATCTTCCGTATCATTCTTATCTTTCGATGGCCACGACTGGGAACGCGGCTTCTACCGTGAGTGTTGCAGGCATTCAGACTCCTGCTTCTGTTGAAGCAGGGGGTACTATTGCTTCATCTTCGATTGCTTCTAGTGCTGCTGTGTTTGGCTCTGGGTTCACCCAAGCACATGCTTCTCATTCTGGTCCCTTCTAATCAGGGATGCCCTTTAGTGGGAATCCCTCTTTTTCCTTTTCCGTTGCTGCAGCTGGATCTACGCCCATGTCTAACATGGCTAGTGGATCAGCTTCGTTTCAGGGTTTCCCCTTTGGGACTGGACATATTTCTAGTTCCAATCCTTCTTTAGGGTCGTTTCCGTTTACGTCCCAAACCTAGAGTTTCAACCCTTGGTCTGGGGGGCAAAGTTCGACTACTTTTACGGGATGGAATCCTGTCTTTACTATAGCGGGGGCAGGGAATCAGTTTTGCGCAGGTCATCAAGGGAATGCTTCTTTCCCTTCATCAAGTGCTTATCAGTCCTTTTCTCCTCTGTCTAATGCTTGGAACCCCTATCAGGGGCTTTCCTCTTCAATCAATACTTCAGCGGGGGGAACTGGTCTGGGCTTTGCTAACTCGGCGTGGGGAGGAGGTTCTTCTCTGTTTTCTACGAGTCCTTTCTGGCAACCTAGTGCCTCATCAAATCCAGGCTATTCTTTTCAGAATGTTGGGAATCCATCCCTTCAAGGATGGAATCCTCAGGCTCCGCCTCGCTTACCTTTTCTGGCAACGTTAAACTTGCCAGATTTGTCGAAGTTGACTAATGACCCGATTCGTTATAGTCCGGGATGGCCTCCGGTCCCGACTAAACTTTCTTCAGACATTCCAAAGTTTGAAGGTAAGAATGGAGAGGATCCGGCGGACCACATCACCACTTTCCACTTATGGTGTTCTTCGAACTCCCTGATCGATGATTCGATTAGGTTGAGATTATTTCAACGCACCCTAACTGGAAATGCTGCCAAATGGTATATCGAGCTCACTGGGGGCAGTTTTGCTACATTTGGGGAACTGGCTGTCACATTTCTAGACCATTTTCAGTTGCCTGTCAGATATGAGGCTGGGACTGAACTCCTGGCTAATTTTAAGCAGGATGAGGAAACTCACATTTCTGATCACATTCAGGAATGGAGGAGAAGGAAGAGGCTTATCAAAGCTCATATTCCAGGTGAATTCCTTCTCGAGTGGTTTTTGAAATCTCTGTAGTCAGATATTTCAAAAGATGTATCCCTATCTAGGGTATTTTCTGAGGAGCAGGGCATTTTTAGGGCCCAGCAGTTAGAACTGATCTATTCGCAGTCTGGGGTACTTTATAAGTATTTTCCCAATGCTCCTCACTCCAAATTAGATTTGTCGAAAACTAAACCTGGTCCGCATGGTGACAGGCTTGTCGGATCGGTTAATAGTGGTGCAGCCAGCCTGCTTTCTCAACTGCAGCAGTTGTCTTTACAATCTGCTCCTTCTGGTCAGGCTGTGCCTGCTGATTCATCACCTTCCCAGTCTTTGTCCATAAATGATGTCCAAGCTTCTGATCCCAAAGGAAATCAACAATCCGATGGGAAGAAGAAGGGACGAAATAACAAGAAGAAGGGCAAGAACGGGAAGGGAAATGCAAATAAAACCAACGAGCATGTTGGTGAGGGTCAAAAGGAGAAAAAGAAAGTGAAGTTTCCATGCAAGCTTTGTGCTGGAGACCATCTCACACACATTTTCCCTAAAATTCAGGATGCTCAGCGCTTGTTAGCTCAGCAGGGTTCTTCTAGTTCCCAGGCTGTGTTAACAAACCCTTTTCCCCAAGGGCAGCAATTAGTTGTTGGCACGAACCAAAATCCTGGGGCTTCCTCTGGGGGCACCCAGGAAGGGGAAATTCCATCGAACATTTTTATGATGAGTGCTCATGCGGATATCGCTACGAGATCCCGTGACTATGGCGGAGAAGAGTCTTCGAAAGCTAAGGAAGTTCCTGATGCTACTGAGCCGCTTCACATCACGAAGCCTACTATTGATTCTATGCCTCAGATGCCAAAAGCATCTTCTAAGTGGTCAACGATTAATCCAAACGCTAGGGCTACCCAGAACTACTCAATTGTGGAAGATCTGGTGCAGAGTCCTTGTGCTATGTCAGCTTTAGAGGTACTCCAGTCTTGTCCGGCTCAGCGCATTGCTTTGCTCACTGCCATTGGGGCTATTGATCCAAAAAATTCTCTTCTGATTACTTTTGATATGAATAATTTTAAGAAGAGACTTCCTCATCACATGGCTTTTCATATTAAATCGTCATATCGGAAGTGCAATATCTTTCGAACGGTTATTGATGAGGGTGCTTCTACATGCGTGATGTCTCTCGCATGCTGGAAGACACTTGGATCTCTGAAAGCTGTTCCATATAGCACTGTTCTTACTGCGTTCGATGGTCATTCTCACAGACCCCATGGTATTGTCCCGGCGTTGCCCATCTGTGTTGGGGGAAAAACTGTCAACATAGAGGTTGAGGTAGTGGATGCAGCCTTGGACTACAACCTTCTGTTGGGGAGGAATTGGATTTATGAGATCGATGCCATTGCATCCTCATTATTTCGAATTGTATGTTTCCCCCACGAAGGGAGGATCGTTACAGTGGATCAACTGGATTGTCCTCCTGTAGACCTGAATGCGTCTTCTGACTCATCTATTCCTAAGTTGGACAATACTAAGGTGCCTGTTGAGAATCTAGGAGTTGGAATGTATTCTTCCCTGATGGGTACTTTCGATCTTCCTCCTCCTACGGTGCATATTAATGCTATTTCATCCTCCAAGGCTCCCCTTCGAAGAGAGTTCTTCCGAACTCATTATTTTTCGGACCCTTGGACCTTACCTTCCCCTACTGCCACATTAGCGGAAGGTCAAGTGGGTGGAATGGCATTTCTGATTTCTGCAGCTGAGATTGCATATCAGTCTATTGTTGACACTGCAGAATCTGTTCCAGCTCCTCTTTCACCAGAAGAGTTGGATGGTGATGTGGCTCCGGCTTGGACGCTTAGTTCTTCTTCGGCCCAGGATTGCCTTGATACCACTCTTCCATCTGAAGAGGCAATCCTGGAAGCCATGACTGGTATAGATAGATCGTGGGATGATTTGCATCATCGGTCTTACTTCCTACCTGACTTGAACGAAGTTGAAACTAGTTTTCCAAGTCCTCAGTCTCCTGGTCCTGTTCACCCAGTCTTGAACCCTTTGGCACCAACACAGGTTTATGCTGAAGGGAACATGGCTGTGATCTCTCCTACTATCCCGGTGAACATTTCCAGGGATCCCAATACTGTCGAGAATGTCTTCATTGGAGCTAAATGTTCCCGTGAGGAGGTTCAAATTTATACCGAGCTCTTCAAAGAGTATAGGGATGCATTTGCTTGGTCTTATGAGGAAATGCCTGGCATAGACCCATCTATCGTCCAACATGAGATCAAGACGTATGAAAACGCTAAGCCGGTCAGGCAAAAACTTCGTCCGGTCAATCCTAGGAAGGCAGCAGCTATCAAAGCTGAAGTTGAAAAGCTTCTTAAGGCGAGATTCATTTTCCCAGTTCCTTTGACTGAATGGGTTTCAAACCCCGTTCTTGTAGATAAAAAGCAAGGAACGATTCAAGTGTGCATCGATTTCAGAGACCTAAATAAGGCATGTTCTAAAGACAATTACCCCACACCATTCATCGATCAGATCATTGACGAGTGTGCCGGTAACGAGATTTTCTCCTTCATGGACGGTTTCTCCGGATATAATCAAATTACTATCCGTCCTGAAGATCAACATAAGACTGCATTTATTTTTCCCTGGGGTACGTTTGCATACAAGAAGATGCCTTTTGGTCTTAAAAATGCCGGGGCTACCTTTTAGTGGGCCATGTCTTACGCCTTACACAACATCAAGAAGATTATCGAGGCATACTTAGATGATCTAGCTGCTCATTCTCGAAAGAGGATGGATCATCCTGGTCACCTCCGGCAAATATTTGAAAGATGTCGTTTTTATAAAATTCAATTGAATCCGAACAAGTGCGTTTTCGCGGTTACATCCGGTCGGCTATTGGGATTCATTGTGTCTAGGGAAGGGATAAGGGTAGATCCCTTCAAGGTTGAGGCAATACTTCGGTTGCCTCCACCGTCTTCAATCCGTCAGCTTCAAAGTCTCCAAGGAAAGTCTAATTTTCTTCGGAGGTTTATCGTCAATTATGCTGAGATTACGAAGGGATATATGAGACTGTTGAAGAAAGGAGTTCCTTTTCTTTGGGACGACTACGCTCAACGCTCGTTCGATGCTTTGAAAAAGGCATTGACCTCTGCTCCTTTACTGAGTCCACCTGATTATAGCAGAGATTTTCTTTTGTATCTGGTAACAGCAGAATCTACCATTGGTATGGTTCTGGTTCAGGAGGATGATGCTCTTGCAGAGCATGTTATTTACTACCTTAGTCGAGGACTGGTAGGACCTGAACTTCGATACACTCCGATAGAAAAATTAGCCTTAGCAGCAGTTCATGCTGTGCAGCGACTCCAGCATTACATTATTCTTTGCAAAACTTATGTCTTGGCAGCTGCCAATCCATTTCAAATTGTCCTCAGCAGGCGAGTGATTGGGGGCAAATATAATAGATGGATTGTGATTTTACAAGAATTTGATCTCGAGTTCATGTCTGCCAAATCCAAGAAGTCATTATTTTTTGCGGAATTGATCTCTGAGTTGCCCTGTGGAGAGGAGATGATCTATGATGAGTCCTTTCCGGACGAACACTTGTTCCTTATCTCTCCACAGGATCCTTGGTATGGGGATATCATTGTATATCTCCAGACTGCGAAGTTTCCCTCTACTTTTTTGAAAGATGAGCATCGTAAGCTGCGTCACTTAGCCAAGAATTATCTGATTATTGGTGATGCTTTATACCGTCAAGGGATTGATTCAATCCTAAGACGCTGCTTGAATTTCGAAGAAGCTGAGGCTGTGCTCAATGATTCTCACAGTGGAGCTTGTGGGGGTCATTTATCTGGGCTTGCCACAGCCCAAAATATTTTGCGTGCTGGATACTTTTGGCCCTCGATTTTCAAATATTGTATTGAATCGGTAAAAAAGTGTCATCCGTGTCAGGTTTATACTCGAAAAATGCGCGCTCATCCAGCTCTGATTTTTCCAGTCGTTACTGTCGGACCCTTTACAAAGTGGGGTATTGATTATACTACTTGTAACCCGCCTTCGGCAAAAGGTCACAAGTACATTATCGTAGCAGTAGACTACTTTACAAAGTAGGTCGAGACTATGCCTACTTTTGGGAACGATGGTGAGACTGCAGCTTTGTTCCTTTTCAACCAAGTTATCGCTCGTTTTGGTATACCTAGAGAGATTGTCACTGACCATGGCAGTCATTTTCAGAATAGTATGATGGCTGAGTTGATTCTCAAATTGGGTTTCCGGCAGGAGCATTCATCTCCATATTATCCTCAAGCCAATGGGCAAGTGGAAGCCGTGAATAAATCCTTGAAGACAATTCTTCAAAGGACAATTGATAAACATAGATCCAACTGGCATATTATGCTATATCCTGCACTCTGGGCATACAGGACGTCAGTGAAAACTGCAACTGGCTTTACTCTGTTTCAGTTAGTGCAAGGGGTGGAATCCGTATTTCCTATTGAATGTGAGATTATTTTTCTCAAATTAGCTGTTGAACTTCTTCCTGACACTTCTAGTCTGGCAGAACGAATTCTTCATCTGGAACATCTCGATGAGCAGCGTCGAGATGCCGCCACAATGAATGAAGCGCATAAAAACCGAGTAAAGGTTCAGTACGATAAGGCGGTCAAGCCTAGGGTCTTTTCGGAAGGTGACCTTGTTTTGGTCTATGCCCAAGAAAAGGATGCCCTGGGGGCAAGAAAGTTTAAGTCTATGTGGTATGGCCCCTATATCGTTAAAAAATTCCTTAAGAAAGGAGCGTATACCTTGGTTGATTTCGAAGGGAACGAGTTGTCGGAGCCCCGAAATGGGCTCTATTTGAAGAAGTATTATGCCTAGGCTTTGGCCTGGCATGTTACTTTTGTATATAGTAGTTTTTTGCTTTGTACATATCTGATTGATTTTCGATTTTTGATGAGGTGGTGATGTTTTTTGATCTGCTTTGGCAGGTTGTGTTGGATGTCATGAGTCATTTTGGTTTCGCCGATGGTGCTAGTAGACACACCTGGAACTTAGCTTCCGTGGCTTGGGTGCTTCATTATCCTTCCGGTCAGCTGTTGGTATCAAGAGGGGTCTGCATTGGTCCTGCTTCCAATAACGTAGCAGAATACACTGCAGTCATTCATCTACTCTCGGAGGCAATATCCGTGGGTGTTGATTCGTTGGTAGTTTTCTTGGACTCCCAGCTGGTGGTGTCGCAGTTGAACAACACTTATCGGGTACGAGATCCAATTTTATTACGATTTTTCTTGAGGGTACGTTTGTTACAAAGGTCATTTCAATTTTTAACATTCATTCATATTCCTCGAGCTGACAATTGGTTTGCTGACTCATTAGCTAATCAAGCATTAGATTGGCATATTAATCATTCCATACAATAAATTTTTAATCATCAAAAACATCATACATTTGATACATTTATCACATCACATCAAATATCGATGTATATATATCATCGGAGTGTCAAAAACTTTACAAATTTGGATCCATAAATGTCGTACAAAACTTGGGCTTATGCCCCATCATGTTCAGTCTCAAAAAAGAATATACAGTCATCTAATACATAATATCTGTCTACTCCTGAGGTCCCTACCTAGAAGTCATGTTCCTATAGAACGTGAGTACAGTGGCAACTCGGCGGAATAGTCTAACCCAGTCTCGGGGCACTCCTACCACCCGTCTTTGGATGGCTTCCGGTAGATCCTCCACAGTAGCCATAGGTATTTGGCGGGTTAGTCCCTCCAAATTCCTCTGCACGGCCTAGAGAGTCCTATCTGAATCCACAGTATCCGCTTCGCCCCTGCGACGCTTATGGCGCAATAGGCCCTCAGGACGAACTGGTCCAACATCTGAAACATGATCATTTTAATTGTCAGTCATTATGAATCCAATCAAAAACATGTTTGATTTTCATTTTTTCATACATATTTGAAAAAATCCAAAAAAATTATATAAGTCAAAATTTTTTTTTTTGCAAACTTACCTATTGCTCCCCATGCTGTGCCTGGTGGAAGAACTAGATCCGGATCTCCTCGAAAGTCCATCCCGGCATAGGGATAGTCGTCCACTGCGATGACTTTTTCTCCCCACCAAAGGAAGAACTCATCGTCCCATGTGGTCCGGGGTACTTCACTACCCCCCAGTCTCTTCATCATGTCCGCCCAACGGGCAATTCTTGGGTCCCGCGAGCTACTGATGGTAGAGATGACTCTAGGTCTCAACGCTGGAATCTTCTCAAAGAAGAATGTTGTCAAAATTGTACCGTAGCCAAAAATTTTAGTCTTTACTTGGCGAATTGAGGTCAACTGTTGTTTCATGTTCAGTAAAAGGGCTGTGCACCAATCGTAAACATGAGTCAAACATTCTACTGCTATGCTCATTTGCGTCCTGGACGCCTGATGTAGAGAGGCGGATCCTGCCACTCTGCTGATGGTGAAAAGGAGGATTTTCATGTGAAAATCCCTCACATCTTTAATTTCAATCTACGTTCCAACCTTTTTGGAACCCGGTACGCAATACACGTGGACATAGTCTTCCACGGTTAACCCTCCCAGGGGCTTCCCGTGCAAGTCTACTGGTTCTCCCCTCCAGGAGAGTCCAGTAATCAAATATATGTCTTCCACTTCAATGCGTACTGGCATCTGATCAATAATGAAGCAATCCTGATCTGGTTCCCAGTAATTTACGAGCATTTCTAGCAACCGCACATTGCTTTTCATATTTGGCATCTTGAAGAATTTGAACAATCCGCAATTCCGAAGGATATTTTGCGCTGCGCGATCTTGCATGACCTCTTGGTCTATTGCGCTATGCTCATGTTCCCTCCATGAGATTGTCATCCTGCCAAATTTCATCAAATTATGCATTAGCCACGCTTTTTTGCATTCAGACCTACGCATACGCGGTTTTTACCTTTGCACAGTCGCGTGTATACGCGACTCTCCTTTAATGAACCCGCGTATGCGCAAGTCCGTATATTTTAGCAAGGGTTTTAAAGCTAAAAATCACTTAATTTTAAATTTCAAACGGACAAAATGAATAAACAAGATGATTTAGGAGCCTACCTGAAGTTTTGGTGCGTTTCGACGGTCGGTTGTTCCTGATTTGACAAAAGAAGTTTTTGCTCCAAAGCACTTTTTTCCAAATCAGCAATGCAATAATGAACCAAATATGAGGTAATTTGTCTATTTATGGCTAAAAAGTTGAAAATTTTCGCAAAAATTCCTTATGCTTATTTTTTCGATCTATCTTAAGCTGCATAACCCAGATGCTTGGAAGTGCCCAGTTTGGTATGTTTTTAGGTACATTTTGACGATTTTGAGATTTTTCCCGGTTTTTGATCCATGATTACCGACTCGTCACGGCAGGTATATGATCTTCACTGGCATATAGGTTAGGGAAATCACTCTCCGTTGCATCTTGCATACTAGCCTCCATACTGATCACTTGCCTTAGGGTCGATCCCATCAGGTCATGAGTATTACACCCATTTCACTCGCCGATTATTTAATCATGACTTGATGGTACAGCCTTCCTTTACATGGGCTTCCTAGTTAGTTCCTCGCTATCACTTGTTGCCCATGCCGCTTTTTATGTAGGCTCGGGAGTCCTCTTTAGTCCCGCCATGTCTTTCGTGTTGAAGCTTCATTCTTCTCCTTCATCACTTATCATTTTTCTGGCTTATACCCTAGAGGCTCCCTGGTGTCGTTAAGTTGTATTACTGCATTGCATATTGGCTACTTGTTTATCCTAGCCTTTAGCCGGCTTCATTTGGACTCGATGTTTAAGCCAAATTTTGACCTTGACTTTCTGTACAAGTTAACCATTGCATGCACTTAGCTATCATGACTTGACACCTTTTACCCATGGATGGAACGTTCCTCTGAGTATCACTTACCAGTTTTCGCCACCTTGCATTGAGCATAGGATTGTTCCAATCTTGATACTCGTTCTATCCATTCTACCATAGCATTCTTTTATTCTTTTTCAGGCTTATTATATGAAAAAGACAAAAAATTCAAATATAACAAAAAGAGCGGGAACGGGATGTATCTTCGTTATTTTGATGGCAGTACAGAGTCAGTTTGTCACCCTTGAACAAAGCACATATACTTATATATATTTCCTTCATTTGGGATGGTTTTAGTTTTGACCTAGGTTCAGCCTTTACCATATTTCACTTGTCAGTTCTCCCCCAGTTGGGTATCTCTTCCGATCATATGGAGAGTTTGTTCTGCCTCCTGCATAATAGACTTATACAGTGTCACTTTTTACTGCCATGGTCATCACGAGTCGTGCTTTTGTTCAAGGGAAGTTTAGCCTGAGTCGGCCATTCTGCGGTGTCTCTTGACTCATTATTCAGTCGGCCTTCTCGGTCTTGTCAGTATCATGTTCTATCACATCAGATGTTTTGGTCTTCTGCTCGTGCTGGTTTGAGAAGGTCCCCATTGACTTCTTGCCTGCGGGTTTGTCTCTTATCGACTACGACACATTGCTCTGAGAGCAAACCTAGAGCCGCACCTTGGGCCTATTTCCATCATTGATAGGTGACCTCGTGCTCAGCATTTGATCATCATGATGGGTCTTTGACTGAGTGGTTTCCCGTATTAAGACACATTATCACATCTGACTGTACACTTGATTTAATTTGACCCGTGGATTTCCTCACTTCGTGTCGTTCTCATTATTGGTTGGTTCAGAGGGTTTTTGCCATGTGCTAGCTTCACCTTGTGCATGCCAGAAACATACTTCGGGTTGGTTACTTCACTCTAATTCGTCTGATTCCTTCCAAATCTTGGCTCGCTGGCTACACTCAAGGCTGATCGGTGGATGCCTTAATGTCTTCCTTCCAGTAGATCTTTTCCCATCGACTCCGACTCATTGCTCTGGGAATAAGGTCTAGAGTCTTTTTGTCAGTACCTTAGGGTTTGCAGTCATCAGTGGCAGACTCTTCGCTATCGACAGTGGGGATTCATCATTGCCTCCCGATTGGTAGATTCTTTCAAGTGTTCGACTTCAACTCATTCATTCGCACTTGTCAGATTGTACTGGGGCACCTTGACACTCATTATCATTATCGGTGGGTTGTCTCGCGTTGGTTAACGGTATACATCATTGACCGGTAATCCAACGATTTCTCACATGGTCGACTTCAGTTCATGTATTCCCATTGTGTAGAATTGTGCCATAGTGATCGGTGAAGACCTCGGGTTGCATCAGCATTTCTCGGTTCACTTTTGACAGTCCATTCAGTTTCTGCCAGTGATGCCGTCCACCCCTATATGTTGCAGTTCAGCACAACAGCATCTTATATGTTGGCCCCCGAGTTGCGTGATTGTACCATTTGATCCACCTCTTATAATCCGGTACTTGGAGATTCAGTTACTTATTTGATTAGACATCCAGTTGCACCATCTTTGATCAGCTTTCTATATGTGATACTTGGACATTGATTCAGACTTACACTTCCGGGCCATGCTCAGATGATTCATTGTGTACTTTCAGTTCAGCTATACTTGTATACATGTTGGATCTATTCACTACTTTCTATATGATGTATTTTTTACTGAGCATGGGTATGCCCGCCTCAGCATGAGTTGACTCTCTGGTTTCTTTCATTGGTTTTTGGCAGGCTGAAATCTGGTGAAGTCCTCTCTTGTCCTTGCGAGGTTCTTTCTATGTGCATAATACATTTCGGCCATCATGTACCCCTTCTGACCTCATATATTAGGGGGCATCTGTTATAGCATCATTTCTCACTTTCACATGATTCATGATTGCTTTGATGGTTTTGGGCACCCATTCCTACAGACTTGGACAAATTCACTTAAAAACAGTGTAAAAATCCCCATACGCGACTATGCCCGTACTTTTCCGCGTGTATACGCGAGTCCAGCTAGAATTTTCCGTGTATGCCATTAAAAATGATTAAAAAATATTATTCTCATGTTATTAATGGTTGTAGTTCAACTAAAGATATTGTATTGGTTGCTTCATCCGTTGAAACTATTTGAGGGAGTATAAAATCATGGCCTAAGGGAGAGAATTGTTGATATTATACTGGCAGAGTTCAGTGTCTGATTGCTAAGCCTCCTGCACTTTCCCAGTTCATTATAGGAAACCCTTGTTTCCTGGAGATGCTCATCTTCCTATATGTCATCTCGTATGCACCATTTTGGAAAGAATCTTAGCGAGGCAAGGGCGGGACGGATCCGGATGACGGTTTGCTCGAAGATCGTGGAAGGATTCAGGTGATCTCTCCACTTGTTATTTCTGTGCATGCTATTTATAATACAGAAGAACCGTCTTGTTCCCGAAATATACGTGTTAGTGTCTGCTTGCATATATGAGAATATTGTTATTTAAGCATTTATTATGGTTTATCTAATGTTTCATATGGATTTCACTAACATTTAGAGTAGATATGTTGTACAACCAAATTTTGTGCTTGTTTCTTCTTGTCTTTCAGTTAAGAAGGGCGATCTCGCTAAGTCAACTCGCGGATTCGCTCAACCGTAGGACCTACGGGTAACTTTCTCATTCTACTCCATTTAGTTTTTCTGAACGTGCATGGTTGTGTGAGTCCTTCTTAAGTAGCATGCCCCTGCTCTGTGGAGGTTGTAACCCAACGAACCTCTAGGGTGATATTCCCCGAAACAAAGAATCATGTTCAACATGTTGACAAGGTGCTCAAACTATTTTAGGAGAAACAATTATATGCAAAAACATCGAAATTTTTCTTTTGAGTACAAGAGGTGTGTTTCGGGAAATAACTCCCTAGAGGTCGTTGGGTCAAAAACCTCCACAGATCAGGGCATGCTATTCAAGAAGGACTCAAACAACCACACTTGTACGCTAAAAACTAGATATTACAGATTGTAGAACTCACTCGTAGATCCTACGTTTGATGTAGATCCCGCGGGGTCCAAGTCCCCAGCAACTCTTCTTCCTCTTCAACCTGGAAATAAAGAAGAACATGCATGGAAATCTAGTTGTACATCATATATCTTTCCTAAATGTCAGTGTAATCCATGTGAAACATCATATAAACAATAATAAATGTTTAATTAACAATCTTTGCACATATACAGGCAGATATTAACACGTGAATTCGGAAACAAGATGGTTCTTCTTCATTACGAATAGCATGTGCAATAATAGAAAGGTGGAGAGATCACCTGAATCCTTCCACGATCTTCGAACAGACCATCATCTAGATCCATCCCACCCTTGCCTCGCTAGGATTCCTTCAAGATTTGTTCACACGAGATGACATATAAGCTGATGAACATCTCCAAGAAACAAGGTTTTCCTGTAAAAATCTGGGAAGTGCAGGAGGCACGGGAAATCAGACTTGAATTGGGCTCCAAAAGAGTATAATGTCTATAATTTTTTCTCTCTCCCTTAGGCCATGCATATGAGGGGCTTTTATACTCCCTCAAAGTAGTTTCAATCAGTTGGAAATAGTTGGCCACGGGCTAGGGTGGTTGAATTACAGGAATAACCATCAACCCAGCCTCGAAAATAGGGATTTATATATATATTTTTAATGATTTTAATGACATACGTGGAAAAGTATCTCTGGACTCGTGTATACACACGGAAAAG
Organism: Pinus albicaulis; assembly: GCA_034641835.2. NCBI lineage: Eukaryota > Viridiplantae > Streptophyta > Pinopsida > Pinales > Pinaceae > Pinus > Pinus albicaulis. The sequence continues at coordinate 797,857,076 of CM076571.1, forward strand.
TCTAGGCATATCTGCGTATGGGATTTTAAACACTGTTTTTTATGAACTTTACTCAAGTCTGTGGGAATTGGTGCCCAAGGCCAAAGAGACAATCATGAATCACATGAGGGTGAAAAATGATGCTATAACAGATGCCCCCTAATATATGAGGTCAGAAGGGGTACATGATGGCCGAAATGTATTATGTGCATAGAAAGAACTTCGCAAGGACAAGAGAGGATTTCACCAAATTTCAGCCTGCCAAAAACCAATGAAAGAAAACAGAGAGTCAGCTCATGTCTGAGGTGGGAATACCCATGCTCAGTCAAAAATATATCCATATAGAAAGTACATAATAGATCCAGAATGTATACAAGTATAGCTAAACTGAAAGTACACAATGAATCATCTGAGCACGGCCTGGAAGTACAAGTCGGAATCAATGTCCAAGTATCACATATATCAAACTGATCAATAGTATTGAAAATGGATGTCTGATCACAAAAGTAACTAAATCTCTAGGTACCAAATCATAAGGGGTGGAATAGATGGTACAATCACGCAACTCAGGAGCCAACATATAGGATGTTGTTGTACTGACACTGCAACATATAAGGGTGGACGACATCACTGGAAAAAACTAAAAGGATTGTCAAAAGTGAACCGAAAGATGCTAACCCGAGGTCTTCACCAATCGCTATGGCACAATTCTACACAATGGGAATAAATGAGCTTAAGTCGATCATGTGAGAAATCGTTTGATTACCGGTCAATAATGTATACCATTTAACAAATGTGAGACAACCCACAAATAATAAAAATGAGTGTCAAGGTGCCCCAGTACAATCTAACAAGTGCGAATGAATGAGTTGAAGTCGAACACTTGGAAGAATCTACCAATCAGGAGGCAATGATGAATCCCCACTATCGATAGTGAAGACTCTGCCACTGATGACTGAAAACCCTAAGGTACTGACAAAATACTCTAGACCTTATTCCCAGAGAAATGAGTCGGAGTCGATGGGAAAATATCTATTGGAAGGAAGGCATTAAGGCATCCCACATCAATCCAGCGTGAGTGTAACCCACAGGCCAAGATTTGGAAGGAATCGGACGAAGCAGAGTGGCGGAACCAAACCGAAGTACGTTTCCGACATGCACAAGATGAAGCTAGCGCATGGAAGAAACCCTCTGAACCAACCAATAATGAAATCCGACACAGAGGCGAGATATCCACCGATAGGGTCAAATGGAAATCAAGGTACTGCACGAATCCCAAGTGTGATAATGTATGCTGACATCGAACACAAGGAAAACCACTCAGTCAAAGACCCATAATGATGATCAAATGCTGAGCACAAGGTCACCTATCAATGATGGAAATAGGGCCAGGGTGCGGCTCTAGGCTTACTCTCAGAGCAATATGTCGTAGTCGATGAGAGACAAACCCACCAGCAAGAAGTCAATGGAGACCTTCTCAAACCAGCACGAGCAGAAGACCAAAACATCTGATGTGATAGAACAAGATACTGACAAGACCGGGAAGGCCGACTGAATAATAAGTCAAGAGACATCGCAGAATGGCCAACTCTGGTTAAACTTCCCTTGAACAAAAGCACGACTCATGATGACCATGGCAGTAAAAAAATGACACTGTATAAGTCTGTTATGCAGGAGGAAAAAACAAACTCTCCATATGATTGGAAGAGATAACCAACCGGGGGAGGACTAACTAGTGAAACAAGGAAAAAGCTGAACCTAGGTCAAAACTAAAACCATCCCAAATGAAGGAAATATATAACTGTATGTGATTTGTTCAAGGGCGACAAAATGATACTGTACTGCCATCAAATTATGAAGTAACATCCCGTTCCCGCTCTTTTTGTTATATTTAATTTTTTTGTCTTTTTCATATAATAAGCCTGAAAAGGAATAAAAGAATGCTATGGTACAATGGATAGAACGAGTATCAAGAAACAGATGCTCTAGTTCCTGGGATAGGAACGATCCTATGCTCAATGCAAGGTGGCAGAAACTGGTAAGCGATACTCAAAGGAATGTTCCATCCATGGGTAAAAAGGGTGTCAAGTCACGATAGCTAAGTGCATGCAATGGTTAACTTGTACAGACAGTCAAGGTCAAAAGATGGCTTAAACATTGAGTCCAAATGAAGCCAGCTAAAGGCCAAGATAAACAAGTAGCCAATATGCAATGTAGTAATACAACTTAACGACACCAGGGAGCCTCTAGGGTAATATCCAGAAAAATGATAGTGAAGAAGAAGAAGAATGAAGCTTCAACACATAAGTCATGGCAGGACTAAAGAGGACTCCCGAGCCTACAGAAAATGCAGCATGGGAAACAAGTGCTAGCGAGGAACTAACTAGGAAGCCCATGTAAAGGAAGGCTCTACCACCAAGTCATGATTAAAAAATCGGCGAGTGAAATGGGTGAAATACTCATGACCTGATGGGATGGACCCTATGGTAAGTGATCAGAATGGAGGCTAGTATGTAAAATGCAACAGAAAATGGATTCCTTAACCTATATGCCAGTGAAGATCATATACCTGCCATGACAGGTCAGCAGTCACGGATCAAAAACCAGAAAAATATCAACTTCATCAAAATGTACCTGAAAATATACCAATTTGGGCACTTACAAGCATCCGGGTTATGCAGCTTAAGATAGATTGAAAAAATAGGCATAACAAATTTTTGCAAAAATTTTCAATTTCTGGGCATAAATACACATGTTACCTCATATTTGGTTCATTGTTGCTTGCTGATTTGGGAGAAAGAGCTCTGAAGAAAAACCCTCTTTCATCAAAACAGGAGTAATCAGCTGTCAAACTTCACCGAATCAATCAGGTAAGCTCTTAATCCATCATTATTATCAATTTTGTCCATTAATAGAGTTAAAATTTGGAAGTTTCACCGTAAAAAACATTTGTTTTAATTTAGGGCTCTGCGCATACGCGAGTTCATATGGACCAAGCCGCATATGATATGCGACTGTCTATAGGGTAAGTCGCGTATGCGCAACCCGTGATGTAAAAAAACGCATCTAATGAACAAATAAATGAATTTTTTCAGGATGACCATCACTTGGAGGGAACGTGAGCATAGTGAAATTGATAATGAAGTGATGCAAGATCAACAATCGCTCAATATCCTTTGTAATTGCGGATTGCTAAAATTTTTCAAAATGCCAAATATGAAAAGTAATGTCTGGTTGCTTGAAATGCTGGTAAATTACTGGGAACCGGAGGAAGATTGTTTCGTGATAGATCAAATGCCTATACACATAGAGGTAGAAGACATCTACTTCATTACTAGACTCTCACAGAGGGGAGACCCAGTAGATTTGCACAACAAGCCTTTGGGAGGGCTTACTGTGGATGACTATGTCCACGTCTACTGTGTAGAGGGGTCAAAAAAATTAGGGACTCAGATTGATATAAAAGATTTGAGAGATATACACATGAATATTCTCCTAGAAACCATCGGTAGGGTAGTAGGATCTGCTTACTCACATCAGCCATCCAGGACCCAGATGAGCATAGCTGTGGAATGCCTAGCTCACCTGTATGATTGGTGTATAACTCTGTTACTCAATATGAAGCAACAACTGACATCCATCCGGAAAGAAAAAACAAAACATTTCGGATATGGAACCATTTTGATGACATTCTTCTTCGAGAAGATTCCTGGGCTTCAACCCAAAGTGATCTCTTCAATCAACAGCCCAAGGGACCCAAGAATTGCCCGATGGGCTGATCTGATGAAAAGACTGGGGGGAAGTGAAGTTCCCCGAACCACTTGGGATGATGAGTTCTTCCAATGGTGGGAGGAATAAGTCATAGCAGTGGAGGATTACCCCTATGCCGGGATGGATTTCCACGGTGACCCAGACCTCTTCCTTCCACCTGGCGCGGCATGGGGCACAACCGGTGAGATTGCAATTTTTGATTATATGTTTTTTAGGATTTTTTCAATATATGTGAAAAAATGTGGAAACAAAACATGTTTTTAATTGGATTCAAAATGACTTACAATATTATGATGACCATGATACAGATATTGGACGAGTCTGTCCTGAGGGCTACCCACGGCATAAGCACCGCAGAGGTGAAGCAGAGATGGAAGACCCAGGTAGAACCCTCCATGCGATTCAGAGGAACTTGGAGGGTTTAACTCGCCAAGTGCCTATGGCTGCAGTGGAAGATATACTTGAGGTTATCCAGAGACGGGTAGTAGGAGTACCACGTGACTGGGTGCGCTTATTCCGCCGTGTCGCTACTGTGATCGTGTTCTATAGGAATACGAATATTGGGCAGGGACCTCAGGAGTAGATAGACATGATTACTAGATGACTGTATATTTTTGATACTGATCATGATCGGGCATAAGCCCTAATTTTGTATGACTTATGGATCCAAATTTTGTATAGTTTTTTGAACACTCTGATGATATATATACAACGATTTATGATGTGATGTGACAAATGTATAAAAAATGCATGATGTTTTTTATGATTAAATTTTAATGTATGGAATGATTAATATGCCAATCAATTACTTAATTAGCTAATGATTCTACCATCCAATTGTCTGCTCGAGGAATATGAATGAATGTTAAAAATTGAAATGATCTTTGTAACAAACGTACCCTAAAAAACAACCGGAGTAAAAATGGATCTCGAACCTGATAAGTATTGTTCAACTGCGACACCACTAGCTGGGAGTCCAAGAAAACTACCAATGAATCAACACCCAAAGATATTGCCTCTGAGAGTAGATAGATAACTACAGTGTACTCCGCTATATTATTGGAAGCAGGACCAATGCAGACTCCTCTTGATACTAACAACTGACCGGATGGATGATGAAGCACCCAAGCCGCGAAAGCCAAGTTCTGGGTGTGTCTACTAGCACCATCGGCGAAACCATAATGACTCATGACATGGAATACAACCTGCCAAAGCAGATAAAAAAAATCACCATCCCATCAAGGACCAAAAACCAAATATGTACAAAACAAAACTACTATATACAAAAGTAAGATGCCAGGCCGAAGCCTAGGCATAATACCTTTTCAAATAGAGCCCATTTCTGCGCTCCGCCAACTCATTTCCTTCAAAATAAACCAAGGCATATGCTCATTTTTTAAGGACTTTTTTAACGATAAAGGGGCCATACCACGTAGACTTAAACTTTCCTGTGCCCAGGGAATCCTTCTCTTGGGCATAGACCAAAGCGAGGTCGCCTTCCGAGAAAACCCTAGGTTTGACCGCCTTATCGTACTGAACTTTGACTCGTTTCTTATGTGCCTCATTCATCGTGGCGGCATCCCAACGCTGCTCATCAAGATGTTCCAAATGAAGGAGACGTTCTTCAAGACTAGAAGTGTCAAGAAGAAGCTCAATAGCTAACTTTAGAGAAGGAATCTCACATTCAATGGGAAATATGGATTCCAGCCCATAAACTAGTTGAAACGGAGTAAAGCCAGTTGGAGTTTTCACTGACGTCCGGTACGCCCAAAGTGCAGGATATAGCATGATATGCCAGTTGGATCGAGCTTTATTAATTGTCCTTTGAAGAATGGTCTTCAAGGATTTGTTCACGACTTCCACTTGCCCATTGGCCTGAGGATAATAAGGAGATGAATGCTCCTGCCGGAAACCTAATTTTAGAGCCAACTCAGCCATCATGCTATTCTGAAAATGACTGCCATGATCAGTGACAATATCTCTGGGAATACCAAAATGAGCAATAACCTGGTTGAAAAGAAAAAGAGCTGTTGTCTCACCATAATTCCCAAAAGTAGACATAGCCTTGACCCACTTCGTAAAGTAGTCTACTGCTACAATAATGTACTTGTGACCTTTAGTTGAAGGCGGGTTACAAGTAGTATAATCAATACCCCACTTTGTAAAGGGACCGATAGTAATGACTGGAAAAAGCGGAGCTGGATGAGCGTGCATTTTTCGAGTATAGACTTGACACGGATGACACTTTTTGACTGACTCCATACAATATTTGAAAATTAAAGGCTAAAAGTATCTAGCATGCAAGATTTTTTGGGCTGTAGCAATCCCAGATAAATGACCACCACAAGCTTCACTGTGGCAATCATTCAGCACGGCCTTAGCTTCTTCGAGAGTTAAGCAACGTCTCAGGATTGAATCAACCCCTCGACGGTATAAAGCATCACCAATAATTAAGTAATTTTTAGCCAAGTGACACAACTTACGGAGCTCATCTTTCGAAAAAGTAGAGGGAAACTTCGCAGTCTGAAGATACACAATGATATCTCCATACCAAGGATCCTGTGCAGAGATGAGAAACAAATGTTCATCCGGGAAGGATTCATCATAGAATATCTCTTCTGCACAGGGAAACTCAGAGATTAATTCCACAAAAACTAATGATTTCTTGGACTTGGTAGACATAAACTCAAGATCAAATTCCTACAAAATCACAATCCATCTATTGTATTTGCCCCCAATCACTCGCCTACTGAGAACAAACTGAAATGGATTGGCAACTGCCAAAACATAAGTTTTTCGTAAAAGAATAGAATGTCTGAGTCGCTGTACAGCATGAACAGTTGCTAAAGCTAGCTTCTCTATCAGAGTATACCAGAGTTCAGGTCCTACCAATCCTCGACTAAGATAGTATATAACATGCTCTGCAAGAGCATCATCCTCCTGAACCAGAACCATACCAATGGTAGATTCTGCTGCTGCAAGATACAAAAGGAAATCCCTGCTATAATCAAGTGGACTCAATATAGGAGCAGAGGTCAATTCTTTTCTCAAAGCATCGAATGAGCGCTGAGCGAAGTCATCCCAAAAGAATGGAACTCCCTTCTTCAACAATCTTATAAATCCCTTGGTAACTTCAGCATAATTTATGATAAATCTCCGAAGAAAATTAGCTTTTCCTTGTAGACTTTGAAGTTGACGAATAGACGACGGGGGAGGCAACCGAAGTATTGCCTCAACCTTAAAGGGATCTACCCTAATCCCTTCCGAAGACACAATGAATCCTAATAACCGACCAGATGTAACTGCAAAAACACACTTGTTCGGATTCAACCTAATCTTGTAGAAATGAAATCGTTCAAATACTTGAAGGAGGTAAGCAGGATGATAAATTCTCTTGCGAGAACGAGCAGCTAAATCATCCAAATATGCCTCGATAATATGTTTGATGTCGTGGAAGGCATATGACATGGCCTGCTGAAAGGTAGCCCCAACATTTTTAAGACCAAAAGGCATCTTCTTGTAAGCAAAAGTACCCCAGGGACAAATAAAGACAGTCTTATGCTGATTTTCAGGACGGATAGTAATCTAATTGTATCCAGAGAAACCATCCATGAAGGAGAAAATATCATTACCGGCACACTCATCGATAATCTGATCTATAAATGGTGTGGGGTAATTATCTTTAGGACATGCTTTATTAAGGTCTCTGAAATCAATGCAAACTCGAATTGTTCCTTTCTTTTTATCCACAGGAACAGGATTCAAAACCCATTCTGTCAAAGGAACAGGGAAAATAAATCCTGCCTTGAGCAGCTTCTCCACCTTGGCTTTGATAGCTGCAGCCTTCCTAGGATTGACCAAACAAAGCTTTTTCCTCACAGGCTTAGAATTTTCGTAAGTCTTGATCTCATGCTGGACAATAGATGGATATATACCAGGAATTTCCTCATAAGACCAAGTGAACACATCCCTAAACTCTCTAAAGAGATCGGTGTAAATCTAAATCTCTTCAGGGGAACATTCAGCTCCGATGAAGACATTCTCTATAATATTGGGATCCCTGGAAATGTTCACCGGATAGTTGGAGAAATCACAGCCATGTTCCCTTCAGCATATACCTGTGCTAGTGCTAAAGGGTTCAGGACTGGGTGAAGAGGACCAGGAGACAAAGGACTTGGAAAACTTGATTCAACTTCGCTCAAATGAGGTAAAACGTAAGACCGATGATGCAAATCATCCCATGGTCTATCTATACTAGTCATAGCTTCCAGGATGGCCTCTTCAGATGGAAGAGTGGTATCAAGGAAATCCTGGGCGGAAGAAGAATTAAGTGTCCAAGCCGGAGCCACATCGCCATCCAACTCCTCTGGAGAAAGAGAAGCTGGAATGGAATCTACAGAGTCAACAATAGATTGATAAGAAATCTCATCTGTAGACATCGAAAATGCCATTCCACCCACTTGACCTTCCGCTAATGTGGAGGTAGGGGAAGGCAAGGTCCAAGGATCCGAAAAATAATGAGTTTTGAAGAACTCTCTTCAAATAGAAGCCCTGGAGGATGAAATTTCATTTATATGAATGGTAGGAGGTGGAATATCAGAAGTACCCATCAAAGAAGAATACATTCCAACTCGTATATTCTCAACAGACGGCTTGGCATTATCTACTTTTGGAATAGTTGAGTCAGTAGATGCATTTGGGTCTACAGGTCAACAGTCTAGTTGATCCACTGTAACAATCCTCCCTTCGTGAGGGAAACAAATAATCTGAAATAATGAGGATGCAATGGCATCCATCTCATAAATCCAGTTTCACCCCAATAGAAGGTTATAGTCCAGGCTTGCATCAACTATCTCAACCTCTATATTTACAGTTTTGCCCCCAACACAAATGGGCAAAGCTGGGAAAATACCATGTGGTCTGTGAGAATGACCATCAAACGCAGTCAGAAGAGTAGCAGATGGAATAGCTGTGGGAGATCCAATTCACTTCCAACATGCGAGAGACATTACACATGTGGAAGCACCCTCATCAACGACCGTTCGAAAGATAATGAATTTCTGAAATGATGATTTAATATGAAAAGCCATATGATGCGAGAGTCTCTTTTTAAAATTAGACATATCGAATGTAATCACAAGAGAGTTATTTGGATCAACAGCCCCAATCGCAGTGATTAGAGCACTGCGCTGAGCTGGACAAGACTGGAGCACCTCAAGAGCCGACATGGCACAAGGAATCTGCACCAGATCTTCGACAATAGAGTAGTTTTGGGCAGCCCTGACATTTGGATTAATCATCATACGCTTGGTAGATGCTTTTGGCATCCGAGGTATAGGCTCAATAGTAGGCCTCATAATATGAAGCGGCTTAGCACCATCGAGAGCACCCTTGGCTTTCGAAGACTCATCTTCGCCGTAATCATGGGATCTCATCGCGATATCTGTGTGAGCACTCATCATGTATATGTTTGACAGTTTTTCCCCTTCCTGGGTGCCCCCAGAGGAAGCCCCAGTATTTTGATTTGCGCCAACAACTAGCTGTTGCCCTTGGGGAAAAGGGTTTGTCAACACAGCCTGGGAACTGGAAGAACCCTGCTGAGCTAACAAGTGCTGCGCATCCTGAATTTTAGGGCAAAGGTGAGTAAGATGATCTCCAACACATAACTTGCATGGAAACTTCACTTTATTTTTATCCTTTGGACCCTCACCAACATGCTCGTTGGATTTATTTGCATTACCCTTCCCATCCTTGCCCTTTTTCTTATTATTATTCCATCCCTTCTTCTTCCCTTCGGATTGTTGATTTCCTTTAGGGTTGGAATTCTGAACGAAATTTACTGACAAAGATTGAGAAGGCGATGACTCAGCAAGCATAGCCTAACCAGAAGAAGCAGATTGTATAGACAACTTCTGCAATTGACTAAGTAGGTTAGCTGCGCTACTATTGATCAACCCAATAAGTCCATCACCATGAGGACCGGGTTTAGTCTTGGATATGTCTAATTTGGAGCGAGGAGCATTAGGCAAATATTTATGAAGGACACTAGACTGAGAATATATTAATTCAAGCTGTTGGGCCCTGAAAATAGTCTGCTCCTTAGAAAATACCCCAGACAAGGATACATCCTTAGAAATATCTACCTGCAAAGATTTCAAAAACCATTCCAAGAGAAATTCTCCCGGGATATAAGACTTAATGAGCCTCTTCCTTCTCCTCCATTCCTGAATATGATCAGAAATGTGGGTTGCGTTGTCCTACTTAAAATTAGCTAGGAGTTCAGTCCCAGCATCATAATGGACAGGCAACTGGAAATGATTTAGAAATATAGTAGCCAGATCTCCAAAAGTAGCAAAACTGTCCCCAGTTAACTCAATATACCACTTGGAAGCATTTCTAGTCAAGGTGCGTTGAAACAACCTCAACCTAATCGAATCCTCGATCAGGGAGTTAGATGAACAACATAAATGGAAAGTGGTGATATGATCAGCTGGGTCCTCTCCATTCTTTCCTACAAACTTTGGAATGTCTGAAGGTATTTTTGTAGGAACCGGAGGCCACCTCGGACTATATCGGATTGGATCATTCATTAATTTCAATAAATCTGGCAAGTTCAACGTTGCCAGAAAAGGTAAACGAGGAGGAGCCTGAGGATTCCATCCTTGATGGGATGAATTCCCAACATTCTGAAAAGAATAACCTGGATTTGATGAGGCACCAGGTTGCCAGAAAGAACTCGTAGAAAATTTTGGACCATAGGACAATCCTTGTGACCCAGCATTTGGAGAAGGACCCCCTCCCAATGTAGAGTTACCATAGACCGGACCAGTTCCCACCCCCCCCATGAAGTAGTGAATGAAGAGGAAATCCCCTGATAGGGGTTCCAAGCGTTAGAAAGAGGGGAAAAAGCCTGATAAGCACTCGACGAAGGGAAAGAAAAATTCCCTTGTTGACCAGCGAGAAACTGATTCCCTGCCCCCACTGCTGTAAATATAGGGTTCCAACGTGTAAAGGTAGTTGAAATCTGACCTCCAGACCAAGGGTTAAAAATCTGAGTCTGAGAAGTGAAAGGAAAAGACCCTAAGGAAGGATTCGAACTAGGAATATGCCCACTTCCAAAGGGGAACCCTTGAAAAGAAGCTGACCCACTAGCCATGGAGGACATGGGTGCAAACACAGTTGTAGCAGCGGAAAAGGAAAACAAAGGAATCCCACTAATGGGCATTCCAAAAAAAAAGGGACCAGATTGAGAAGCTTGTGCTTGGGTGAAGCCAGAGCCAAACACAGCAGTACTAGAAGCAATTGAAGATATAGCAATTATGCCTCCTCCTTCTACTGAAGCAGGAGTCTGAATGCTTGCAGCACTCACAGCCAAAACCGCGTTCCCAGTCGTGGCCATCGAAAGGTATGAATGAGATGGATAAGGACTTTCTGTTCTTTCAGACTCAGGTCTGATGTACTCAATAACAAATGGAGAATTAGAAGGAAGAGGAGATGGAAGTGACTCAGAAGGCTGAGGTACTTCCTCTACTTCTACTTCTTCTTCTGCTTCTCTTGGAAATAAGACTCTCGAGGTGAGCGGAGTGCTCCTCTCGGAACTAACACCAGAACCAACTACAACACCTTCAAGCCCTAGCGGAGGATCTCTCTCCGCTGCGTTAGATACCAAAGAGTGATATTTGCCTGCTATATTACTCCTATGCCTTCTTGAAGAAGGCTCAGCACTCTTGGGAGATAACCCCCGGATTCTCCTCGATCGATGAGGCGCTTGATCAGCCACTTTAACATATTAATTAGACTCAAAAAAGTATAAAGCTAAGCAAGCTAGGAGAAAAGAGCACTCACTACAAAAATCCCTAAGATACAACCAAGCAAGCAGCCTTCAAGTATTTCTGCTCTGGGTGATTCGACCGGACACCAAAATATGAGAAAGAAAAAAATAGGACCTCCCAAAAGTAGTCTGGGATAATGACGGCCTAGGCCTACTAGCTAAGGTAACAGAAACATTTACGTTGACCTCCTAACAAGAGCCTTTGTCGGTGCAAGTACCCAAGCTTTGCCGGGGCACCCTCCAGAAGTACTGCTGGAAGTGATACAACGTCTGCCTCAGGTACCATGGGTATTCCCCCCCGCAGTCACCTGTGTGATACCTAGGAATGGAAACTAAGGGCACCAATCCGTGTCAGCAGCCGGGCGGAACGGTCTTAAGGCAAGATCCAGCAAATTAGAGAGGGGGTATCTCTCGTCTCAACCTTCACTTTCCCTCGCGCTTGACTCTCTGGAGGAGATCTTTCCCGGTCCACCTAACGGTGTTGGATTTCGCTCATTTAATAAACTTCTATGTTTTAGTTTGAGTGGCCTTGGAGAGTTAACTCTCCACTCACCTAATCCAAGGCCCTACAACCTAGCTAGTTGATGTATGACACTTAATAAAAAACTTACTAGTTGTTTTTAAATTATTGTGCTTATTTTAGTTGGCTGTTATATTAAGTCAAGGGAATATGGAAATGAAACTCGTGATGTTTTATGACGCAGAAAATAAATTAATGAAAACCAAACTACATGCAGATGCAGTAATTGCCTTTCGATGAAAATAAATTTCTACACGGGTTCTATGAGACTATTTTTTCTTTTCAGATATCAAATCTCACACTCGCAAAATTTATGAAAAAGACTACAAATGTTTAAATGCACCTAATGCAAATTACTAAGAGCATGCCAATTCTAAGATGCAAAATCTAACAAAGCAAAGAGAAATTTCCAAGAATCCCTCAGTTCTATCACTTTTCCAGCTGTCCAGAAAGCTAGTTCCCAAATTAGAAACTCTCAGTATAAAGACGCTAAAATATGCTCGAAATAAGAGAAAGAAACCAATGAGAGTTCCCTTCCCAAATCAAGTCAGAAACCGAAGGTAAGAAATCTCAACAAGGCTTCAAAAGATAAAAATAAACCAAAACAAAAATGCAAAACAAAAGCAATGGCAAAACAAAATGTTTTTGAGCTTTTGAATTTTATAAAAAGAAGACTTCAAAGAGACCAAGAAAACTATCCAATTACCAAGCCGATCAATCTCCGAATTTCAAGAAAAACTTCAACAAAAATGCCCAAATATTATAGTGCCACTTAGTAGCAAGATTTATACGAGCAAAAGGAAGACAGGAAACTCAGTAACTCAACCCAGAAGAATAGCACAATCTTGCAGCAAACAAAACTTCAAAGAACCAAAAATGGCTCTTCAAAAAAATCGCAACAAGACCTAGTCCGATGAACTCAAGAAAACCAACCAAAAATTAGGTAAAAATCAAAGTACAAAGCAAAACATAAAGTGAAGAAAGAGCATATGAGCAGGAGCTCTCTGTCCTGATTAAGCAGAACAACCAAGAATCTCCAGGAAGAGATCTTGGTACTCGAACCAGGAATGCAAGCACTAAAAAAAAAACAAGATTTTCCAAATGAGCCAGTATTCAATCAAACAAGAGAGAAAAAAACTAATAACCACCTTCAACACAATCTAGAGACTAAAAGGACACTGCAGGAATAGGTCACCACAGGCAGACAAGACGAAAAAGTCAAAAATAAAAAAATTTCAAAATTTGCTCAGGCATACGCTACTTAGCAGTTTTGAAACAGGCATGCATACGCGTTTTTAGAAAAGGAAAACCACGTATACGCGACTTCCTTTGACAAAACCTGCGTGTATATGCGACTGTGTGCAGGAAAACTAAATAATGAAAAATAAAAATGATCAAGCCTAGCTAAAGAACCAGGTCTTTAGTCTGACTGAGAAAAAACTATCTAGATTGGAAATAATGATTAAAACTGTCGAAAACCTTTAAAACAGCTGAAACCACCCAACAGGGGAATCACAAGGATGCGATCCCCAGTGGAGTCGCCAGTTCTATTTCGGGAAATAACTCCCTAGAGGTCGTTGGGTCAAAAACCTCCATAGATCAGGGCATGATATTCAAGAAGGACTCACACAACCACACTTGTACACTAAAAACTAGATATTATAGATTGTAGAGCTCACCTGTAGATCCTACGTTTGATGTAGATCCCGCGGGGTCCAAACCCCCAACAAATCTTCTTCCTCTTCAACCTGGAAATCAAGAAGAACATGCATGGAAATCTAGTTGTACAGCATATATCTTTCCTAAATGTCAGTGTAATCCATGTGAAACATCATATAAACAATAATAAATTTTTAATTAACAATCTTTGCACATATACAGGTAGATATTAACATGTGAATTCAGAAACAAGATGGTTCTTCTTCATTACGAATAGCATGTACAATAATATAAAGGTGGAGAGATCACCTGAATCCTTCCACGATCTTCGAACAGACCGTCATCTTGATCCGTCCCACCCTTGCCTCGTTAGGATTCCTTCAATACTTGTGCACACGAGATAACATATAAGTTGATGAACATCTCCAGGAAACAAGGGTTTCCTGTAAAAATATGGGAAGTGCAGGAGGCACAGGAAATCAGACTTGAATTGGGCTCCAACAGAGTATAATGTCTATAATTTTTTCTCTCTCCCTTAGGCCATGCATATGAGGGGCTTTTATACTCCCTCAAAGTAGTTTCAATCAGTTGGAAATAGTTGGCCACGGGATGAGGTGGTTGAATTACGGGAATAAACATCAACCCAGCCTCGAAGATAGGGATTTTTATATTTTTTTTAATGATTTTAATGGCATACGTGGAAAATTATCTCTGGACTCGCGTATACATGCGGAAAATTCTGGGCATATCTGCATATGGGATTTTAAACACTATTTTTTATGAACTTTACTCAAGTTTGTGGGAATGGGTGCCCAAGGCCAAAGAGACAATCATGAATCACATGAGGGTGAAAAATGATGCTATAACAAGGTGGAATATCTGGGTCATATTGTATCTCACGATGGTGTTAAGGTAGACCCTAACAAAATTAAATACATTAAGGAATGGAAAGTCCTCATAACCATAAAGCAATTAAGAGGATTTATTTGGTTAATAGGGTATTATTGCAAGTTTTTTAATAACTATGAGAGAATAGCAACACCTCTAACAACAATATTGAAGAAAGATGCATTTTCATGGACTCATGAAGCAACTAAGTCCTTTGAACATCTTAAAGAGGCAATGTTCCTAGCACGGTCTTAGCTACACCAGACTTCACAAAAACCTTTATTGTGGAATGTGATGCCTCAGGAAATGGAATTGGTGATGTTTTAATGTGAGAAGGAAGACCCATTGCTTTTGAAAGTCATCCAATCAAAGGAAAGTATTTACAGAAAGCTATTTATGAGAAGGAAATGTTAGCAATACTTCATGCACTAAAGAAAT